>JAUMHE010000047.1:2230039-2255592 GCA_032359235.1 Enteromius mattozi
GCGATATTTTTTTTATCGCGCGATAAGAGTCTCGCGTTAACGCAGCACGTTAACGCCGATAACGGCCCACCACTAATTATAATATATGATAAAATATCATTCTAAAACACTTTTGACAACCTCTTTTGCTCACCCAGACACAGTATTATAATGAACCAGTGTTGCATTTCATATTATCACAATTATCATATTAGTACAATTTTAAACAGATGTGTAGTACATTTCTATGTAATTTATTTATGTGATGGAAAGCTGAATTATCAGCAACATTTTTATTATTAAAAATGCTTTAGTGGTTAAATTTTTTGTGGAAACAGTGATATGTTTTTCAGGATACTTTGATGAAAGCATTTTCTTGAAATAGAAATCTTTTTGTAACATTATAAATGTCTTTACTGTCTTTTCTGATTGAAAGTGTCTATTCTAATCCGACGAAGAAAAGACCACAGGAGACAGGAGGTGTTTTGCATAATTTCATTCCTAATAGATTTCCTACATAATTCATTTCTTTTTTTTTTTATCTTTTGGTCTTGAGCAATCCAGCAAAATACTTTGCACTCTTACAAGTAATATCATAGGCACATACATACAAAACATCCTGTTGTATTAGTATTCAGGATGGTGACATGTAAACATATTAAGTATCAATACAGCAAAACACATATATAAAAAAGTAATTCCTCTTCTCTTATGATTTAATATGATGGTGTTATAAATTAAAAGAATAAAATGCTACAGTATTACGACTGAATTAATACAATGTGTTACGTAACTAGAACAATATGTGGTTATATTTCAGTCATGCACCTCATTTATAACACACCCTTCAGGGGTCTGAGTGACAACGACCCAAATCCCTGATCAACTCAATTTAAGATATTACCATTTCAACCGTTCCTTTAATAATTTAGCACCCTGAAGTAAGTTTTTTTGTTTGTTTTGTTTTGTTTGTCCTTGCTCATGCACTGAGGATCCTCCTGTGACAGTTGCAGCCTCCACCTGTTCTCTACCCTCTCACGGTCGTCTCCCCTTGCCTCGCCCAGATCCGTCACGGCACCAATTTATCTACCGGAAACCAGAACAGAGCTTTATTGTTCCCTCGGCCACGGGTGTGTTATAGACAGATACAGATCTCAACAGGAGCTAGCTGAGAACATGTCCGACACATATCAGTTAGCCATAATGACATTTTAATACACCACAATGACACGTAGATGGTATATAAACACAATAGCAATGGCATCTGAGTATGTTAGTCCAAACTGACATCCTAGAAATGATAAAATCCTTCTGACATCAGAGTCCTGAGCTCCTCTAATTAAAGGAATGTTCATCCAAAAATGAAAAGTAGCTGAGAATTTACTCACCCTCAGGCCATCCAAGATACAGATGAGTTTATTTCTTCATTTAGCTTTGCATGACTTGCTCACCAATGGAGTGAATGGGTGCCGTCACAATCAGTCCAAACAGCTAAGATAAAAGCATCACAATAATGACTTCAGTCCATCAATTAATGTCTTGAAGTGAAAACATGCGCGTTTGTAATAAACTAATCTATCTTTAAGATGTTTTTAATGTTAATCTGCAGCTTTAATGTAAAAGTCCTCTGTTCGTTATATTGTGAATATTATTGTGCAATGTTTTGTTATGTCCTTCAATGAAAATGTTGTTTAAGCTGAATCAGGCAGAAAATATGCACACATCAAATATCATTTACAAGTGAAAATATGCAGTGGATTTTGATGTGAGAGGACCTTTTCACTGGAGGAACCATTATTATGGATTAAGAACTATTTTGGCCAGAAGCAAGAGTTTAAAGTTAGAACCATAATAATGGATTCGCTTCTTACAAACACACTGTTTTTGCATCATAAGACATTAACTGATGGACTGCAGTCGTGTGGATTATGGTGGTGTTTTTATCAGCTGTTCGGACACTTATTCTGACAGCACCCATTCACTACAGACGATCTATTGGTGAACTAGTAATATAATGCTACATGTTGCCAAGTCTGTTCAGATGGACAGAGGTGAGTACATTTTCAGCAAATCTTTTTTTTGGGGGGTGGACTGTCCCTTTAAGCATCTGAAACTATCCTTTCAGCTCTATCAAAAGAAGTTAGGAAGTGTTAAGTGTTAACAAGGCCTGTAGGACAACAATAAGTGCTCCACCATGTGGAGTTAAGTCAGCACTGCATCAAATATAAAGCATCATTTCTAGTTTCTCCTCTTGATCTTGAGATCTTTTGCATTGTAAAATGTTTCTTTCATTGTTAAAACGTAATTAATCCATTGAGATTTGTTTAGATGTAGCATGAGAGATGTAGCATGTTGAAGCTGAAATGCTCCGGTATGTTGTGTGTGTGCATAGACAAAATGTGTTTGAGATCATGCTGTTTAGACTAAAAGAAAAGAAAAATACCTAGTTACATAGTTATCTTATGTAGCAATGGTGATGAATGAACCCAGCATTTACTGCATTGAAAAGGCCAAAAGAATGTAAAAGACAAATAACTTGGGTGGATTTAATGCATTGTTCATTGTCCTGTCTGTGCACAAACAAACAAATTAGTCATCTAACTTGTGCTCATGTCCATGTATATAAGATCAGAAACATCATTAGACTACAACAGCAGGTTTAGTGTCAGAAAAAATATTTCAGCATCTAAGATGAATACAGATCATGTGGAACACTTCAATCATTTTTAAACTGGCTACATATACAGATTTTTAAAATGATTAAAAAGTCTATTATTTTCACCAAGGCTGAACTATTTAATTACTTAATTAAATTTTTCAAATGTGTACTGTAAAACAGTATTATTGTGAAATATTATAGTTTTCTATTTGAATATATTTTAAAATATATTTTTTTCCTGTGATGCAAAGCTGAATTTTCAGCATCACTACTCCAGTCTTCAGTGTCACATGATCCTCCAAAATCATTCTAAATCATTCTAATACACTGGTTTGATGCTGAGGAAACATTTCTGATTATTATCTTTTTAGCAGTTGTGCTGTTTCATATTTTTATGATAAACAGTTCAAAAGAACAGCATTTATTTGAAATAAAAACCTTTTGTAACATTACAAATGTCTTTTGATTAACTTAATGCATCCTTGCTAAATAAAATATTAATTTCTTTAAAACAACATTTTACTGCCTCCAAACCTTTGATAGTAGTGCACGTCATCACATACTAGTTATATTAACTTTTTAGTAATAATGATTAAGCTTTAAGTATCCCACTTCATCTGTATTCACCCAGAACTTACATGAATGTAGCATTGTTTCAAACTAAATACATAATAATACCACTAAAATCTATATTTACTTATTTAATATATCAAAGGAGTAATGTTTGGAGTAATTATTTGCATTTTAAGTTGTTCAACAGACAACATTCATCTTCTGATGTGATAAAACTGCAACATTTGGTCCTGGTAAAATGCATTACTATGAACTGCTTTCTGTCATCAGACCTGAAGAGGCTGGTGTTGGTTTGGTTAAAGATAATAAATCACACTTAGTTTGAGTGCTTGTGGACAGAGGGACAAGACAAGCCCACACACTGGAAAGCACCACCGCCGCTTAGACGTGGAGAGGTTAGCGAATGCTCACGGGAGGAAATTCAGTTTCATCGTCCAGACACACAGGCCCTGCTGCAAACTCGTGCTCGGGAATCACCTCGCCCTTCTTAGCTCCCCCATCCTCTGAGTAGCCTGAGACGAACACAGTTGGTCAGTCGTGAAAAAGAGTTCAAACATAGAACGGTGTGTGTTTGAGTGTGTTGTGGTACCTGTGAGAGTGGCTGTAACAGGTCCAGAGGTGGGGATGGCCACAGTGGCAGCATAGGACTGGCATGCTTGTGGTGGCTCTGTGAGTTCGGATTTCTCAGTTTCCTCCCAATCCTTATCTGATCCAAACAACCTGGCGGTTAGAAGCAATATTGCTGAGTTTTAGCAAAATAGGGACTGTGCCTATACCACTGAAAAAGTAATTTATGTTGTGTTCTACACTACAAATTGAACACAGTCATAGTCCAAAGTGAATCAAAAATAAGTTGCTTTCTACCACAAGGAGACATCTTGTTCACGAATAAGCTGAGTGAACTGAGTCAACTCATTCATGATGAGGATTTGCTCATGTTGAGAGTTGTTCATGTGACATCCGAGATGATATAAAAATACTGATGACCATGAACCAGTTAAATTTGCAATTAATAGAACTATTATTTTGGCCTGGAGAAAAGTGAAGGGAGAAAAAATGATAGATTGTGTGTGTGTGTGTGTGTGTATGTGTATTTATATATATATATATAAGTTTTGTTTTTTACTTTAGAATGAAGTTTTGATAACTTTTTAGATGATTTTGTCATTTTTATTTTTTAATTTTTCTATATTATTTTTATTTCATTTAAGTCATTAAATGTAAGTAATTTTTATTAAGTTTAAGTAATTTTATTTGCTTTTGTATTTTTTTATTACCTTTTTTTTAGTTTTTATATTTCTGTTTATTGTTAATGTATTTTTAATATAGACTTTAATTTAAATTTTAATACTTTTAAAACGCTTAGTTGGCAAGGCAAGTTTTGTTTTAGCATTTTAAGTTTTTCATCTAATATTTACGCTTTTTTTTTTTAAAGGATAGTTCACCCAAAAATGATCATTATTCATCCTTTACTCACCCTCAAGTTGTTTAAGCCCTGTACAAATGTATTTCTTCTATTAAACACAAAATATGTTTTTTTTTTTAAATCTCCATTTTTTTAAATCTTCCATAGTGTTCTTTCTATACAAAGTCAACAAGGACCATCAACTGTTTGGCTACCCATAATCTTTCTTCTTTTAAGTTCAACAGAAAAAATAAAACTGTGAGTTAATGGTAAGTGATGAAAGAATTTTCACTTTTGGGTGAACTATCCCATTAAGCTTTATTGAAATTGACATATTTAAAAGAATATAGCTACAAATTGCTCCTTTTCAATGAATTACTTAAGAGTCTGAATGACTCACTCCTAACACGCAAAAATACAGACACTAGTCGACACCCGCTGGCTCAAGGGTGTAAGATGCAAAAAACAAAAAGACGAACCAGTGATCCATTTTAAATTACTTTTTGAAGTTTAAATGTTATGTTAAATGTTTAAAAGATTCAATCTTTGAACTTGTCCTGTTTTACTTTGACATTAGACTCTTTTTCCAGTTAAAAACTCACCTGTGCTTCTGCACCAGACTGCATTCACCCCCATCTTGAGGATCAATGTTATAGATGAATAGCTGCCCATCAGAGGAGGCCACAAGCAAACGTGGAAGCTTCTGGATTCTGATTGGTCAGGTGAAACTCTTGAATAAGTTTTTTTTCTCAGTAAATACAAGGTTAAGCTTTACAGATTGCAGGACTTACGTTGCCAGGGCACAGACATTCTTCTGACCTGCCATCTGGAGCCGGACGGTGGCGAAGGCTCGATCTTGACTCATCATGCCTGACACCTGTGCTGGGAGGTAGCTACTGGCTGCTGTGAACATCTTACCTACATATGCTGACCAAGAGGGAGCTTCCTCCTCCCCACTGTGACAGAGACACAAACACACAGACAAACACAAACACTGACAAAGTTAAGATTTGTCAATAAAAGCAGAAATACTGACTCATTTGTTTAGTAAAGAGCATTTTCAGTACCTTGGGCTGTGCTGTTCAAGCTTGAAAATGTGCACCGTCTCTGTATTGCTTGAGGCACAGAGGAACTGAGCATCCGGGCTGAAGGAAAGGGAGCTGATGTTGACATACCTTTGGTGACACAGACATACTCAAAGGTCAAAAATGTTAAGAAAAAAAGGCTCAAACATACCACAGTTCACACAAGCACCGTCAACGCTCATTTTCTGCTTCTGTGTGATCAAAGTATCTTCACGGTTTACTGTGAGCTTTGAATCATCATCACTTTACCTTTTCATCCCGCGCCGGAACTCAAACAAGCGCAGTCCCTCTGGAATGGAGAAAACTCGAATCACTGTGCCCTAAAAAAGAAGTGGATAGATCAAAAACACAACTGTGTTGCATTTCACCATATATATACGTATATATTATATTAAAATGATTTTTTGCCTAAAGAATATTCAAGCCTATTTTAGGAACATACCACTTCCCAGCTTTGTTACATGTCTGGATATGTTAATTAGATTTTTTCTTTTAATTCACCCCTCAACAACAGTTTTTTTTATTTTTAACCATTTTTAGAAAAATTTAGATATATGAGGTAGCTTGATTTTAAAAGTGTGATTTCTAGACCTGGATAAGACATGGGCATGTATATATATTTTATGGATTTTTTAATTATTCCAAGCTTTAAAATATTTTAATAGGTAGAAATTTTGAGTAAAAAACTATTTTTTTAAATTAACCTTAACCTTAATTCTTGTCCAATAAATCAGGAACGTCTGGAGAGGTCATGGGGCCTTTGAAATGTTTTGTGGACATTAATAATTTGAATTCAATAAACCTTAAAGCATTAAAGCCAAAGTTTCTCTCCTTTGGATTTAGTGTGAAACATGACCCAGACATGCTCTTGACCAGTTTTGTGAGGTTCACTTGGCTGTGTTTCTATATAAACAGTGGCTCTTTACCCTTTCAGAAGCACTGGCCAGTTTGGTGCCGGAAGCACTGAAGGTGATGGCAGCCAGTGGACTGTCATGAGCAGGAATCATGGTCACAGTGCTCTGAGACACAAACATACAACAAAGAAAAAGATTCATTCGGTGCATCAGGACTGAAGATTAGGCATTTGTCTCATGTAGAGCAACAAACTGAACCAAAAGGAACTGCCAAAATGAGCAGCATAACTGGTTCTTGGACAATATTTTTACCAGATTGTTGGCATCATAGACAATAATTTCTCCGATGGTGTCACTTCCTGGATATGCCAGAAAAGAGTTGGAATGGTTGATGGAGA
The DNA here is from genome assembly GCA_032359235.1 of Enteromius mattozi. Taxonomy (NCBI): domain Eukaryota; kingdom Metazoa; phylum Chordata; class Actinopteri; order Cypriniformes; family Cyprinidae; genus Enteromius; species Enteromius mattozi. The sequence continues at coordinate 2,236,993 of JAUMHE010000047.1, forward strand.
GAGCACAGAGACCTGCAGAAACATCACACACATAAACACAGTGTACAGATTAATATTGTAATTGTAAATCAACTTAGAAAATATAAATTATAATTTTATATTTTTGAGTTCACTTACCTGATGGGTTGGATGGTGTGTTGAGAAGGGTCTTCAGGAGTTTCATGTCTTTTATGTTGTGAATATAAATGGATTCCTCCAGACAGACAACCAGTCTCTGCCACCAAAAACACACAAAACCAAGTGAAACACTTGCAAACAAAATCCAAACTATTCAAGAGCAGAGACAAGCCTTCATCTCATCCAGGAGCTGTATAACTGATAATTGGCAGGTGTTTTGCAGCAGCACAGCTGTGTTGTGTTTTTACCTGTCTGTTTAGACGCACTGCAAGAATGTTGTTGGAGTAGCTGTAGTTGCAGATTTCTGTGCCCTTTTTGAAGTGGTAGACATTCATGCGACGTGGCATGGACTGACTCACCACCACAACCAGGCTGCTGGAGAAAAGCCTTTCCACGATATACACGTCTGGAGTTTCTGCTGAAGGAAGCAGAGAAAAGGACACATACCGTCAACAAGCCACATGCAAACACATGCAGTTGATGAACAAGCACTCTGTGGTCATTTTAAAAGTCAGTTCAAGTCCTTTTGATTTATATAGAGCTTTACACAATACAGATTGCTTCAAAGCAGCTTTACGGTAAGTAACAGAAAAACAATGCAAATGATGCAAACGTCTTTTAATACGAGGCAAATTCTGCTGTAAAGCAGCTCTAACAAGACAGTGTTGATTTAGTTCAGTTTAGTGAATGTGTAAATTCATAAATTATAAAACAATTAATTTTAGTACATGTAAGTCTGGAGAAGTCAACAGTGTCAATCTTCAGCTCAAGACTGTTTCATTTTAATTAAATTCAGTTTAATAACAGAGTCAGTGTTGCAAAATCCATCCATTATGGAACAAATTAGATTCAGCTGTAAAGCAGCACTATAAAGATAACAGTGTCATTATCCAGATCAATTTGGTTCAAGTTTTGTTCTCATCTGATAGGGTCAGTGCAGTCAAATGCATGATGTTGCTGAAGTGTCTTTTAAACCCAAAGTAAGCAAGTCAAAAGTGACAGTGGAAAGGAACCCAAATTCTAACAGATGACAGAAATGAAGATAACAGCAACATTTAAAGAGGTAACAACCAAATTTCTCTCATTGTCTGTCATGCAAATTATTGTGTGAATTTAAAATTGAAGTCATTATGTACCTTTACTAATGAGTGTAAAGATTATTTTAGTAGAAATAGAAACATACAGGTTGTCGGTGATATGAGGCTGTGGTAATTATTACATTTTTTTATTCTAACTTCAAAGTGTTATTTTTTATTCAGACTCTTTATTTACCATTACCATATTTGAACCCAATGACTTTCCAAGCATACCTTTTATTTTGCACACATTAGCAAAACAGACTGTTTAGACTGCCAGAAATATCTGAATGACTTTGTTGTGGACTGCAGATATGATCTCAAACACATAAGGGTGTTGCCACCAGGTAAAAATGAATCAGCAGGCTATTTTGACTCCATTAAAAGAGACAGGAAAACTTTATGACCTCTGGGCGGGTTTATCACAACACAGTTACTGACAGCACAACCACATATCAAATACAGGTTTTGAGAGACAACTCTTTATATAAAATTACTCCAAAGTCACTTGTCTTCTCATGTCTTTCTGAACACAACACAAAGGAAATGAAATGGCATTTTCAGTTTATTTGGTAAGTGACTTGAAAGAAAGTGGCTACACCCTATGATGATGACTATATTATATGGCACATGTTGGGTCCACCTATTGCATGGTAGTTTGGTAGACAACTATACATGCCCGATATATCACATTTAAACCAAAAAGAGAATGGGAGGATATCTCACTGCTCTCATGAATGCAGTCCAGTTTGTCCACTGAGGTCACAGAGAATAGTCTGTATCCAGTTTTGGTGCCCACAGCCAAAGACCTGCAGAAACAATAAGATCTGAAGTTGTTTCAAATCTGTTAAATAAGTGCATCCACATTTCTGTATCTAGTTCACTTGTGCATATGCAGCTTATAATATATATATATATATATTCTTTACTTTTTCGGTGTGAGTCACTAGGCTGATCCAATACATAATGAAGTAACACACAGATGTAGTGTCTAACACAGACACTACTGCCTAACATTTAAGTAGCAAGCAAAGTTTCTTTCAAATCCTAATTAAACACAGGTCCTGACGCAAGTTTGAAACATTTTGTTTTGTTTCTCAACAAAGGTTGATTGTAATTACTTGGCTTTTTTTGTAAACAGAATAGTTTAGGTATGTTGCATGGATCTATTTAGTTAAGGAAGTAAGGTCCACATCTGTTTCCCAGGCTCCTCATTCCTCTAGACAAAGTTGTTCATGTCAGATCCTGTGCTTAGCACATCCTTTCCGACTTTTATTGGAGAACATAAGTATGTCTCCACCATCACTGACCACGCTGATGAAACCCAAAACAAAACCTTGTGTTTAGAGCAGGACTTCAATAACTGCGTCTGACATTTGTTGGTAATTACCGCTGTGACTTACAGAGTGTATATAAAATAAGACACAATAACACAAATGTGTTACAACCAAGAGACACAGCTGACGTCAATCTCAAATGAGCTGTATGTCAGATCACCTGACTCTCAGTATCATGTTTTGTGTGGCTTGACTTTTTAAGACAAGAAACCAGCGTGATCAACTGCTAGAAAAGAGGACACGAGTGGGTCACCTTGTCAGGAGACTGTGGACTGATCAATAAGATCCCACAATCGTGCAATTTCAGCTCTACTTGTGAGTGAAAAGGCAACTCGAACATTCAGTTTCTCCTCTATAAAAATAAAGAATAGCCCTATACATGCTTAAAATACAGAGTAAAGTATATTATGTGAACAAAAACTTTTATTTTGCATGTGATTAATCACGATTAATCGTTTGACAGCACAAATTTGACGCAACCTAACAACTAACTGCCACTTCAGAAGTGCTTCTGTGACCACCTTTGCAGTGTACATTTGTAATAAGATTCATACACACTATAAATAATATGAGTAGATTTTGTAGTGTTTTGTGTCAGTTTATCTCATTTAAAGCACTTCTGCCTAAAAAACAATGCTCGAGCATTAAGAAAAGAGCACTGAAACAACGCCTCATCCTGCAAAACACCGTTATAACATAGGGATTAGCTTTTTATGGATATGTCATAATCAAAATAGACTACAAACTGCGGACAATCCTTTAAGCAGAGGTGACATTCCCTCGAGTAGGGTTTATCGCGGTTAATAGCATCTTAGAAATGTCCGTCTCGGCAGATGATGCAAGACTGGTCTGCAGATGTGCGGCGCTTACGTGGAGTCCTGGTTGAAGGAGGCGCAGCACAGCCCCGGCCCAACATCTCCGGTCTCCATCCCGATTCCCAACGACCTCCTTCCCTCCCTCCGCCCTGGATCGGAGGCCTGGGATCGGCTGGACCGCTCGGAAAGATAGTGGCAAAGCGGAGACCTACTGAGGAAAAACTGGATGGTCCGGAAAAAGTGGAAGACAAATACTCCAACGCTTTGACTGTTCTTCCGCCTCACATTAATGAATTAAAACGCGAGTTTTTTTGTACATTTACGACTTCAAGCGAAGCACAGAGAATGAAGCAAAACAAAACCAGCTGATCGTTGTTGCGTCACATCAACATCGCACACTAGTGGTGGAAGAAAATGCGCCGTGTTGTCGTCTGGCTGAGCTCTGATTGGACGGGTAAACTAAGGCTGACGCTGATTGGCTGTAAGCGCGGAATATAGCCGGATGGGGGGCGTGGTTTGGGTGTGCAATATTATATTATTCAGAGAATTTAAACACATGAAAATTTCCACGAATACAGTTATGACAGAGTCATTCACAGCCTTTTCCTCGTGTCAACGATGCATATTAGTCTAAGGAAGTCAGACTACCCTTTCTTTCGGACAGTTAACGGACTGGTTTTGAATCGATTCGATGATTCTTAACGTCATCACGCGATTCCTGATATTTTGGTTTGGCATAATTTGTGACCCTGACCACGTGCCCAGTCTTAAATTGCACGGGTGTTTTCTTTTATGGCAAAAACAATTAGGATATTAAGAAAGGATCATGCTCTATGAAGATATGTTGAAAATTTGGACAACTTTAAAGGCGATTTTCTCAATATTTAGATTTCTTGCACCCTCCAAGTAGTTGTATCTTGGCCACATATTGTCCTATCCTAAACCTTATCTCTGGTTTTGTGGTCCAGGGTCACATATTAATTAATAAAACATTCCAAAAATTAATTCCAGTGTTGTTGTTTGTAAACATTTTCTGATTGTTTAACTACAAATTGTGCTTATTGAAATGTCATACATTCCAGTTCAGTTTATTGCAGCAATTATGTTGCTTTTAAAATACATTAAATATGATAAAACACAGAAAATGTCATAAACAAGTGTTTACTCTTGGTTAGCATTTTTTTCATAATTTTAAGGCTGTTTCTTTTATTTAAAAATGTAACAATTTCTTAATGTTTTATTCATATTTCAGCTGCTAATCTTTCTTCTCACCACATCGGTTCTGACGGCTCACTCATAGCTATTTGCATTTAACAATCTTCTGCAGTGCTGCAGCAAAAGCAAAAAGAAACAAAACCTTTTTTATATCGCTTTCTTTATTCATTTGTTACTTTGTTTTATCAAATCTAGCAGGAAAAAAATGCACAGATTTTTGGAGTACGTTTGGAGTAGAAAATTTGCATTTATGATAGTCATTGCATACAAGGTTAATTCTCTTTTTGGTGCTAAATAATCATTTGCTTATTTTCAGAAACCACTACTTTAAAACATTCCAGTGTTAAGATGAATTAATACTGCATGACACTGCGTACCACACATTTGGGATTGGCCATCCCACCATCCATAATACATCATAATAAAATCAACAGGCTTTAACTTTTGTAGTGAAAAGTTTCTGAGAAAACAAACAAACTTAAAGATGATCCCCGTTTTTTTTGTTTTTGGCTCTTTCCAGATCCCATGGCGTTTCAGTGCTAAAGATAAAATTAAAGAGGAAAACATTTAATACTTTTATAAGTCATTAGATGACTGCTTAGACAATCTAGTGTTAAACAGTACTCTCAAAATGTTGTTTCAAGACAATACAATACCTTAAAATCCCAGACAACCATGGCACCATCCAAGCCCACACTGCTGAATTTCTCCACCTTGGCTTTCGGCCCTTCCAGAGTACATAGCTGACTACAGTAGAAACAAAGTCTTAGCAAACTGCAATGTAGTATCTCCTAAATGTGAGCAAAATGCAAAAGGTGCTAAAATGGACTGTGCTTGCAGACGTCAAGCCTTATATTACGTGATGCTGTTCTGGTGCAGACTGCCCAACCCAGTTTCTTCCTCCTCAGTAGTCGCTTTTTTGTCCAGATTACGGAAATGCTGCATGGCAGACATGTTGCCCTTGGAGCTCTGTTTGGGAATGTCCACTTTCTTTAAAAACTCCAAGCATCCAGGACCCTTGTAAGAGAACTGATAAGGGCAACAGTCGTGGCCCTAAAATCCCCAGCACAAACACGTGCACAAAAAGGTATTAATAATAACAATAGTAGGAAGGCACTATATAGCACATCCAAATCCAATGATCATGTCACTTCCTGTCAACTGAGATACCTTATGTATTATATGTGCATTTGTTTCCATGACAACTGAGGTAAAATGTAAATATGGCGTCTGAAAGTGTTGTGGTTAGTGGTCAGTTTGTGTGGAAATGTATGCTTTTGACCAACGTTTTATGCCATTTCTTGTGAGAAATTAGTCATGTTCACTCATTTATTAATAAAAAGCTCTCTCTATTTTCTGGTAGATTATTATATACTGCTAATAGGGCAGCCTGGCAACAAGTGTATATATTTTGCATTCGTTTGCACTTTATAGCGTATTTCATTAAAAAGCTTCGTCTTAACCCTTTTTACATTTTTTTAAACCATGGAGAGCAAGATTTGTATGTTTCAGTATGGAATGGTAAATTCCTCACCGCAGCTACAATCTCAGTCTCACTCACATACAGCACACTCAGCAAAGGAAGATGTCCTGTTGTCAGCTGAGTAACCCTGCAATGCACAAAATTCCATATGCAGGCAGTCTAAAAGTGACTGGTAAAGGTCATACTGTGCATATTATTAATTTCAGGCATGCAAAATCAATAGAGGCATGGAAATCAAGGATAATTATTATCAAATTATTTAAGTTTGATTTACTTTCTGTGTATATAAAGAAATGGAGCTGTACAAAGATAATTTTTATTTGTAAATGTTGGTATTACTCCTTTCCCTGTGTGGCATCTGCTACACTGATGGCGCTATTGTGGCTAACCCAGGCCAGAGCATCACCAGATGGAGAGAAACAGACACTGTGCACCCAGCCGCCGCACTCTTTATACTCCATAAGCAACTCTCCAAAGGGCATTTTGGACCCCCAGGGTGTTGGTCCAGGCTTGTCCTCGATGTCCTTGATGTATGCAGAAAAAATTCTACACCAATAAAAAAAGATGTATGTTACCAACAAAATGGTTTGCAAAGCAGCATGGTGCGAAAGAAGTCTAATTATTCAAACCTGCAGTTCAGGTCAGCTGAGCCAGCTGCCAGGAGTACGTTATTGGGATGCCAGTCTAGACTCAGAACGGTGGAGTTAATGGGTTTCTTGATATGCTTACTTAGCCACCTGTAGTGTCAATCAGGAACAGAGATTGCACATGATGGATGAGATAATGCATATGTGACCCTGGACCACAAAACCAGTCTTAAGTCTCTGGGGTATATTTATAGCAATAGCTAAAAATACATTGCATGGGTAAAAATTATTGATTTTTCTTTTATGACAAAAATCATTAGGACATTAAGAAAAGATCACGTTCCATGAAGATATTTGTAAATTTCCTACTGTAAATATATCAAAACTTAATCTTTGATTAGTAATATGCATTGCTAGAACTTCATTTGGACAACTTTAAAGGTGATTATCTAAGTATTTAGATTTTTTTCAGATTTTCAAATAGTTGTATCTTGGCCAAGTATCGTCCAATCTGAAAAAGACATTTCAATTTCAAAACAATTCACCCTTATGACTGGTTTTGTGGTCCAGGGTCACTGTTTAGTAACGTCTCTCTCAGTCAGTGAAGAAATTTAAAAAAAGGTTAAACGGTCTTATAAATGCTAAATCAAAGTCTCACCAGTCATTTTCTTTTTCAAAGTAGCACACTGAAATAAGTTTAGCTCCACTTCCAAGGGCAAACTTGTTTTCAAGAGGTGACCACTTGACACACGTGGCAGCTCGATTAATGCGAACCAGCACCAATGTCGGCTTCCAAACCCCATCCTTAAGGGTCCATACATAGGCATTCCTATCTGAGGCACATGTCACTATACGGTTGGACTCTGGGGCCCAGTCAATCCCTAAAAAAGAAATCAATTGTTAGAGATGTTTTGGTTGCACTGTATTTAACAGTACGTGAACTGACATGTACTTATAGTGTACCTAAGAACGTACTGCTAATATAAGGTAACTACATAGAGTAGGGTTAGGTTTAGGGGGTTCAGAGTTAGTACCTAGTTATTACCTAATAGTTATCGTATTTACTATAATAAGTATGTACACAAGTATGATTTTATTATCGTAATCTATATGTATTGTAAATATTTAAATCCAGTGCTATAAAATGGAGTATATGTCAAACGTCACACAACCAAAACTGAAAATAGGTCTAATCACATCTGTTTTTTTCTGAGAAAATGTTAACAGAAAGAACTAATGTTAATATCTATTGACTAACCTAATTTTTTTTTCTTTTTTCAGTTTTGATATTTGAATGTTAGAGAGAAGAAAATAACTTTTAGATCTCAGCCTGCAAGTGACTGACATTGGCTATCCTCTCATCTTTGGTATGTCCTTTGAAGACATCTTTATTAAAACAAAAGATCCGAACCAGAAGCAATAAGACCTGTTTAACAGAATAAGGAAGTTTGTTGCACAAAACCCATATTGCACAGTTTTAGTAAATGGTAAAATTCAAATCTTTTCAAACTTCATCTCTTTTCCAAATGTGTATTATAGATATTACACTGTAAAATCTAATTAGTTGACCTTACTCAAAAAAAGCATGTAAACTGATTGCCTTGAAAAAAACCAACTAAAGTCAAATAAGAATTGAAATTTGTACTTACAAAGGTTTATTTAGTGTTGTAATCTTACAAGTTCTGCTCATGTAACTCATGTAACAGTTCCTGCAACTTGGAATTTCTTAGTTGTATTTACTTCAACATCAGTCTAATGTACTTGCTAAAAGCATGCAAACCGATTGCCTTAAAAAAAGCAAGTAAGTGTTACTCAAGTAAACTGAGTGATCTAAACATCCATTACAAATGAATGATAACAATGTTCTTTATAACACACACATACAATTTCAGACAAATTTAAGGTAGTGACAGTTCAAAATTAAAAGTAATGATTTTCAATATAATTTTTACTTGTATTACAGACATTTTGAAACAAAGCAAAAACAATCCGTTTTGGGAAATGCTTGCAAACGATGGAGATATGATGAGTTTAGCGTGGCACTGGGCTGGACACACAAGTTGTCAAGAGTTTTTTTTTATTTTTATTATCCCAAGTCAAGCATCACACTGTAAATGTTCTTCACAGTATTGAAAAAATCCAAATGCAGCAGTAATTCAAATGTAGCACATGATAGTCCGTAAGCAAATGGTTGAGGCAGATTCTTTGCAGTACTTTCCTGAACAACGATGGCAGAAGACACAGGGTCAAGGCAGAGAAGATCTGGAGAAGTAATTCATCTTCAGTGATAGTCAGAACCCCAACAGACACTAGTGCCCAGACTGCATCAACATCAGACACCTGTATAGAACAAAATAAATACAATATTAGTAGGGAAATGTGGATGATCAATTTTCTGTGTTATCTACACCTATATTGACATGCCATTTCATTAATTCACCCAAACTTTAAATCTACTTAACCATGACTTTTATTTTCTGAACACAAATTAAGACTTTTAAAAAATAAAGAAAAAAAAGAAGAAATTTCTATCCTTCAACTGAATGTCTATTCACCCAAAACTTAAGACAGTTGATCATATAAAGCAATCATGTGTCTGCAGAAGACTTGAGCTGCTTTTCCACTGTTGGGACAAACCGTTCTCCCAAGCTGATACGGATGTGAAATCTTCCGGAAACTTTCCATGCAAACTTCGTCTGGGAAATTTTGGAAATATTCAAAATTTGAAACTTACCAGGAATTTATGGGAATTTACAGGAATTTTTAGGAATTTAAAATTTGGGGAAAAGTATAAACAATGTATCATATACAACATAAAAATAAACATTTAGTTTCATCATTGTTAATAAATAGTCATATTAGAATGATTTCTGAAGAATCATGTGACGCTGAAGATTGGAGTAATGATGTTCAAAATTCAGCAGAAATATGTATTTTAAAGTATGCACCTTTTTGTTCAGTGTGGAAGTAAGTCTATGGGTGAGGCTTCCATTATATTATACGCTATAGGTAAATAATGAGGAGAACAACAACGGTAATACTGTTTGCACTACAAACCAGTGTGTTCATAATTAAGACAACAGTAAAATAATATGATAAGACACACCAATTTTCAATATGAAGCAGCAAAACTAGCTGTTTTGTACAGCTAAAAATAGCTGGACGCGGATGAGACCGGAAGCCACACCCCTTTTTACATCAAGAGTGTAATATTACAACTAAAGTGGATATTACAACATAAAACCATTATTTTAAATTGTAATACAGCACAATATAACTGTTTTGCGCTGTATTTTTAATCAAATAAATGAATGCTTGATGAGCAAAAGATTTGCAAAGTTTTAAAACATTAAAATAAGTAATGTGTCCAAACGTTTGGCCAGTACAGTGGCTAGCACAACTAGCTAAAGCTAGCAAGGACATACCTCATAAATGATCAATGAAACAGTGCTAACTAAATATATAGATTTGCTGGCTAGCTACTGTATAAACACTTTTATGTTTTATTATATTTTTATCAAGCATTTTTAGAATACCAAAACTTAGATGTAGCCTTAGGACTCAAATGCAGCAAGTGTGGCTCTGAGAAAATGGAGGGGACTCATTTTATTATTAGCTCACCTAAATGTTCAGTCAGTGTATTTATACAATTTTACAATGGTTTGGCCTAATTTAGCTGCCCAGCATATTACACACCGCACATTAATGTTTTTTTAATGTAATTTACATGAATATTTACCAAGATGGACATTTTGATATTTTGTGTGCATGATTTAAGAAATGGTCTGTGCATGAAATGAAGTGCATGTAGGGGGCGTGGCCTTAATAACCCTGCTGTGTACAAGTGACTGAGCAATTTTTAGTCTAGAAATTAAACTGAAATTACATTAAATCTAGTTGTTTTAACCAAGATTATGCTGCAAGAGTTTTTTGTCAGCAACATTTAAATTCCTCGTACCTGCAATTTTGCTAATTTCCAGTTTATTCCCATTAATTCCCGTTAATTCCCATGGAAAGTTTCCAGTCTTGAAATTTCCTGGAATTTTGCAACCCTAGTCCTAAATATGAAAAATAAGACAACAGGCTTGTAGACAACATTCATTTCTGAATATCTGCATGCTTTACAGAAAGAAAGAAAGAAAAGAAAGGGCATTTCTATACACATCTAAGTCTTAAAACCAACTCAAAAGCTGCATTTCCTATTATTCCTATTTCCAATTACTGGAAGACGAAGAGCTAATTAATCTTAAATGTATAAATCACGAAATGTACATGATTGTTATGTATTAAAAATATTGTTATTTATTAAAATATATATAGCTAACATTTTAAATTGAAAAAACACTTTAACCCAAAAAGTGATTAAAGCATCACATTGTTATAAAATTATAGCGGGAACACTGCAAAAGATTACTGTTGGCCTAAACAATTAGTAAAAAAAAAAAAATCTATCAGTGGCACCTAAATACTGACTTTAAAACCTGCTGAAAGCTCATCTTGGTGACTTTTGGCATGCCCTTGAATTATACTTCAGAATTTACACACACATTTTTAAACTTACCTTATTGTTGTTGTGTAGAAACAATCAGTCTTTATCCAGTGGCGGTCGCTCTTCTTCCCGGTTTCAGTAATATCTCGGCGTCAAAACGTTTCTTGCTGGCAGAAAATGTCTGCCACTACTTCTATCATTGTGACTAAGTTCCAGTAGACTTGTACTGTTTACAGTGGTTTAGTTTAAGCCTTTGATTGCACTGAGATAACGTTTGTTTTATGGGTCAGTCTCACAGTATCGGTGGGTTAATGACTAATGTGGCAGCTATTCTCTTTTGTCTTACCTGTGATTCGCCCACTGTGTTCTGTCAGTTCATGAATCTTAGTCCATTCCTTTCCTTTCTTTTGGTAAATGTGCACAACGTTGCTGTTGGGACTTATTGCAATTTCTAAAAATAATAAAATATAATATTATTACTTTAAAGGTTTATGCATAAAATGAACCCGAAAACCGTTCTACTGTAATTTCTTGCAAACAAAAACCCATGTGTAAAGCAGCATTATTACAGTAGTTACATAGAAAAACTGATGATTCATATGAAGAAGTGCAGCTTTTCTCCCAAAGACAATCTGATATTCCTCTGAGTAGATTATAATGGATGAAAATGGAACTGCAGGCAGCAACATTAGGAGCCTGAAGGGATGTAATTTATATTGAAATGTAGCTCAACTAGTTTGCTCTTACGTGTTCGGTCTTTGTTCCAGGCGTGACAGGACAGAGGCTCCAATCCAAAGCTATAGAGGGACATGTTTCAACAGGGAAACCCTGGAATGCACCGCAAATGTTAGGAAGAGCATGCAATCATGAGACTGAATGTGACTAAAAAAGGTGTTAAGACAGAGTGTTGTTAGCTTGGAGTTCTCCACCTAAATCTTCCTCTTGTTAATTTTTCTAAATGGTGTAATTTTTCCTCGGTTAGCCATTTTCAATCACATGGTACATTATTATTACAGTCACATTTCCCAAGATATGGAATCATTACCAAAACACAAGACTTCCATTATTACAAGTTAATTAAATTAATTTCGCTAACAGTGTTGAGTACTACATATAATAGCCATTCTTCTCAAACCAATTCTTATTAGAATATAGTTAATTTACAGTACATTGGTATGACTGAGCAGTGATTGCAGTTTTGTACAGCAAACAACAACCCTATCTGACTATGGAAAATTAACTATGCCCTCACCTTTATCTCTTCCTCTCTTTTGCTAGATAGTGATATTTCCTATATCCTTGTGCTGGAGAGCTTTTGGAAGGCTATGTTCGTGGACTCTGGGCAGTCGACACGAATGAGGCTGAGCAGTTGTAAGAAAGGCTGCAGAAGCAGCAGGGAGGAGATAAGAGAGGGTGTGTCCTTATATTCTGATATAGACACCTGGCCTGATTGGTCTTATGGTAATGGGTTTAAAAAAAAATATATATATATATATATATTTCTTTTTTTACTTAAATGGAGAGTTCCCTCAAAAAGTACAATTCGATAATCGTTTACTCACATCAATGTCATTCCGAAGCTATGTTTGTCTTCTTTCTTCTGTGGAACATCAAAGAAGATATCTGGAGAATTTTCTTTGTATCCCATACAATAGAAGTCAATTTAGTTTGGCTACAAATATTCTTCAGTGTTCTTTTGTGTTTCACAGAAGAAGGGAAGTCATGTGGCTTTGGACAACATGAGGGAAATTAAATGTTGACAGTACTATTTTTATTTTGGGATGAACTATCCTTTTAAATTTCACTTCACTTCTTGTGTTTTATCTTGAAATAGTTCTTACTGCTCGCATTATTGTATTTTATCATCCTTTGTAAGTCAGAATGGGTAAAAGTATCAGTTTCAAATAAATAAATAAATGTATATGTTGAACATTGAAAATTAACCATGTTTTTACTGCAAAATTTAAAAAAAAGGTTACTATAGTCAAACTATGGTAACCACAAAATGGTATTTGCAGTTAAACGTGGCTATACAAATGTTAATCAATCTGTAAGTCTAAACTATAATAGAGAAGTAATAGCAATAGTCATTATATATAGATCAGTGTAAGCAATACGCCAAAAAAACATAGCTACTACTCTTTAACTACAATAAAACCATGATTAATTTTCACAAGGGTCATTTAATTATGGATCCCATTATCAGAGATATGTTGGTGTACTGGTTAAGTGTAGTAAAGAACGCAATGGTGGTTATGACCCTGGCTGAATAATAAGAACAAGACTAGGATTGGGTTTATGTATAGACTTGTTAACCTTTTCAGCTGTTATTAGATCCAAACCACACAGGCCCTCAGTTTTAAACACATGGTAAATAAATACTGTTTTTCTGATATTCAATATCATGGCAGGGGGAATTCAAAATATAATTTAAACACTTAGCACATGTATCACATCATGTGAGTCAGAATATAATAAATTAATGTCGGTCTCCTCTCAATACAAAAACAAGCGCTTGCCCTTTAAGGTTGTCAGGAGTAACAGGCTTCCCAGATCGAGGCGCATTGACGTCAATCGTTGTTTGTGATTGGTCATAACCTTTTCCGGTGAGGCATCCATCCATCCAAGGACTGTGAGAAAGCCAGTGTAAACGGAGTAAAACACGTCGACAGACTCATCGAAGCGACTCAGGTATGAATATTTAATAGCAGAAGTCTTTGCTGTAACAGTTGTTGATGTCGATGCGTGGGCTGACGGCCTGTTAGAGAGGTTAGTGTAATGCCGTCGGCTTCCGTTGTTGTGATAATGTAGCTTGCAAGATGGCGTATTTTGCTGCTTGACAAAACTGGTTACAGAAAACACAGAGCTGCAACAGGTTGCAGGGTTACGCTGCTTAACCTGTACACAAGTGCTAAGTAGAGCGTATTTACAATGTCATGTGTTTTCTGCACTAAAATAATGTTACGTTCACGTGGCCGATTGCGTTGAATTTGAGAAACGCCTGTGGAGATGCGAACTGCGAAATTTATGAGCTCAGGGGCCCCGACAGAGACTTGGGGTCTTTGACAGGGTCTGTCAAAATGCAACACCGCTTAAAAGATAATATCTTACTTGAGATAATTTTCTACGCTTTTTAGCTTAATCGTAGACGGATTTATTAGAAAAATAGAAGCCATGTTGACTGTTAACTTGTTGCGGTTTGACAGCTTATTATTTGAAATAGTTTAATGTTGTATTGGGTTGCCGCAGCCTATGTACGTTTCCTTTTTTTTTCTTTTTTTTTTCCTCTCTTCACTGTTGCTTTGTTTTCATTAAGATATGTTAGCGAGGTCATTTTGTTTTTTTTACCAGAAGGTTCCCACAGTCATGGAAGACCTGGAAATAAAACGTTTAATTTAATAAAAACAAAATGTTAGGGCAGGGCGAGTAATTAAAATCTTAAAAATACATTGATATTTATAGAGTGGAAACATTACTTTGCATTTTAAGTTAGAATTTTATCAGTTGAAAACTTCTCTTTAAAAAATGTACACCCTATCCTGTAATGACCGATGGACCGAAAAAGATCATTGGCCAAAATGTGTGGGAACCTTTTAACACTGAAAAACATGGAAGCACATTTATATACGGTCAGGAATGTAGGAAGTATATTGAACCACACAAACATCTAGACGTGAACCTGCACGGGTGTCTGTGTGTATTAGAAACCACAAAAGAAATCATTAGTGCGTACTTGGAGCACATGTATTAGATGCCTAATTTAACAATGCCCATAACAATTTTGTCTGAAAGTTTTAAAACAATATAACATATTTTGTAGTAGATTTTTTTGCATGTAGTCATAATGTAAGACACTGTTTACTCAACATGCTAGTCTTCTGGTGAACAGTTCATCTAAATGCATGTAAATCCACAGAAAAATAATGGTCTGTCTTCATAGTCTTACTCAACACATAACAATTTGCTTCTCCTCTGGAATGATGTTTCGTCTCTGACGTCAGTTTGACGTATGCAAGCTTGAGATAGCCCCGCCCGCAGTATCCCATTTAATTTGGAAATACATCACAAAGTTGGTTGCAACATCAGATTCAAGCAAACTTTACAATAAAATTCTAACTTTAAAAACACTTTAAAGGCACAATGACTGTCAGGTCTTCACGTTTCAATCCAAAGAGTTGGTCCAATGATGTTTTTGAAGGCTGGATTTGCTCCAGATCTGTTGGGTTTCATGAGCTGATGTGAACTGCATGTGCTGGGTCAGCAGGTCATCATGGCGTCCAGCAGTACGAGCAGCGAAGAAGAGAGGAGCTTGCGGGAGTGTGAGCGCTACGTGCAGAAGCACAACATCCAGCAGCTGCTGAAGGACTGCATTGTGCAGCTGTGCACTAACAGACCTGAAAGACCCATGGCTTTCCTCAGAGAGTACTTCGAGAGGCTTGAGAAGGTCAGTCATTTTTTAAGGGAAACGGCATGCTCTTAGACTTGGTTTTCTTTACTCTTGAGAAGTAAGTTTTTAGTGGCTCAATTGTTGTTTATGCGTATCAGGAGGAAGCTAAACAATTCATCAGCCAGCAGAAGTCAAGCTCTCGCTCAGACTCCCGTGAAGATGAGGTTTCCCCTCCCATGAACCCTGTGGTTAAGGGCCGGCGGCGCCGCGGTGCCATCAGTGCAGAGGTCTACACTGAGGAAGACGCAGCTTCTTATGTCAGAAAGGTAGCTTTTTATTTGCTTTTATATATATCATTGTTTTAGAATTCCTATGACACAAAAATTACACTGAATTCCATGTTACAACAGTGCAAATGCTGTTTAGTGAGTAAATAGCTGTTGCTGTTTTTCACAGGTTATTCCTAAAGATTATAAAACTATGGCTGCTCTTGCTAAGGCAATTGAAAAGAATGTGCTTTTTGCTCATCTTGACGACAATGAAAGAAGGTGACACATTTTGTGGTTTCAATAAGTAGATGGAAATATTACTTTTACACAGTCTTTCATTTATTGAAAACCACTTTTCTACTCTTTACAGTGACATATTTGATGCCATGTTCTCAGTCACTTACATCGCAGGAGAGACTGTGATTCAACAAGGTAAGGTTTCTTTTTAGGAGAAGCTGAATGTGTAAAAATAGGAAAAGTAAATCGATTAATGTATCGTATCTCTCATTTCAGGGGATGAGGGTGACAATTTTTATGTTATTGACCAAGGTGAAATGGATGTAAGTGCAATGCTTTCAAATTAGCAATGAATCAGGATGTAATATGATAATCTATACATGTGAGGGATATTGACGGATGTATTTGTAAGTACTGTTGTTTTTTGACAGGTGTATGTCAACAATGAGTGGGTGACCAGTATTGGAGAGGGTGGCAGTTTTGGTGAGCTGGCTTTAATCTACGGCACTCCCAGAGCAGCCACTGTCAGAGCAAAGACCAACGTCAAGCTGTGGGGAATTGACAGAGACAGCTACAGGAGAATACTCATGGTTGGTGTACTATTTAACAGATTCTTAATTAGTTATTAATTTTTTGATTAAACAGATTTTTTTTTTTTGTCTTCTTGCTTAATCTTGATTACTATCTGTGCTTAGGGAAGTACTCTGAGAAAGAGAAAAATGTATGAGGAATTCCTTAGCAAGGTCTCCATTTTGGGTGAGTTTGATGTTTCATGTGCCATAAATCTTACATTTTTATGTTATTTTATTGTAAAGTACATTTGCAGGTTGTGTCTGTGTGTATGTATAGCCTATAGGAAGAGTTTATTTGCAAAAACAGATAACTGTTGTTGTGTTTTTCTCACAAATTAAGTTTTATTTTATCATGTTTTTTATTGTTATATTGTGTTAGTTAGCTGTATTTTTTATCTAATTAAAATAACAGCAGTTTGATTAAGATTGCACAATAAAAACGCATGATTTAAATATAAATGTTAAAAACTTAGTTAAATGAACTCTATCTATTTGATTTGCCTTTTGTGGTGATAACATGCTAACTTTATGTGAGCAGAGTCTCTGGATAAGTGGGAACGGTTGACAGTTGCTGATGCCCTCGAGACAGTCCAGTTTGAAGATGGCCAGAAGATTGTTGTGCAGGGTCAACCAGGAGATGAATTCTTCATTATTCTTGAGGTAGCTTTCCTTATTAAATCCTTGTATATATATTTTTTTTAACTCTTTTCATCCACGTCTCCAATAGGTTTTTGTGTTATTTAGAGTCATATGGTTTTGTATACTTCTTCGATCTTCACAAAAAATGTAAATAATGATGGAATTGTTGTAGAAAGTTTAGCCCTAAAACCTCAGAGAGACGTCACGGAAGAACAGACGTATTGATTCAGACTTGTGTCCTCAGGGTTCGGCAGCAGTCCTGCAGCGGCGGTCGGAGAATGAGGAGTTCGTAGAGGTCGGAAGACTTGCACCATCTGACTACTTTGGTAATTGTGCTTTCTTTACTTTCTGGAATCGCTCATACCGCATATATTTAAACATATCCCAGAAATCCCTTTGCTAATGTAATATTGATATTGATTCCATGTGCAGTGCCCATTAGTGCACGCTAATGTGTTTGTTTGTTTGTTTCTCTGTGGCTCTTTTCTAATTTCCCTTCATATGTGTTCCAACAGGTGAGATCGCTCTGCTCATGAACAGGCCTCGTGCTGCCACCGTGGTTGCCCGCGGCCCGCTGAAGTGCGTAAAACTTGACCGCCCCCGGTTCGAACGTGTGCTCGGCCCATGCTCAGATATCCTGAAGCGAAACATACAGCAGTACAACAGCTTTGTGTCTCTGTCGGTCTGAGGCACACTAGGCTCTTTCCTCCTCTATTGCAGGGTCCACCAATGCAAATCCGCTTTATTTTCTTACTTTTCTTTATGCATTTTCCAACACCCAGGTGCCCATTCACTTCAGTGTTCTCTCTCACTCTCTGTTTTTTCGATTCGTGTCGTACCCTGTCGCGTTCGTATCCATCGTAGATTTACCACCAAGGCTGATTGTTAGTTTTGCCTGAGAAACGAGCCAATCATTGTGCCACAGATGCCTGTCATGTGAACAGATGTTGAACTAACAAGGTCTGTCGGGATTGTCTCTTTCCTCCAAGTTGCTTCTCGTTTCTGTATAACAGTGTTTTGAATGGAAGGAAATCAGTGGCAGGGTTGACAGTCATGTAGTGTATCTATTCAGTATATGATGATGTATCTTAATCGAGGCATCAAGTTTCAGATTCTGTTTTCCCTCGTTCATTTCAAGCGTTTGAGTATAGGGAAGCCAAAGGCATAAATCCATGTGTGTTATGTTGTTTTCTTGGGGGTGCTGAAGTTAAAATGTCACCATGTTTATCATGGTGATTAGCTTTGCTCTTTTATTGTTATAGCTGCACATATATAGTGTATGTAAATGATTATATATTAGAAGTAAATGACCATAACCATATTTTTTTGCACAGTTTGATATCTATATCTATATATATATATATATATATAGATATA
>JAUMHE010000047.1:2255692-2279393 GCA_032359235.1 Enteromius mattozi
ATAACACTTTATATGCGCCTGCTGTTTTTCATTGTGGCATTTGATCCCATTTCATTGGACTTTCCATTTTCTGTTGGATGTTTTGTTCTCCCTTCACGCTACACTTAGGCTTGCACTGGACTCTTATGTAGAGCACACCAGGATTAGACAAATCTCTTTTAAAGTTTCATTTTGTTTCACATTTTCTCCCTTCTGAAATGCCACCTGCTGCAAATGCTTTTATTGCTTTGTTTCCACCACAAAAAAGGTGATGTTATCTTGTATTCAATATTGTGTTTAAGTACAGAAAAAGTACTCATTTTTGGTTTTGATTAATTGTTGAGAGTTACAGAAATGTAATGGTTAATGAAATCTGACCGAGTATGCGAAATCCTCCTCGACAGGAAGTGACCACTTGGTGACCTCTTTAGCCAAGTGAAGATCCCATTAGGTTTTCTTTCTCGATGAGTGTATGTGAACTGCTTTAAAATCCCAAATGTCTTTTCCCTCCCCTCTTTATTTCTTTCTTTCCTCCTTTCTTTCTTTTTACAGTTTAAACTGAAATAAGTTGGTTTATCAACAGGGCAGGACTAAGAAATAGCTTTCAAATGATCAGTGTCCTTTTTTTTAAAATTGAGATTTAGATTATTCTCCTCAGTTAAATCAAAGTCTTAAAACAGGGACAGTATTTACCGCTTGTGTTGAGTTCATGGTGTCTGTATGCCATTAGGGTTAGGATCCATCAAATGATTGGCACAGATCTGCGATCCACTACTGCCACCATCTCAGTCTCTTATTAGAAATTGTTCTTAGGGTTCTCTGAGTTGTGTTGTACGATTTTTACTGGGTACAATAGTGTTAACTGTTGCTGGAGGTAGATTTTAATTGTCACACAGAGATATTCTTGTATTATTTGAGAAGAGTTGATGTGAATTTTAAATTTGTGTATTTTTGTTTTCAACGCATCTTGTGTTATGTAATTATTCAGATATCCAGCTCCTTTATACTGCAGACTCGAGCAAATTTAGGTTTTGAAAAGTGCCTGATTTCTTTACTTTCATAATTCATAGCCAACAGACATACCCACCACAATAAATATTCTGTCAGCTTGTTACCTGGTGTACAGATACCCTTAGCAGTGTAATTTATTTAGACTTGAAGCTCCAGTAATTAAGATTTTATTTATCTGAACTGTTCAAGTGAACTGACCTAGATTTTGTTTTTATCTTCACTATTTGACTTTGTCCCACTGACCACGTGGAGGAATTGTTTTCTTTTGACTCTCTGACACTTGATTTTAGAGCCTTACTGCATTGTCACTGCAGTTGTCTGGGAAAAGATACTCATTCACAGATTCTGCCCCTTTTAGACTGGATTATAATTTTGAAATCTGTCAAATCTTGGTGCTGTAGCTTTAAAGACACAATCGGAACCCGTAATGATATGTGAGGAGTAGCCTTTAATAACCGTTCTACTGTCTCAACCTTTTTTGACTGAGTGGTTTATGCCTTATGATGGGGTTGAATTAATAAACATGTTGAAGTTATTTATATAGTCCTTAATGTAATCTGGGACACCATTTGTCAGGCATAAAATTGCTGAATGGTGCACTTGTTATTGCTCATATAGAGTATGCATTGCTTTTTTCGTTTAACTTCATTTGGCAGTGCAGAATTGAGTA
Source organism: Enteromius mattozi (assembly GCA_032359235.1). NCBI lineage: Eukaryota > Metazoa > Chordata > Actinopteri > Cypriniformes > Cyprinidae > Enteromius > Enteromius mattozi. The sequence goes on from JAUMHE010000047.1 coordinate 2,257,353, forward strand.
AATGAACTATAAATCTTTCCCTTTTTTCTGTAAAATGCATAATTTTAAACTTTATTGTAAATCTCTCCCTGTTATGAATAAATTAAGTGATTTGTTCCACCGCTAATACAATTTTCTGCTTGCTTTTATTATGATTTCTTAACAAACTTCAGGCCCTGTTTCTTGAGGAACGTTCATTGATACACTAGAAGTGTGTTTGTATTACCACCCTCAACCTTTTATTATTATTTTTTTTTCTTCCCCGAGTTTGCTTTTCATTCCCCGGTTGTGACTGCCAATGGTGTTTTCTTCTGAAGTTTTCAGTAAAATTGTGTTCTAGTATGTACAGAGGAATTTATATATTTGCTCATAGGCTTTGCCATCCAGGCTTAGAGACTCCTGTTCACCCATTCTTCAGTTTGTTAAGCCCTCAGCACAGAGAGTTGTAAAATGTCAGAGGACCATTTTTCTATTATTCTTTTTCTATAACTGTGTACGGTTTGATTTCATTGGATGTGCTTAAGTTGTAAACCTTTTGGTATAGATTGTCCCAATGGCAGGTCAAGCAATAAAATGATTAATTCTTGAATATTTAAGTGTCTTGTGTTTCCTGTGCTGCCTTCATACATCAAAAGTATTTCTCTCATGAACTACAGATTCAAATATTAATACTACTTGCATCCCGTAATACATGCTTTTTGGATTACATATTTTGACATAAAATTAATCATACTGGATAATTCCATAAGATACATCCCCAATAAATACTATATGTATACAGTGAAATTACACCAATAATTGTAATGGTTAGCTCTTCAATTTAAGGTATCCTTGTTACACTTTACATGTACTTACTATTATAATAACAATCAATTATGCATAATTACATGCAAGTAACCCTAAGCCATACCATAATTCTAACCATATAATAAGTATATATAGTTAATATTACTCAGTTCATTTTATCTACTTACAGGGGAGTTGACGCTTCCCAAAATATTTGTAGTCATGTGAATTGATGGCATTTTTCCAGAAATTTCTGTATCATTTTGCCCCACCCATCCACACCCAATACAACAACTGTTATCCCAAGTGGCACTGGAATGACAGTTGTTGTGGTGTATAAATAAATCTCAGTTCCGCCCACTACTTCTAGTTTACCTCAACCTGTTAAATATGTACGTGTTTTTAATTCCAACGTTCAGTGTTTAGTTCTTTGTCTATGAAATGAATAATATTGTTTTCACAGGCGATGCTGCTGTGACATGGAATGAGAGAGAAGCAGGCGGACTCACGAGATCTCCGAAAGTTTACGAACCCTGTGTTCGTCTTTTTCCGGAAATATCGTGAAATACCCCCGACTGCCACCGAACAGCACTCGTACCAGCCCACAGGCACCTTAACATCACAATTCAGGCTATATCTTCAGATTCCTCGCTCGTCGGATACTACTCGCGTACTGCAAATGCAGGCCATTAAGTGTGTCGTTGTCGGCGACGGGTAAGATGTTGAAGAAAATGCAAAAATTGCTCTTTTTGTACGGAGGTTTTGTTTTGGGGAAAAGCAATTGTTGCGAGAAGGAGCTGGGGAGTGGGGATTGTGGTTCGGCTCAGCGGATGAGTGAGATCTGCCGAGACAGAATTGAGGGTTTTATAATTATCAAACGTTTTTTTATATATTTCTGTGTCGTTCTCTATAACACCGTAGTTGTTTTCTTTACGGGTTAAAATCAGATTGTAATGAGCGTTGGCTCTGTTTAGTGATGGCTGTTTTGTTAAATACGCTCAGGCGTTTACACTTGTGTGCATTTGTTATATTTCTAAATGCATCGATGTCGCTTTAAAGTATTGTGTCAATAATAGCGTGAAAAACCGTGCAAACATGAAGCGCATCTCGTGCGGTGTAGAAATGAGATGCGCGTGTACGCTGGAATGGCTATGTAATGATGTCATGTTTTCACACCTACATCACTAGAGCTCTGGTGGAAATGATCGTGTGCTCGCGAGCCTGAACTTTATCGTTAACCTTTTCATAATTCATTCTTTTTTTCTTTCTTTTTTTAATCAGAGCGCATCATAAAATCAGCCTAATTCCTTCCTAAATCCCTAAAACGCAATTTTCCCCAGCGATGGTAATCATGGAAAAAATAGTTGCATTGTAATATGCATTTGGTAGATATCAACTAGTATTTGTTTTTATGATCACTTCATTACCCGTACCTGTTATTTTTAACCTTACAGTGTCACATAACCACTATTCATCAGTTTTTGATTTATTTTTAATTAATAGACTGTAACAGTAGAATGGACTATGTACTACAAAATTTTAAAAGTATTAATATTAATATTGTTTTAGCTTAAAATACATGTCAAGCAGAAAAAAATATGTGAAACTGTTTCTATTTTTGTGTGTGTGATTTAGACACTTATTTCTTGGTATTAGTTAAATGTATGTTTTTAGACCTTGGAGAATTAATATTAGCTGTTTCGTTGTAACCATTTAAGGTTTAGCCCCTGTCTCATGGTACATGCTTTCTGACATTTGCCATGTGAAGCTTCATTTCACCGCCTGCTGATCTAATGACAGGAATACAAATTCAGGCTTCTGAGCCCTCACACATACTTGCTACTTTTGCCTGCTTATTTGCTTTTTCTATTTTTACCCTTTTTATTATCAGACTTCCTCGCTCTTTCTCTTCCTTTACTAATTTTTTTATCACTTTTCACCCCACCACTGCATTTCCTGTCTATGCTCTTTACTGCTCTTTCTGTGTAAGTGCATGCAGTGTGTCTTTTTAAGACAAGAAGCTGTCACCCTGTATTCAGTCCTCGTCTGGCGGGGCAGTTCATTTGAGAGCAGAACTGTGAATTAGTGGCTGCCAGTATGCCATCGAGCCTGAATGAATAACTACAGGCCTTTCTGCCTGCTTTCCACAATTGTTTCCTTGATGTGCAGTCCTCTGTCCTCAGTGCTGCCGTCACACGTACCACTTAGCATCTTTTGTATTTCAGTGCCGTGGGTAAGACATGCCTGCTCATCAGCTACACCACCAATGCCTTCCCAGGAGAGTATATCCCCACAGTGTGAGTACAGTCTTTAAAACGGGAATTATTCCTGTGTGTCTCTGCTGTTTGTGTGTGTCTGTTTACTTCTGTGGATGTGGGTTTTTTGAAATGTTCTGAAAAATCTGTGTGTGACCCTCAGATTCGACAACTACTCTGCCAATGTTATGGTGGATGGCAAACCTGTCAACTTAGGCCTCTGGGACACAGCAGGACAAGAGGACTATGATCGCCTTAGACCACTCTCCTATCCCCAAACGGTACGTAAATATCTCTGTGATTGGCTGTGTAATCCCGAGTTGAAAACCTTTTCTTTTTACAATTTTGATAGTGTTTTTTTAGTCAAGATGCTTTTTTGTCTTTTACTCATTGCTAGACTTCATTAATTATAATTTTTGGACTCACTCATCCACAGTCTGTTATTTGCTTTGTAAATTATAACCAATTGTACATTTTGGAACAGAGACTAGTTTCTTATTAATTATTTGTTTGCTCAAATACATAGAAAAATAAGAATGCCACCACATTTCCTCTGTCCTTTATTATAAAATTGTACTTTACTGTTCAAAGGTTTGAGGTCAGCAAGTTTTTTTAAGTTCTTACTTATATTCAGCCAGGACACATTAAACTGATCAAAAATGAGAGTATTTTCAATGAAAAAAATATATCCTCTTACGTTGTGTTTTTTGTCTTGTTTTCTAGAATAAATATCCAAAGATTGTTATAAAAAGATGAATTTACTGTACAAGTAAAATTACTTAAAATATTACGTCTTGTTTTCTGTAAAAAAATATATATCTTTTGTTAGTTTTTCCGTAAGACAAGGAAAAATATCTGCAGACGGGGCAAGAAAATGAATCTTGCTTAGTCTTTGAATTAAGATTTTTTTCATTATTCTTTATTTTTTTCTTAGATATTTTTGATTGTTTTAACACAATTTAGAAAAATTCTTTTAGGAAACAAGACTTGATCTTAAATAATTTTACCTGTCAAATAAATGCATTTTAATTCGAGAATGTTTAGGTATTTGTACTAGAAAACGAGACAAAAATATTAGGAAAATAAATGTTTGCGGTGCATAATGTTACAAAACAAATAATTTCAATTTTAAATAAATGCTGTTCTTAACATATTATTTCTCAAAGAATCCTAAAATAATTTGTCATTGTTTCTTCAAAACAAATTAAATTTTTCCATTAGTTTTTGATTAAATAAATGCAGCCATGGTAAAGAGCTTCTTTCAATACATTAATAAATAGTACAGACTCAAAACATTTGAGCAGTACTGTGTATCCTTGAAATGATAAATGATTTCAATAAAAAGGTTCTATAAAAAAAAGATTATTCTGTTTTCTGACAACCTCAGCATTATATAATGCAGTGTAATCATAAATGAATACTTGATGACATTGATTTTTACAAAGAGTCTCCTTTGCTTTCTGCAGGATGTGTTTTTAATTTGCTTCTCACTGGTGAGCCCTGCTTCCTTTGAGAATGTAAGAGCAAAGGTTAGTATCCACTGGAGAATAAGGCATGTATCTTGAGAATTTGGATTCCTTAACAAGATCCACAAGGGTGCCTTGTGTTAACCAGATTTCTCTTTGTAGTGGTACCCTGAGGTTCGCCATCACTGTCCAAACACCCCCATCATACTTGTGGGCACTAAACTTGATCTGCGAGATGACAAAGACACAATTGAACGTCTGCGGGATAAGAAACTAGCTCCCATCACTTATCCGCAAGGGCTTGCTATGGCTAGAGAGATTGGTAAGAACGATTTCTTACATGTATATGGTTTATTTCCAGTTTTCATTAAAAAATGCTAGTAAATTTTACAAACGATTACTAAGAAATGGCAAATTGTGCAGTTAGTTAAAGCTGCAGTCCGTAACTTTTTTAACAATTATCCAAAATCAATATTTGAGATTACTTTAGCCCGATTCACAAAGGTTAGCTTATAATAAACTTTTCTAATTTGAGTGGTAGGGGTAGGTTTTCGCGGGAAGTTTGAGCGTGGCACTGCGTCATTACGTCACGTCTGTAAATATAAAGAAGCTGTCCCGGCAAGTATAAGCTATCGTCTCATTCGCCTGAGGATCCTGCAGGTGGTGCATCCTTTAATTACAGCCTATTCTCACAGCAGCTGGTATAACTAAACGTCAAATAAATAATTTTGATGGCAGATCGTAGTCCAGAAAGGATTATATGAAACACATGTGAATGAAAATAAATTGTATTCCAGTTTTAAATGTGCTTCTGATTACAGATAGCCTGGGATTACACAAGATTTGTATTTTAAAGACAACCAGTTCGAAGGGAGCATAGTAATATATATAATATAATATGAAGTTCGAATGATGTGACAATTAGAGATTAGACTGTACATACATTTAAATCTAGTCGCTCATACACACAATACTCATAGTCACGCTGTGCTGATTTTGTTAACATTAATGATTTGAGAATAAAGTATAACAATAATGCTTTTTTCCTCAGCTGGTCAGAACTTGTTCAGCTGACAATATCCGGTGAAAATTTGTATATTTGGGTCATATGTTCCAAGACGTAGTCTATAATCTGTGATTACTACAGGATTCACACCGGTGTGGTGACTGCATGACAGCTACACATACTCCTCAAAACATAAGATTAATCCGCGCTGGAGCCGAGGCAGAGTACAACCCCACGAAATAAAAATAATTCAGCAAGGAACTGCAATACCAGGTTTTAAAACATAGAGGCAAACTTACAGACTGCAGCTTTAAACAGTACAAAAGCTGAAATATATATGTATCAAACGTACTTAAAAAAAGTCTATTTTAGAGTTTAGAGTAAGTATAGAACTTTTTCAGTGTGCTATAATAGTGTTATGGTATGGCCATGGGGATTTGTATATCATGTATAGTTGGCTCATTGAAATCTTTGGCTTTGTAGGTGCTGTGAAGTATCTGGAGTGCTCCGCTCTTACTCAGCGGGGTTTAAAAACCGTGTTTGATGAGGCCATCCGCGCTGTTTTATGTCCTCCACCTGTAAAGAAAAGGGGAAAGAAGTGTACTGTATTTTGAGGAACACCGCAACTCATTTCTTTATTGGTATGCCATGTAATCTGCAGGCTCTTGCTCTTCGGCTCTGCTGTTATCAACAGATAAATCCAGTTTGTGAAGTGACAAACTGCAGAGACATGCATTTCCATGGTATGTCTGGTATAACTGATATATCAACATAAATATGCCAAAATTGCTTTGTTTTTATTAAACTTTGCCTTAAAATGTTGGTTTAATGTAAACATTTAATGGAAGAGAATGACATAAGGCCATGGCGTCAGGATGAATAATTAGTTAAGAACACGTATAGCTAACTGTAAAGTTCTTTGCCCTGTTGCAACAAATCAGAGCTTATTGTGCGGAAATTGTGGCTATTCGTGTTTTATCTGCACATAATTTTCCCTTTTGGGATCTGTGAATGTGTCAGAAGATTGTGTAAATAAATATTTTGCGACATAAATGTGTGGCCATAGTTAATGCTCTCACGTGAGGGGTGACAGTAAATGCATTTTTAAATATTTGACCTTTTTTTGCCTGTAAAACATTTCATACTGTACCTGTGTTTTAATGTGACTACTGTATGTGATCATTTGTTAAACAATGACAGAAATATTACACACTGAAATATTTGTTTGCCAATAAAGTACTATTATTAGATACTATAAACAAAAATAATACTATATAAAATAAGCTGTAATTACAATTGTCTGTAATGTTCAATGGACTACATACTGCAACTTACAATGAAAATCATTTTGTGTAGATCAGTTTAAGTCTTTTTTTTTCTGCTAAACATTTTCCTATACATTTTGATATGTTTGAAACACGATGAAATGTGCCATTACTGATTTTTGTGCTAGGCTAACAAAATGTTTTAGCAGTTGTAAGTGTTCAGATGATTCTTCGAAGTGTTCTTTTACCTTTTAATGATTAATATTTCAATTTGAATGAGATTAAAAATGTATGTATGTGTGCCAAGCATTTATGTTTTGTTAGTATGCATTAGCATCAGGCATTTTCTTTTACTGAACTAACGACTGGAAATTAAATCAGTGGCACATATCTTAGTCGCAGTTTCAGTTCTTGCCAAAAAATAAATTAGTATGAGAGTGACGTCATTGTGAAGGTATGGTTGTGGCTCATTCATTTGATAAGTAACATTTGTATACTGTACAGCCAACTAGTCATTATCTCAAAATAAACTCTTCAGTGTACAATATCCCTTACATAACTAGACTTAATCAACACCCAAACTAAGCTGTCCAGGTTTCTGACGTGGAAACTAGTTCAGTATTATTCAGTTTTATTGTTAAGAGTGATTATCTATAAATTAAAATACAGGAACATATAGATTTTTTATGTTTATGTTTTTTTATTGTTATTGGTTTCATATACTAGTAGTATAATTAATTATATACTAATTAATAATTTCATACTAATTATACATTACACTGACCCAAATTGGTTTTAATACAATTCACGAAAAATCTAATTAAATACCTACTTTAAAAAATAGTAAATATTTCAAGCATTTTAAATAGTAAAGAGGTCACTATAGTCGACAAAATTGAGAAAAAAAAAACATTTAAAAAAAGTAATAATAATATTAGAACATATGATTAATAGAACTATTTAGCAAATATTTTTTAAAACATAAAGTGTATTATATTTCAGACAAAGTCAGAAACCCAAGCAATAAAAACTAGTCGACATGATTTGCATCATTTTACCAGACGCTGCCTCAATATAAAACCAGCCACTCAAGTCAGAATGTGAACTGTAGATGTGTTTTTGATATTATTTCATGGCCTTGAACCTGCAGAATATATCACCCACAAGCGAGCGCAGTGACTCGCGGAGTGTCAAGGTAGTGACGTCTCCGCGCTGCAAGACGTCGACCACGCGCACTCTCATGCCCCGGATGTGTTTGTGTGCTCTGTTTCTGCAGAGGAGGAGGAGATGCCACTACCCGTGCAGGTCTTTAACTTTCAGGTAAATTAGCGCCTTTAAACGCTTCTCCGCTATCTTCCACAACACGGGAGTAGCTAGAAGAAGCGCGCCGAGTTGAAGTAGCTGTGTTTACAGTGTCAGTTCCTGCCCTATCGCAGCCGTTGAGAGCTGTTAGCTCGTCTAGCATGAGCTCGTAAGTCAGAGCGGCCCTCAGGACGCGACAAGTTTAGCGACAGCGCGCCTCTATCCGCCCGAGGAGCGACACCAGTGCAGTTTCGACAGTGAATACATCCAGTAGAGCTGTTTTGGTTCACAACCAAAGTGGTCCAGTAGGTTTTCTCGGGGTTGTTTGTGAAACACTTGGGTAGAAACTTTCTTTAGCCGGCTAAGTGTACTTAGCAAGCTATCTCGTTAGCAAGCTGTCTGTTTTGTATCATTTAGCCAGTGTGCTTGGAATTCAGGCTGTGTCTCAAAGCATAGTGCATTTTAGTCATCGTTTAAATGCTCCACAGCTTCATATGACGCTCTAAAATACTGTCTAGGTAGGCAGCTCACTAGGTTTCGAGACACAGCCTCTTATCATTTTCTTGCAGAGGTTAATAGAGAATATTTCATCTTAAGCCTGATTTAGTTTTCTTGATCAAAATGATTAGACGCTGTGGAGCTGCTCATATTTTATTGAACAGTTTTTCAATTTTAGAAACCCTAGAAAGATTCAGTTATATTAGACTGTCATCTATGAGCCTGTTCATTATAATGTAGTCAATCAAGAATGACAGACCAGGTCATTTATTGCAGCGTTATGTAATCTTAAAAATATTGGGTGTTGGAAAGTTTGTGTGGTTAACGATGTAAGTGCTTATCGAAGATGGGTGGGCTTTTAAACTGTTTGTTATTGAAAAACCTAAATGTTTGACTAGTACGATGAAATTTGGTGGGGACGTGTCCCTCCCATTGTCTTTTGTGGTTATGAATCTGTGTCAAAATGTTTCATGTAAGAAGCCAGTGTGTACTTGTTGCTGCCGCTTTTTCAAGTTAATCAATCTCTAAACCTTCACTTCTACAGTGGAAACATTCTTTAGTGTATATTTATGTGTTCATTTGACCACCCTGTGTGTTTTTATAAGCATCTGCCTTCTTGCAGGAGTATTTTCAGTCAGGTCAGCAGGATGCTGAAGGGCAGGTTCAGGGCAGGATCAGGGAAAGCTTGAATTTGCCAGTCAGCTCAGCCTCGTCCTCATGGTTAGAGTTGAACTTCAACGGTCAAAGCAGCGTGTCTGATCTGTTCATGGATATTACTACCGTGTACAGCTCAAGCTCCTCATCGTACTCACTGGAGGTAACCACACAATGAAGTCAGATAGGATGTGAAGCCATCTGAAAGCCTTGGAGCTGTCACGCAGTGTTGTGGTATTATGTTATATTTCTTTCCACACAAAATTTGTTTGGTGGAAAGTATGTTGGTTCCTCGATGTGCAATTTTGTTCACCTGCACTTGAACACGTTGCTGCAGTGCAGAGTGTTAAACATGGTGTTTCCTGCATCCACAGGGGTCTGTAGAGCCCATGCAGATAGATGCTGACCCTCAGGAAGACCAGCAAAATGCGCCTGACACCAACTATGTTGTGGAAAACCCGACATTGGTATGTATCATTGTGTAGCACATATCATTGTAATCATAAAGCTTCTTATTTTGTAATTGTTATTAACAAAATACCATGCAGTATCTAAGTGATTTTGTTGTTTCGATCATTTTCTGAATCACAGAAAAAGTTTTAGTTTTTGGTAGATATTTTATCCAATAACCAGTAAATGGCTGATATCAAAATTATATATCGTAATAATTTGATATTAAAAATAAAAAAACATACAGATTTATAATTTAAAGTACATAAACTTTTCATTTTGAGATTTGCTGAAGATGCATATGCCATTAAAGTATTAATGTCATTTGTAATTACCTCAGTGTTGTTTTACTATTTATATATAGTTATAGCATTTATTAATATTTTACATTTGTAGGTTTTTTTTTATACTTTTCATATTTAATTTTAATGTTAGTTTTAGTTATTTTATGTGCTTTTGTTTTTTTTTTATATAGTTTTTATTTTTAATATTTCCATTTAGCTTTAATTCATTTTTATTAAAGTTTCAGTAATTTTAGTACTTGTATTTAGCTTCCAATTTAACACATTCACATTTTTTGTTGTTGTTTTTCATCTAATATTTGTATTTTTATTTCAGCTTTATTACAATTAACAAAACTATTTTCAAAGTTTTTGTTTAAAAAGTAACATCACTGCTTCAACATTGCCATTATCTAATTCTTATTTAAATTTAATTATGCATATTGGGCAAATGAGCATCTGTCATATTGTTTGATCATCAACGTAACGCTGATATAAGATGAGTCACAATCTTCTTTTGACTTGGATGAACTGAGAACTGACTTTATTTTTGCACAGGATCTAGAGCAGTATGCCACCAGTTACAGTGGGCTGATGAGGATCGAGAGGCTGCAGTTTATTGCAGACCACTGCCCTCAGCTAAGAGTGGAAGCACTGAAAATGGCCCTGTCCTTTGTCCAAAGAACTTTTAATGTTGATGTCTATGAAGAAATTCATCGCAAACTCACTGAAGCCACAAGGCAATTCAATTTCATTTCTTTTCTACAACCTAACAAGGTTTCCTCATGGAAATATTACATGCATGACTTTTAATAAGTTTGTTGAATATATTTTTCAACACAGGGATGTGCAAGGAGTCCCAGATGCAGTACCGGAGGGGGCAGTCGAACCCCCTCCTCTCGACACAGCCTGGGCAGAATCCACCAGGAAAAAAGCCCTGCTCAAACTGGAGAAGCTGGACACCGACCTTAAGAACTACAAGGGAAACTCCATCAAAGAAAGCATAAGGTATGGCTAGACTGAAAGTTTGTCATTGATTGTCTGTGATTCTGTGCCTGTTTTTTTTTTTTTACACCTGTATGTGTTCAGGAGGGGTCATGATGACCTTGGAGATCACTATCTTGACTGTGGTGACCTCAGCAACGCCCTGAAATGTTACTCCCGAGCCAGAGACTACTGCACTAGCGCCAAGCATGTCATCAACATGTGTCTTAATGTAATCAAGGTATGGGTTTGTTGTTTTCCCTAACCATCAGCTGATGTGCTTAATGATGATACAATTTTCACAAAAGAGCATACAGTTTTTTTTTTTGTTTTTTTTACAGTGTGTATACATACTTTTTTTTTTCATAAGCTTAATTTCATGCATAAAATGTCACAATTCATCCTGCATGTAGGAGAATTTTTTGTTTTATGGTTATGAATCTTTTTGGTGCAGATATCTTTAAAATGCAAGCAGTCTCTAACAACTCGTCCAAATAACCTTAATATTTTATAGGTTAGCGTTTACCTCCAAAACTGGTCCCATGTACTTAGCTATGTCAGCAAGGCTGAATCCACTCCAGAGATAGCAGAGGTAGGAGCAACCTTTCTTTCTGGTTTATTAAGCAGAGAAATTTCAGAAGAGAATGAATCTACAATTATTATTTTTGTGTATTTCTGCAATCTAGCAACGAGGAGAGAGAGATAGTCAAAACCAAGCTGTTCTAACCAAACTGAAATGTGCTGCAGGCAAGTACTTTCTGTATTTCAAGTATGTGAAGTGTATTTGTCTTTGAAATGTAGATACATGCTAAATCATTATTTTAGTGTGTTTTTACGATGTGTACACATACTCAATGTATTAACAATTTATATGTATACACGGGTTGGTGTGTTTGCATATGTATGTATATGTATTTATTTAATGAGGAGTTTGTATTATTTTATTATTATTATTAGTTACATTATTAGTAAATTCCTGAGATTTGGACAGTAAGTCATGCAAAAATGGTTTTGACCTTTCCTGTGCTATATTGTCGTCTCTCTCGTGACAATAGGATTGGCAGAGCTTGCCTCAAGAAAGTATAAACCGGCTGCCAAGTGCTTCCTGCAAGCCTCCTTCGACCACTGCGACTTCCCTGAGGTTGGTGTCCTTCTCAGCTTTGTTCTAATGCCACACCAGACATTTCTGTTGAAGATAAATAAGATGCACTGTGTAACAAGATGCTCTGTTTGCTCTCTAGCTACTTTCCCCCAGTAATGTAGCAGTGTACGGGGGGCTGTGTGCCCTGGCTACATTTGACAGACAGGAACTGCAGCGAAATGTCATCTCAAGCAGGTAAACTTTTTGCACCTTCAAACTAGGTGTTTTAATTAACACAAGAGGTAGATTGTTATTGGTTACATGTGGATAAAACCTCATTGATTTAAATTTATTTGTCCTTTTGTTTTTGTTTTTAGCTCCTTTAAATTATTTTTAGAGTTGGAACCACAAGTCCGCGATATTATCTTCAAGTTTTACGAGTCAAAGTATGCATCTTGTCTGAAAATGCTGGACGAAATGAAGGTGAGTTTATTGATATGTGTCGAGTTGCAAGTTTTTGATTTAGCAAAGTTTCAAACACTGTTGTCATGTTTGTTGGGATGTTGTGATTCATAAGCGTTTTATGTATTATAGGATAATCTCCTCCTAGACATGTATCTGGCCCCTCATGTAAGAACACTGTACACACAAATCAGGAACAGAGCCCTCATACAGGTATGTAAAGGGATATTTGGTTTTGGTCTATGATTTTATCTAGTTGCCCAACTAGTTGACTTCTACATTTATCTGATTTGTTTAAAGAAGTAGTTCATCCAAAAATGACAACTGGATAAGTAAAGGATGACCGAATCTTCCTTTTTGGGTGAACTATCCCTTTAAATCAGTAATTCACAACAGCAGTGTTCAACATGTGCTCCTTTTGCAAGCCATATTGACACATGCACATGATCAGTGAACATCGGGTCATCCCTGTTTTTGAGCTCTGCTTGACATAGATATTGATATGGAATGCCGAAAGTGATTTAAAGTTAAATCGTGTAATGACCATAAGATTATATTGACTCCTGAAGTTTTAACATAGTTGCACTTACATGACCAATTGATTAACTTTGTCTTGTATTTCCCACGGGCAGTACTTTAGCCCCTATGTGTCAGCAGACATGAACAAAATGGCCGTGGCCTTTAATACCACAGTGGCAGCTCTGGAGGATGAACTGACCCAGCTGATCCTGGAGGGCCTGATCAATGCTCGTATTGACTCCCACAGCAAGGCAGGGCTGCACTCTCTCATTTGTCACCCTGACACTTCTTTTTCTGGAACACCCTTTTCTTGTTGCTAAGCTGAAATTCTTTGGCTGATTTTTGTATCAATACCTTTCAGCATTGACTGAATTATATTTATAATAAACATTTCTCTTGCTTTGTCTGAATGAAACATGGCGTATTGCCTCTTTGCCTAAAACAAGGGACTGTTTTAGAAACAGGCTTTGGTAAAGATTATGCATTAAAATGCAAAGTTTCACCTGTGTATTGAAAACTGTGTTTGTAGATCTTGTATGCCAGGGATGTGGATCAGAGAAGCACAACCTTTGAGAAGTCTCTACAGATGGGCAAAGAGTTCCAGAGACGAGCGAAAGCCATGATCCTGCGGGCAGCTGTGCTTCGTAATCAGATACACGTCAAGGTAACAGGGTCCCCAGGGTAACGTGTCCTCGCTCTGCTCTGCTCTTCACCTCACCATCACCTGACCATCTCCTTCCCCTCAGCATGAGTGTCTCAGGGCTCAGAGTCAGAATCAGAGCGCTGCATCTGTTAAAGCAGTAACACATCTGAGGATGCATCATTAACATTGTGATGCTGTGAGATGAAGCTGTTTTCTTCACATTGATGTGACTCATAAAAAAAAAAAATGTGATCAATGAGTCGCATCAATGTGATGAAAACTGCTTATAAACTTGTATAAACCGCTTATGAACATATAAACTTGCCTCGGCTGTATTACTGCACTTATAAGCAAACTGCACGTGAGTTTTTTTGTACTAAGTGAATGTTGAATGAATATTCTGGGTTCATTTTAGGCTAATCTCATTTGACAGCATAAATGTAGGTTACAGTGAGGCACTTGCAATAGGAAAATAAAAATGTTAATATACTTGCTGTTTTAGCAGTATAAACAAAAGAAGTGAAGAAATGTGTCTGTGTGAAATTACATTTATGGAGTCAGTAAGAAGAATATGTTATTTTGATCTTTCCATTCACCAGAGAATCATGAAAAATATATCAGTGTATCTACTTAGATATGAAGCATGACAACTGTGTTTAAAATTGATAATAATAAGAAATGTTTTTTTGAACATCAAATCAGCACATTAGTATGATTTCTAAAATACCATGTGACATTGAAAACTAGTAATGATGATGAAAATTTAGCTTTGACATCAGGAATAAATGATTAAATATAAAGAAAAATTGATTGTAAATGATGTACTGAAATGATACAGTTAATGTTGCCATGAATATAGCCATTGTTGCTGTTATGGCATTAAAATATTAATGAATAATAAAAAAATAGCTATTAAGTTAAGTAATAATATGTGACGGTATTACTTTTTTTGGTCAAGTAAATGCAGCTATGATGAGGATGAGAGACTTTTTAAAACGTTAAAATACTTACTCTAAGCAGTTGAATGGTAGTGTATATGCAGTTTTACAGAAGTTGCGAAGAACGCATAGCTTAAAATGACTATAAATAAATAGAACAACTTTATAGCTAAAATAATAAACAAGTTTGTATTGAAAAATTAATGTCAGTGCTTAACAAATAAGCTATGGATCGGCCCTATTCCATTGTGTGTGCCTCTCCAGAACCTCGAATTTGCAATATTTTTCTTTATATAGTATCAACATTATGTCACAAATGCTGTCGATTGAGCTTGCTTAATTTAAATTGAACCTGTAATTTTGTATGAAATCAATCCACTAGTTTATTGCATTTAGGCAATCAACTAGATGCAAGTGTGTGGAAAAACTGTAAGCTCTCTGAGATCTTGTGAGCTTCTGTTCCCTGAGAAAGAGATGTAATACCCCAGTCTTCATCTGTCATACTTCACCAACACCAGCATGCGTTTCCTATCAGTCTGTTTTTCCCGCTCTACGTGATGCTTCTCACTGATCCCTCTCGATCCTTTCGCAGTCCCCTCCAAGAGAAGGCAGTCAAGGGGAACTCACACCTGCCAACAGCCAAACACGAATGAGCACCAACATGTGAAGACTCGACCAGATGCCTCTCCTAGGAAAGTACACGGGGCCACTGCCGCATCTTAGGCCCCCCGTTTAGAAATCAATTATTTCCCTGCTGAAGAGAGAAAAATCACAATCTAAAGACTTTATTTAAGTTGGGAAGAAGATATCTGTTGTCTGTATTAAAGACAAACACACCCTGTTGCTCAAATGAAAAGGAAAAAAAGATAAAAAGAGAAATGCGGCACTTAAGCTGTACTGGCCTGTTGTTCTTTGTAAAGGATGCACTTTCCTCTGTATCTTGTGACAAACCTTGATTACACATTGAGAAACCTCATCACAAAACATGCTTTTAAAATAAACATACATTCAAAAAGATGCTTCAACCCGGAAAGGTTCTTTCTGTTTCTGTTTTTATGGCCTTGAATAAACGATAACCTAGAAACGTTTACAAACTATTCAGTCTTTTGATCATATTACTAAAAAAACGAGAGACAATTTTTAACACTTCAAAATTTATTTGAGAGAAGTTTCCAAAATGTTTGAACAATCCTAAGCCCAAGGAACTGATGAGAAAAAAACAAAACATCCACACAGAATAGTCACAGATCTGTACACACACATTTACACTGAGGGATTCGTTCAAGGTCTTTCTGAGTAACTGTCTCACATCTTTAGAATAAGGCACTGAGTTGAGTTCTGATGCTTTAATGTAATTTGTGGAAAAATAAATTATGTTGGCCTGTAATGAAAAGAAAATGTCATTATGTTGAATCAAAGTTGTATTAGAACTGAAAAAAAAAGAATGAAGATAAAAGGCAGTACAGTATTAGCAATTATAGGGCAAGGCATCTGTATCTGAAAAAAACTATTTACTGGGGCAGGAATCTTTGTAGTGTAACTCTCCTTATTTGTGAAATAGTTGCATGATCATAACCGCACGAGAAAGTAAGTAGAGGTCTCGGAATAGAAGTGAATTTATATACATGTTAAAAAAAATTAAAAATGCATTAAAAGTCAAAGATGTTTGGTTGCAAGATGCAACATACAAATATACCCAATCTTTCATTTTGGAAGACGATAAATATAGTAAAAATACAGTTCAAATAATGTTTGTATTTCCACAGAACGTCCCGAGATAAAAGTCTAGCTCCCCTATCTTGGGTGAGCAGTAAAGGATTGTGCATTCAGAGCGGCTGCTTCATATACCACGTTCCCAGTAATTATCAAAATATACTACTCTAATAAACTTTTAATATCTTAAAATGTTAAGACTATGGAAATATTCACCCGACAGCAGTCCAGAAAGTGGTACTTCAATACAGAAAAGAATGACTCTACAAATGATCTAGTGTAAGTAACAGTAGCACTGATCTTTCCATGTCCAGTTCTTTGCACATTTAGTTCATTTGGTGACAAAATGGATCCAAATCACACATCAACAGAGAAAAACCAGGTTTGGCCACAAATGCAGTCTTGTACTTCCAATTCAGTGCAGCAGTGTTAAGTGGTAAAGCAGTTTAATGTGTTTTCTGAAGTCACTGTTCTGCTTTACAATGGATCGTGGGCTGCACTGGAAACTGTCTGACTGTTGGGATTTCCATTCGTCAGCCCACCACCCGTATCAACGTTAGACAGTTTTAAAGCCTTGGTTTTGAATCTCAGTCCATGGCCTGTAACCCAAAAATGAACAACAGTTAATCTTATAGAAGTGGTAGGACATTACAAGTTACATTCAGATACATGCTGGTACGGAGATTATATCATATCAGAACGACAGTGTTTTAATTTTAACATATTTAATGCATAATATTTACACAATAATAAAAAAGTTCAGCAAGTAAAATTCTAATGGCCCATTCCTTGCAGTATTAAATACAACATCTCCAACTTGTTCACTTGTGAAGCTGCTGTGAGTATTACTGATCGAGTCACTGTGCGGTTTATACTCAGTGAAGCAGCTGCTTGAAATACTAACCAGGACAATCAGCCACTTCCTTGAAAGCCTTCCTCTTGCAGCAGCCACGACACAAGCTGAACACACATTTATTCCCCTGTTGAGGGTGTAATGTACAATTCATTTAACTTGTGTACATCTGTGAACTTAAGATTTTTAAAAAGCACACAAAATGGTACTGTAAACACTTTAAACATGATATTAAAGAAATCAGATAAAAGAAAAAGAAAAGAATGAAAATCTTACTTTTGGGTTTCCACATTGCTCACACTTGATGTATTTTGCTGCAGACGCAAGGATGCAAAGGCAATGTTATTGTACCTGAATTTAATATATGTTAGCCAATATCTTAATGATATGACTTTTGTAAGATCATGTGACACTGAATAAAATAAAATAAAATCCTTACTGACCCCACATTTCAGAATGGAAGTGCATGTCTAATAAATTAAAAAATATTCTTTTCATTTCATTTTTTTGTAATCTCATATCCTAGGTTGTCATCACCCAATTAGGTCAGTGGGCTCTGGGAAATGTTGGAAAAAGATCTGTCCTCACGTTTCAGCTCTGGGGAGAAGTTCTTGTGGGGATTACGGGCTTTCTTCTTCTGCTTGTTCTTGGACAGCGAGTCGTTGGGTCCATCGCTGTCCTCCAGCGCCCTCTTTACACTCACAGCTTTGGTTTCTGATGCTTTCTGCCCATTTTCAGTGTTTGGATCCTTGGGCCTGAAAAATATACCGGCTTCACAATCACGTTCCAATGTTATAATCAAACTAGTTGATGTCTATCACGGACAGAAACTATTTCTTTGAACCTTGGCTTTGGCTAATTCAGCAAGTGTCAAAGATTACGAATGATGTTATACTGTTTTGCTGAGACCACAGAAATACTATAATTGTGATGTTTCTTCATGTTCACACATCAGAAAACATGTCCTCACGGCGGTCTGACGTAGGGTTGACAGATCCAGTGAGGGAAAGGAAGTCCAGTCCGAGTCCATTCTGATTCATCTTTAGCCATCTCCTCCTGTAACAGTAAAATTAAACTCTCTCAAACCCTGTCATAAGCTTGATAAATCTTTCTGTCTGAATAAAGTTAGACTGATACATTTGTAATCAAAGACCCTTTACCTGACAACGTTGTTTCAGCTGTCTGTTGACCTCTGCAATCCCAGCTACATTTTTTGCTTTGGCCAGCTCCTCCCTCAGGTCTTGATGTATCTGTAAGCTGTAATAAAAGACACACTTCTTATTATAATACAATTCACCAGCCATCTTCTTACTGTTTGGGGTCAGCAAAATATTGTCTGTGCCCTTGCTGAATAAAAGTATTCATTTCTTAAAATCTTACTAACTCCAAACCTTTGAATGAAAGCATTTAATGAACTCTCTCAATTCATTAAGTGACTAAAATATCAATCAACAGCGAACATCAGTGTCAAGCATCAAACGTGAAGGAACTTACGTGTGGTGCCAGAGTTTGAAGATGTGTGCTCGGACGAAAGACAGACTGCAGGGCGGGTGTTTCTCCACAACCTCCAGGTACTCCTCAGCCATCTCCCACACAGGTGGACTACGGCCTTCAAACAGAGCAGGATTGTGGAGATTCCCTTCTGTGAATGTAACAAGTTTAGTTTTTTTCTATTACTGCATTAAGATTATGTTTATGAGTCTCGTCGTTGTATGCGTTACCTGCACTCATGACACCTTGTACTCCAGTCTCCTCCATGCAGAGCTGAACATCACTCAGGTGATGGATGTTTCCATTGGCGAAAACAGGAATGTTTACAGCCTCCCTACACAAACACCATGAAGGTACACCGTCCGGACAAAACACTAAGACCAGTCACCACCAGAAGCAAGTGTTGCATCTCTTACCGTACAGCTTTGATGTGCTTCCAACTTGCAATGCCAGTCAAAGCCCCCTTTTGATCTTTAGTTCTCCCATGAACTGTGAGGAGCTGTAAAAAATGTTAAAGATACTAAACCATCAGCAGCTTGTTCAAGAATATATGAATGGTATGAGGTAATGTGTTTGTATAAAGCATTTGCAGATCAATTCAAGGTTGGAGAGAAGTAAGCCTCCTGAGAAAGGTGCTCCACGTGCACTTTAAATAAAAGCATCTGCAATATCATAAGCAAAGGGAAACTCTTTACCTGGCATCCAGCCTTTTCCAGCATTCTGGCATATTTCACAGTTTTCTCAATCTCTGGGAAGACCCGGATCTTGCAAGTAATAGGCACAGAGAGTTTTTCATCGGCCAGTTTGACTGTGAACCATAGCAGCGGAATAAGACACATTCTCTACACACTTCACATCTGCACTGAGCTATTAAAACAAGACAACTTACTCATTTTCTCAAGAAGTTCCCACTCATCTTGAAGAAATACACCATAATGGCCTATGGGAGAATGTATACAAAGAGTCATAAATTGGAAATAAATGAAGCAAATACCTAACTTCATGTTAAGATACTACTGCTCAAAGTTTTGGGGTCAGCATGATTTAAAAAAAAAAAGTTTTTTTAAAAGAAATATCTTCTGCACACTATCATATCAAAAATACAGTAAAAACTGTAATTGAAAAAAAGGGAAATGCTCTATTTTTGCTCACTAATTTTGTGCGTAATATACTACAAAATTACTAAAATACACTACAAAATATGAATATACTAAAAAATAATCCAAGTGTACTCAAATGTGCTATTTTAGGACACCATGAATTTGAACTAAAAGGCACTTTTAACATCTCTTGTTTTAAAAATATTATTTAGTTACCACTTGTAGTACGCTTGAACCTATCTTTCATACACTAGTGCACTCAAGTGTACTACAAGTGGTAACAATACATATTTAAATACAGAAATTATAGAGATAGTAAACTATTTTGAGAAGTTCTAAGAAATAAAGTTTAGTATCTTAAGTACATGTTCAAATTTTACAATTTAAAATAATTGCAATATATTTTCACCATAATTGCTCCAGTCTGGTAATATATTTGTTGGAACAGTAATGCTTTTTATTCAGGATTCTTCAATGAACACCTTTGGCAACACTGTCATTACTGTTTTTACGCTCACTTTTAATTAATTTACTGCATCCTTGCTGGAAAAAAATTAAAATCTTATGAATGGCGGTTTGTCTCTCACATACAACATAAAAGGTTTTTGGTACCTCTTTTTGCAATCATCTGAGGGCAACCCAAATTCAGATCGATGGCATCACAGTAATCCTGGGCTAGTAGAGCAGCCTGGATAAACACCTCAGGATCATTGGCACAGAACTGTGAGGAGACACCAACACATAAATGACACTCCAGCATGAACACAGTCCTCTCTGTCAGCTCAAGGTGCTTGACCAAACAAGACGGGGCCCACCTGTGTGATGAGGGGTCGGTCCTCCTCATTGACCTCGTTGTACAGGTTCTCTCGGCGGTAGTTGGCATCCCTGACAAACACCTGTGCGTGCAGCATGGGAGTGTAGCAGAGCTCTGCACCGTGTCTGCGGCTCAGCAGCCTCCAGGCCAGCTCGCTCTGCTCCACCATGGGTGCCACCACATACCGCGCCCCCTTCAGAGTGCTCCTCCAAAACTCGAACCCAATGGGTTTCGCCATGCTGCCTGCACAGGATGAAATCCAGAGCTGGGTAGTAACTGGTCACATGTAATCTGGATTACCTAGTCAGAGTCCAAAATTTAAGGGCTTGTTACATTTTAAGCGTACATACACTAAACATATAAAATCACAA
The DNA here is from genome assembly GCA_032359235.1 of Enteromius mattozi. Lineage (NCBI taxonomy): Eukaryota > Metazoa > Chordata > Actinopteri > Cypriniformes > Cyprinidae > Enteromius > Enteromius mattozi. The sequence continues at coordinate 2,278,264 of JAUMHE010000047.1, forward strand.
TGACTACGTGAAATCATCCATTCACAGACATTGGATACTACTCTACATTAGCATAGCACCTAGCTTAACTGTACGCTGTAAAATTAACATTAACGTTCATCATCACTAAACATGTTGGAAAGGTGTTTTTTTTAGCAAAAGAAACTAAAGAGTCTGAGAGCACGGAATGGCTTGTTTTACATATCTGAAGAAATAAAGTGTGAAGGACAAACACACTGACAGGGCTTAACTAGAAGACGCCATTAGCTGTCATTCTGTTATAACAGACTGTATTGAAAGCCGAATACTTACAGAAGCTTATGATCCAGCCACAGACAGCAGCTCTATGCGGCACATGAAGTGCTGTGTGTGTGTCGCCGTGAAATACATCCGTGAGGAAACGATAAACCCTTTCGATTAATTCCGGGGATTATGACTAGATAATATAGATATCACACCGTTTGGACGTGGGTTGCAAATGATGTTTTTGTTAAAATGTAAAAAGTCATTCATGTCATGTGTAGAATGTGTAGATATATAAGTATGCGATCGTGTTCGTTTAAACTCAACATCTATATTTGCGCCAGGTCACTATAATTGAACACTAGATGTCAGTGTTGACCTGCTCATTTTGTAGGAATACGCTCTGTGTTCAGTCTCTTTTGTCTTTATAAGTTATGTTTGTTTAGTTCGCTTTTTAGATGTCATTGTTTTTTCCGTGACTTCACGATTGGTTAATAAAAAGATACAGGATTCGTAGATGACCTAAGAAGATAAACAACGTTTTGGTAAACAAACAAAAGTAAAAACAAATATACAGACACACACACACACATGTTGGGTTTCCGTGTTTTATGGGGACAAATCATAGTCCTATTGGGTTTTATATTGTACAGACTGTATTTTCTATCCCTACCCTAACCCTACCTCTCATTAAAAAAAAAAATCTCGCATTGTAAGATTTTTATAAAAATATATTCTGTATCATTTATAAGCTTGTTTCTCACGGGGACCAAAAAAATGTTGCCATCTTTGTGGATACTTTTTGTCCCCATAATAGAGTATAACTGAACAACACACACACACACATGTTGGGTTTACATGTTTTATGGGGTCTCTCCATAGGTGTAATGGTGTTTATACTGTACAGA
>JAUMHE010000047.1:2285355-2296364 GCA_032359235.1 Enteromius mattozi
CAATGCAGATTTATTTTCACAGCCGCCTTTGCTCAGATTTACCAAGGGTGCCAATATTAGTGGAGGGCACTGTATATATGTATAGTGACTCATATTTGAGCCTGCTTTATACAGAAAACTGCAATATGCCTTTTGAAAGAGTCATAATATTGTGCACAAGTCATATAGACACTTTGAATATACATTGATAGTTGGAGGTTGACAGCTAGTGTTCTCAGTGTAATGGCAAAAAATTCTGTTTTTGTGCTCCACAGAAGAAAATCTATGTTTGCAGTGACATGGAGTGAATAAATAATGATTTCATTTTGGTTAACTGTCTCTGTACCTAACCACAGCACCTCTATACACAAATGAAACCAGAACTGGTGTATTCAAATAGTCCTGTTCCCCTCTAAGGCACATTCATCACAGAGTGGACAGATGGAGCGAAGATATGTGAAGCCTTCCTTGCAGATGAAGAGAGTTACCGCGCAGCCGCTGATAAGTTGGTTCAGATTTCCCACTGCTACGGCTTCGACGGCTGGCTCATTAACATAGAAAACGTGCTGAGTGTGAGTAACCTAGGCATATCTGATGATATAGAGGCGTATGTGGACATACTGTGTGGTGGATTACCCAAAATTTCACTCGCTCCTCAGGAGACTGCGGTGAAGAACACTGGACCCTTTCTGCGCTACCTCACAGACCAGATGCATGAGCGCGTTCCAGGCAGTGTGGTGATCTGGTATGACAGCGTGCTGAAAAACGGCTCGCTCGTCTGGCAGAACGAACTCAATGACGAAAACAGGTAAGTGAGGGATTGTAGAGGGGCAGGTCAGGTCTGTGATTTATGCGGTAGATATTGTGCAGCTTATGCCATATGCTTCCATTTGTCATCCTGCCAGAATGTTTTTTGATGCCTGTGATGGAATATTCACTAACTACAACTGGACAGAGCAGAGTCTGGAGTGGATGAAGTCCTATTCTGCTGCTCAGGGCCGCTTTGCTGACATCTATGTTGGTGTTGATGTGTTTGCGAGAGGGAAGGTGGTCGGAGGGAAATTTGAGACCAATAAGGTTAGTGACGTTTTAGAGAATAATTTTAATGTATGAACAGTTAGAAAGGAGTTTAAATTGTAATTGAAAGAAATATCTTGAATTCATCAAAGCAAGATTTATCTAATCAAAACTACGATAAAATAGTTATAATGTAAAATATTATTACAGATTAAAAAATGGGTTCTGTTGTAATAATATATTGTAAAATTTAATTAAATAGATGTGATTGCAAATCTGCATATTCGGCACTCATTACTCCAGTCTTGAGAGTCACATGATCCTTCAGGAATCATTCTAATATGCTGATTTAGTGCTCAGGAAACATTTCTCATTATTATCAGCGCTGCTTAATATTTTTGAGGAAACTGTGATACACTTTTGAATAGAAAGTTCGAAGCATTTATTTGAAACAAATGTTTTGTTACATTATAAAAGTGTTTTTACTGTCGCTTTTAATTCATTTAATGCTTCCTTGCTGAATAATAATTTTTTTTTTTTAACAATATCTCACATCTACAGTATCTCATTGATTTTTCACTCTGAGTACAGGCCTCTTTTTCTTTTTCTATTAGGCTCTGGAGCTGATTCGGAAGCATGAATTTTCAACAGCCATATTTGCTTCTGGGTGGGTGTATGAGTGTCACGAAAAGGAAGATTTTCGCCAAAACCAGGACAAGTAAGCTTTTTTGTTTTGTGATGGAATGTGTTTGTAAGCAAACGTGGGGACATGGGGTAATATTATGAAAAGTCACCTTCTCCTTGTATTGCCTGTGTCATACCCATTTCATTATAGAAGTGAATGTCCTCATTTGTCACAAAAATGCACACACACACACAAGCAAACGTCCTAGTCAGCAATGTATTTTCTAATCACTCATTTCAGGTTTTGGAATTTGCTGTCTGATTTTGTTTATATCCACCGGCCCTCGTCCAGTCTTCCCTTCATCTCCTCATTCTGTCAGGGCTTTGGGAAGAGCCTGTACTGGAGGGGAAAGGTAAACTGAACTCGAGATTTAATACCCGTGTGACTCATTCATCTTGTTCAGTTTGAACAATTCATCAGTTTTCAGTTTAAGCCATTAATCTTAAGTAGTTACGAAAAGTAAGAGCCCAATAAAATAAAATGTTTTCATGGTTTCTTAAGATGTGAAGTATTTTTGTATTATTATAGGCCTTGACCCTCAGAAGCAAGCAGTCTATGGCTTATTGTGATTTATTGAATATTCATGAAAAAATAACTGCTACAGTTATAGTTACATATCCAGCTACAGCTGAAGGTATTTGTAATGTATCTGTATCGATCTACATTGGATATTTAATTGTTCATGTCATGGAGTAAAGTTTAAAACTTTAAAAATGTAATGGTAAATGTCATTTTTAGAAAATGCCTAGATGAATATCCATTCTCATATTGTAATTCATAATGCCATAATTCACTTGTAGCATTCAAAACAATTCATTTTAGTTTTTAGTGTTTTATTTTTCATTTATTTAGACAAACTAGTATTGAATTTACTAATCTGTTATTTTCAAATATTGATGCATTCCTGGTAATTTCTTAGTTTTTTTGTATGATGTAGGTGGAGATGAAGAGGAGCTGGTTTAATTTGCATGCTCAGGAGATCCAGCCTCTGTACCTTTCTGAGGACTTGAACAATGGCGGCTGGCTGAGAAGCCGTGGCTGCTCTGAGGACGCTTGGATTGGAGGCAGCTCTCTGATGCTGGAGGGCATGATTCCATCTGGACTTTCTGAAGTCTGTGCAAGGTACTGGAGGTTTTGTTTTCAAGGGAGTGCAAAAAACTTCAACCAAACACCTTCTTTTTGCCCCTTTGTAGGATATTTTCTCTCCACATTCCCTTGGCCCCCAAGACGTTTGTTTCTTTTGTCTACAAGCCACCAGTGGGGGTGAAGATATCCTTGGAGCTCAAAACGATAGATGGTCCTCTGTGCACATTCGATGGGACGGAGGAAATAGCATGTGAGTGGTCTTTCAGGGCTGGTTCTTTAGATATCTTAGAGTCTGAAGCTGTCATGTTTAAAAATGTGTATCTAATCTGCTTAATCTGCTGTGTTTAGCTAGCAGTGTCTTTCCAGAAGCGTTAGCAAAGGATAACCAGTTGGTTGAGCAGTTTGCACGGAATTGTGGCCGTTGGACTTTGGATGGCTGGACTACCAGGTGAGAGTCTGAAAAATGTTACATTTTCCTAGTTAATCATTGTGATAGGATATACCCCCCAGTTATATGTTTATGATATACACACACATATTGCTGACCCCTGCTTTCAAGTCAAACATTTTTTGGCCATATCAGACATAATACATATATATATAAAATAGAACATATGTAATACCTTCTCTAATCAAACTTGATGTGGTTCTACTCATAGATGTTTCCTGTTGAAAATGACTGGCTGCTCACTGCGCGAAGTTTGTATTCGTGTTTCCCGAGATGAAGGCAATGAAAATGTTTCCTTCAACTGCAGGATTGGAGAGATTATGGTGAGATACACATGTACATTACAAATGTCTTTTTACTTTGAATGTATGAAAAATGTATTTCCTAAAGACTACTTTTAACAATGCTGTTAAAATGCTTTTAAATATTTTAAATATGTAATTTACAGTAAGCAAACGTTATATGACAGCAAAAGCAATTAAACTGTAGAAATATGAGAATGAGCAGCACAAATTAACAATAATAGAAATAATATGTGTGTGTGTATATGTATATAATTTAATAATTATTGAAAGTATCCACTGCTATCAGTAAATTAAATAAAAACTATTTTGACCGATAGGCTACCAATACATTGACTTCTTTTATGTTTAACATAACATTTATGTATCAAATGTAGTGCTGATTAATTGTTTGACAGCACTAATCAATTCGAATTTAGAAATTTCTTTAAAAATATACAGTAAGTTGCATAATTGCCCTACATGTTGACACCGTGACTGAACATATTGTACATTACCAATAAAAAAGGTAGGGATCTAAGGTTTTGTTTAATGTCTGTGAAAGAAGTCTCTTATGCTCACCTAGGCTGTGTTTATTTGATAAAAAATACAGTAAAAGAGCAATAATGTAAAATATTTTTAAAATTTAAAATTAAATTTAAAATGTACATTCGTTTTTACTGTCACCTTTAAGCAATAAAGCCTTGCTGAAAAAGTATTCATTATTCTAATCTGACTCCCTAATTGACGGTTGTGCACATACAAAGTTGGCAGTAGCTAAATGGTCTGCATCTGTTTTTTTCCTGTAGCTGCTTGATGCGGAGAGTCTCCAAGCACCCCTGCAGTCTGTTGAAGGCATCTGTGTGAATGATGTGGTGTGGCACACGGATGATGTGACGCTCAAGGTGAGTGCCACCTTACGCTGGCATTACCCCATTCAGCAGGTCCGCCATTTCCGGATTCACTGGAGGCATCTCCGCGGTCCTGACCCTCGCATTCCCTCTGGTCCATTGACTCTGATTGGCCGATCTTACTCTACCCTGTACCGTGTGGTGGAGCTGGAGGTGCTTGCTGCTCCGGGTCTCATAGAGCTGGTGGTGGAGCCTGTGAGCAGAGAGGGATTCAGAGTGCCTGAGGCCCAGTGGGGCCGACGCACACTCAGCTACAGCACAACTTCCTCAGAGAGCCCATCAGTGTGAAAGATTATTTCCTTAATACTCCATAACTCACATGCCGTATAATCTCTCTATTTGATATGCAGTATAAATGCATAATGAGTTGGTGCTACAGATGCATTCAATGGTTTGTGAATGACTGAAAACTTAATCGAATTGAATTTGCAGTATTATTCTTATATATATACTTTTTTATTACAGTAAAAGCCATTTTATGTATTAGTGTGCATTTTGAACATTGTGCGAGAACCAAAGTGGTCTTTCTTTTAGTGATTGCACATATTCTACAGCTTAAGTTCATAATTTAACATTTATTCATAAATGGCATGCAAACCCTATGAAAATAATCATGTACCTTCTTCCAAATTGTAATATTTTCACAAAAGTCTCTTAATGAAATTAAAATGAAATTTTATGCATTTTTGTGAAAACGAGATGATCCCAGTTTTCCTCCTCCTTGACTTACAGATACATTATTTGTCCTACAAATAAATTGGAATGAACAACTTTAAACAACTTTAAAGTTAGTTCTGTCTGAGCAAATGTAGATTTCAGGCAACAATTCAAACTATAAAAAATTATGACTTTATTGTTTGCAGGCATTCAAATTTACAAATTTTACAAGACACAGGCATAAAAAAATGATTACTTTAAGATCTCAACAACAAAAAAAAAGTGTCAGATTTTGGTAACATTTGAGTGTTGATTGTCTAAAAGTGGTTAGCAAGCCATTCCAGTTTGTGTTCGAATAAGATCCATCACTCCTGCTGAGTCACCATCTTCAACATCCGCAGAGCCATTGGCCCCTGATCAGATGGGATCTGTGATGATGTAATGGATAGAGATCACATACACTCATAAAGTCTAAAAATAAATACTGAGAAGTGAATTTTCCGCAATGAACCACCACAGCTTCTACAGTTAAAGCCATGCTAAAATTACTTTAATATAAGAACATTGAACATAATGTTTTACAAACATTAAGATAAGTGCAAAAAAAAATATTACCATATGTCCAGCTTTGAGGATCCAGTAGAAGCCAAAGTTCTTGTAGGTCTTATAGAAAGCTCCAGTCTGGCTCTGTGTTTGTGGGTCCTCCAGTGCTGTCCATTTCATTTTGTTGAAGTATTGGAGTCCATCCCATTTCAGCTGTTTCACCCACAACTCCTGACCTGCTCACAAATAAACACAAATCAATCATCACTGCAGTGCAGAAACACTATCCTGACAACACCCATAATGGTCTTCTTAAATATCAAACTGCAGGGTAAAATGCATTATAAAAAGCTTACTGACTTACAAACACCATCTATTAACACCCGACCCTGGTGATCTGATCGTAAACGGTCAGCTGCGGCACATTACCAATTACACCATGCATTAAAAGGCATTGTGTATGATCATTTGAGATCAGATTTAATGGACAGGGTGGTCTCTGGTTTCATGACTATATAAATCAGTGTACAGCAAGTAGATAAACTTTGTTGTTGTCGTCTGGGACATATCAGTTTTGACACACACAACTGTCAAGTGTAAATGGCCCAAATGTTAGTCTAAAATGAGTTGCCATTCTGAAACGTTTGCTAATGGTTGATGTCCTTACCCATTGTGTCCACAATGAGATCCAGTTGGCCATTATAGACGGTAACATTGACCCCTGCAGCTAAAAGCTGATCTACAATGTCCACCACAGGCTTCATGAAATCTCCTGCCATGCTTTCAAACACTGCCTCAGCTTGTCCTGAAGAAACAGGAGAACACTTGTAAGGATCATAGTGTTACACAATTACACAAATACCTCTGTCAATCATAAAAGAATAATGACCTCCCCATGTGACATTCTTTGGTATGACACCAAGCTTCTGTCTGATTGGTCCATTCATCAACTCTGACAGGGTTTGACGGTGCAAAGGTCGAATGTGGCGACGCTTCAGTGAGGCTGTGAAAACGAGACAAAATGATGACAAAAACATTTCCATTTATGGAACGCAGAAAGTTTGAATTTGTGCATGTTGAGTTCCTCACAGAGAAATCCATTGGTTTGATCCAAACCGGTCTTCACCATCTCATCTGAGTTTTGTGTGAGGATGTTATAGAAGTTCACACCATTTGTGTTCTGTAGAAAAATAAGTAGAGGAACTAAATGAAGCACATCATAATTTCTTCAATTAAACAATGCATTAAGACCTCTACTTGAATTTAATCTGCAGCTCTTGGTGCTTGACTCACCTGTTCCACTACATTCTCTGTGATGGACCACAAGTCTGTGGCTTTTTGGTACTGGCCCTGTCTCACTGCCTCCTGCACTGCCTTTGCTGCTTTAGTCACCTCGTCCAGTCCATTGTCATCCAACAGAGACTATAAACCAAATTAATACTTTTAAGGGTGCCAAATCTAAAACTTTTGAATACTAGTGTATTGTTTTGATCAGGCTCAAGCTTAATCTCTTTGAAGAGAAGGAGGTGTTATGATGAATTACTCACTGTGCTGTAAAGATAAGGACCCCATGTCATGACTGAATCTGCATAAAGAGAAAAAGCAATCAGATGTCTTGAGTGCTGTATTGTTATGCATTACACCTGGTTTATGCCGTCATGTGAGTCAGGACTGTACATGATGAATGTGCATAATGATCAGTAAACCAAGATATGATAACTCAATAAAAGAGACACAGCTGTACGCAACCAGACATGCTTTTTACAGACCTATAGGAGAGATCCAGGAATCTCCTAAAGCCACCCCAGCAAAGTTGCATTTGATTGAACCGGCTTGAACTGCCTAAAGAGAGAGGAAATAAACATTAAAATTAGTTTGAGGTGTGATCTGTAAATTAACAGCAAACAAAAACTAGTATTTTAAACTGATGCCAGATTTACTTTTGCAGAAGTAGAAATTATTGTGACTCAGCAAGCACATGACTTTTTTTGGTCTTGTGTGTGTTGCTACAAAATCCCCTCTCATCAAGCCTAAAGTGAGAATTATTTCAGTACCTTTGCGAGTTCGAGGGAAATAGCTGCTGCCATTTTGCCTCCATAAGACTCCGAAAATATATAGAAGGGAATCCCCTGTTGGGGATTAAAGTGAGAAACTATAACAAATGTTGAAAATATATTAAGTTCAGTCTGGTAGGCATTTTTGTTTTGCTTACCTGAAACGCTGTCTTTAGAGAGAAAAAGCTCTTGAGGAGGACCATCATGTCTGATGCCACCATTGCAACGTCCTTGGTGAGGGCATCTTCAGTGTCTGTGTAACTGTATCCGGTGCCCACTGGGTTATCCACAAATAGCACACTGGCAGCATGCACCTGCATAGATGCAAATATTTTTAGGTGAATAACAAATCATTTCTGAAACTGTATATAATGAGGATATTAAAAAGTTTTTTATAAAGTAACAATGAAGATCAAAAGAGGCAATAACATATTCTGTATTTCCCAAAATAAACTCCTCAATCAATACTACAGATATGGAAAATATTTATTTACATACCCAAGAGGTTTCTCTTGGCTTAAGGTCTCTGTCAAGAGGTCCAATTTCCTCAAAATTGCCAAAACCACAGCCAGATCCGCCAGGACCTCCCTAAAATAAACAGGAGCATGAGCGACCTTAGATGTACTTCAGAAAAGAAAGGAAAAATCAAGGTGGAAAAACAGAAAACAGCTATGTGAATGTGGACTGAAGGAAGCTTCCAAAGAGATCTGATCTGGAGAAGATATAGGACCGTTCACACTGGGCAGATGAGTAACAAACCTGCAGCCACATAACCAGAGGTAGATCTTTATAGCTGGCACTGGAGCTGTTGGCGTAATACAGCCACCAGAACATATGAGCTCCATCTCGGACATCCACATACGCCCATGACTCTTTGGCTTGAACTGGAGCACAACTACCTGTGACAATAACAACAAAACTCCCATTATATTCACTCAAGATTGAGGATTGCAGCGATTCTCGTTCTGAATCTGATTCCTCAGGTTTCTTATCGGTTAACCATTTGAGGAAGAAATATTTGGTATACATATATATTTTCCCCTTAGATATATTTTAATAAATCAGTTTATTGAGTAGGACTTGACGAAAAGTATTTTTTGTGCTGCATATATTAAAGTTTAATATAATTATATATATATAAATAGCATAGTTTGCAAGTTTTTGCTTTCAAAGGTTTCCAAATACGTTTGAAAGTCAATGTTACATAATTTGTTCAAACATAGGAATGATTTAATTCCATTTATCGCTGTTAATAACTGTAATAACCAGATATTATATGGATTAAATCAAATATAAACGCCCTATTGACATGTATCTGATTCATTAAAAAGAACCGACTCTTACGAATCACCGTTTTATCACACGGAAGAACCTAAATTGATTCGGTTTCTTTATTATTTTAACTGGGTTCTCGGATCACAGACTTAATTTGCGTATATTATACGACCCACGGAAAAACGGGCATTATCTTTCGCTTTCACTTTGTAACGTTATTTAAAGTTACCAAACATTTCAGTATGCCTTCTCATGTTGCAGATTACACCCCTTAATACCAACAACTACAAAAAAGTGTCTAAAAAGATACACATTACCATTATTCTTACAATTTTTTCAAAGGGTATCATTCAGCAGCACGTACCTTTATAAAAGCTGACAGCAAACAGCAGCACAGCTAACGTTAGCATAGCAGTCCGCGAGCGCGCCATTATTATGGATCTCAAGCTCTCTCTCAAACAGCCTGCCACATGGGCTGTGTTTGGACCCACCACCGGCTATAAGTACTCAAGCCCAGTCTTCTGGACACTGCGATGAAAGGCTCAGTATCATATGACTTCAGTCAGCTGACGAACAGGGAAGTAAACGGCATATTCTCTTCCACACCAATAGAGGGCAGCGGAGTGTGTAACAAGCCCTGTTTAAAACGAGGAGCGCCTCCATCATCCTCACTGCTCAGGCATGGCCACCTCCAGCCTCAATTCGGTCAGGGTTAGATTGTACTTCGACTATCCTCCTCCTGATACACCTGAGTGTCGGATGTGTTGGTTGCTGGTGGACCTAAACAAATGCCGAGTTGTCGCAGATCTTTCCAGCATCATAAAGGAAAAGTTTGGCTACAGCCGTAGGACTGTTTTAGACTTATACATTGAGGATTGCTACCTGCCTTCCACAGAAAGTATTTATATAGTACGTGATAATGATAGCATAAGGTAAGAACTGCGTTATGTAATAATACGTTTAAATAGGGTTTTTACGTTGATAAGTATTTATTTATGGTGTGTATTGACAGGGTGAAGGCATCCAGTGCTGTTTATATTAATGGAGCAGAGGTTTACCAAAACTCTGAAGCACAAACCCCAAAGACCAAGAAAAGAGTGAGAGAGGATGAAACGCAGATCTGTGAAGGTCTAAGTAAAAAAAAGAAACCTGAAGATGTGCAGATCAATGGCTCAGCACCAGCAGAGGAGGCCAAGAAGAAGAAAAAGAAGAAGAAGAAAGAGCCTGCCACCCCTCGAAAGAACATTGAAACCCCATCTTCTACTAAAAACAACAGAAAAGGCACTTCTGCTGTCCCTACAAGTGACAAAACAACTCGTGCCAAGACTCGCCAACCAGCGTCAAGTCCTTCAGACAGCAGTGAGGATGAGTCTCACAGTAAGGCTCCTCCACCAAAACCCAAACCCAAGCAGAATGGCGCTGCCAAAAAGTCACGGAAAAAAAGCACATCGTCGGAATTATCATCTTCGGATGACGCAGAGAAACCCAAAAGCAATGCTCCTGTACAGCCGCTTCTGGTTACACCTAAACTGTCAAGCAAAACCTCAAGACTTCCACTGCAGACCCCACCACGCAGAGAGAGCTCCACAGATTCCTCTTCCTCATCGTCATCACCCGGCCAAGCCAGAACTACAGCTAAGAAATCACAGGTAGCAGCTCAGCCCCCCTCAGCTACAGTTCAGTCCGTCTCGTCTTCGGTGTCTAAAAAGCCCCAGGATAAGGCAGAGAGCTCAGACTCCGAGGACAGTGAGATAGAGCTTGTGATTAAGAAACCAAACCTGCAAGGGATGGGATTGAAAATCGCTGGTTTGAGCCCCGGTGATAGTGATGCAGCCTGCAGGGACAGAGGAAACACGAGAGGCAGGGGTCGAGGGGCGAACCGAGGCAGTGGGAGAGGAGGTTTTGGTAGGGCCAGGGGAACACCGTGGAAACAAGACTTTCACTACAACTATGAAAATGACGAGCGGCAGAAACAGAACGATTCTCTGACTAATGAAAGTTTTATTCTGCAGGTGAGTTGGAAGTGAAGATGTGGTTTATAAGAAGCTACTGTTACCCAAAATATATATATAT
>JAUMHE010000047.1:2296464-2307312 GCA_032359235.1 Enteromius mattozi
TAGTTTTTATCCGATTAATCGAAAAAATAATCGCCCAACTAATCGATTATCAAAATAATCGTTAGTTGCAGCCCTAGACATTTGTTCATCTTTGGAACACACATTAAAGATTTTTTGGATGATATCAGAGAGCCATAGACAGCAATACAATACAACTGAAATGATCCCAGATCCAGAAATGTAGTAAAAACATTGGTAAAACAGTCCATGTGACATCAGTGGATCAATTTCAGTTTTGCAACGCTGCTTTTGTGGAAGAAGTAACTCGGGAGAGGTAAATTATTTTTGTTTTCTTTGCACAAAAAAAAGTTTTCGTTGCGTTGCAAACTGAAGTTGATCCACTGATGTCACATGGACCGTTTTACTGCTGTATTTACTACGTTTCTGGGATCATTTCAGTTGTATTGCTGTCTATGGAGGGTCAGATGGCTCTCCGATTTTTATAAAAAAAATATCTTAATTTGTGTTCTGAAGATGAACAACATGAGGGTGACAATTTTCTTTTTGGGGTGAAATTTTCATTCTAGAAGTAAACTACTCCTTTAAACACAATCCTTGTTCTATAGCTTATAGTGGTCTGGATACTCTCCTCGCATCATCTTGCATGTTATTTGAGCTCATCTCTCAGAGCTTGATCACATTTCTGCCAGTAATTTGTTTATTTCCTTCCGTGCAGATTCATAGCTGACAACCAAATGAATCAGGCCTGCAAGTTGTTTGTGGAGCAGCACAGCAGCACCATCGTCGAGAAGAATCTGTGCCGGAACGTTCTGCTCCATCTGGTCAGCATGCACGACTTCGGCTTAGTAAATACCATGACCATAGACAAGGCCATGGTTCACCTGAGTGATCTGAAACAGCGAAAAGATGGCCAGGAGCAATCCAAAACGCAAGACAGTGCTGATGACGGATCCAACGGCGACTGTGAAGCCAGTGTATCAAATTAAGTCAAGATCCAGAATCACTGAAACCACCTCCTCACACTCTGCATTGAATCGAGTGTCAGCGGGCATCACGTTCCCCCTGGAGCCACCATGTTCTGCTCGCTCACAGGGTTAAAGTTAATGTTGAGTTAGAAGCGGGTTATGTGCTTCGACCGCCACATACTCTGCAGATCATGATTTTGGCCTGATGTCATCAGAGTTCAAAGCAACTCTTTACCTAGATTCAGATTACTTGAAGATGCCATTAGTCTTTATGATGGACTGTACAAGCAGGTCAGATTTTTCTCTTCCCACACAACCCTGTAGCTCTAGCAAATTTTAGCACTTGTTTTAGGTGCCTGTTTTTAAAAGGACTATGAAAAGATTTTTTTAATATATTTTGAATATTGATGGATGGAAATGGCTCCTACAAACTTGCTTTTACTGCATATTTTTCACAGGGGTTGATAAACTGATTCAGAATTTTTTTTTTTTTCTCAATTGTATACCGGGTTTTTTTTTTTCTTTTTTCTTTTTTTGAGAGAGACTTTCATAATTTCAGTTTGTGCCACCTCAAGTTTTTTTTTTTTTTTCTTTTTCCTTCTGGATATTGTCTGGACCAAAGTTTTGTTGGTCTGTTTTCGGTGGCTTAGTATCCACTTTAACTCCGCACCACACTTGAAGACTTTGAACGACATTTTTCTTTGGAATTTCGGATTGAAGAAAGAGCATCAGTGCTGCAGGCCGTGTGCTTCTACATTGCAGTGGTTAAGATTTTCATAGCCTTAATTCCACTGACCTTGCAACACAAACATACAGGTACAGGGTACTACAACGCAGTGGGGGTGGCGAAGCCTTGCAGAAATGTTTACACTTGCCTTACCCATGGAAACATGGATTCTAAGCAGGGTTTGAACTTTTGGTCTAAATCAGTGTGAAGTGTTTGAATAATTTCAAAGACGCTTTACTGCACACAATACTGTGTGCAGTTACATACATTAGTTTTATCACAGTTTTATCGGTTTATCTGATTTCTACTTCTCCTTAATGGTGCCCATTTGTTTGGATGTTCAGGTTTTTTTGAGGAAACCTGTTGTAACATGTACATAAGTTTAGTGATATGACATAATAGCTTTGCTGAAGGGGACTGCATTCCAGAAGGAATATTATTTTAGACCAAAGTGAAATTGCTATAATGCTTGTCTAGTTTGTTTTGAATCAGAAATGTAAGTCTTCATAGTTGTTTTTTTTGTTGTTGTTGTTGTATGCATATGTTTTAAAAGAAAGGGATCTGTTTGTGAATCATTACTGCTTTATTTTGTTTTAACTGTGCACTGGGTTAAAAATGTTTTTGGTCGATATTGGAGATCAATTACTTAACTGGCTGAACGCCACTGCATAATTGCAATTTGCGTAACGCTCTCAATACAGCAACGATTACACAAGATGTGGATTACTGATATAAAGTAATGTCAAAAAAGATATTTATATCTTGAATATGAACATTTAGAAACCTGCTCGAGTTTCTGAATTATGCTAAAATGTGTTTGAGGTTGCTCTTTATTTAAAATAAAGATTTTTTTTGTTTTTGTTTTACAATTGATACCTCACAAGTCATGTTCATAAATTATTTCCTTCATGTTTTAAGTAAACAAAGGAAGTCTTTATGTCCTAAGTAAAAAAACCAAAAAACCAAAAAAGTTCTTCAAATGTTCCAAACAATTTATTGCATTGCAAATGCATTCTTACAGCTGTACTGCAAAGGCACAGACAAAATGAGGTAAATAAACATTAAACGGTCACAGTTTTATAAATATAGTATAGATCAGATCTTTCATGGGTTAATCAGCATTGGGTTACACATGTTCTCTTCTGCATTGAGGAATTACGTAGTACCTTGTAAATGATGTTCTTTTTATCTCAGGAACGTGCCGATTTTGGCTGCTTGTCCTCTCATTTTGTCGAATGGCTTTCCTCTAAAAATCTCCAACCAATGCATTTTAACCATTACTGTAAGGTAAGCCAGCTAATAAAAACAAAGTGGTACAGCAAGACATGCATGTAAAAATGTGAACATTAAAAAAAGTTCATCCAAAAATGGCACAACACTTAAGCTTAGTGCGAATGATCACATTTCTGTGGAAACATACTAGAAACATCTACAGATCAGAATTAGTTGCCGAAGTTGTGAGCAGGCTGACACGTTAAACACTCTACCCTGTGATGTAAAAAATTAAAAACAGTACTTTCTAAATGAGAACACAGGAGTACCAGGCGAACACTAATTAAATACTAGTTGTTACGTATGCTTTCTCTAAATGTTACTGTGTCCTAAATCATACATACAGCTGTTTAAACAGACTAAAAGTTCTAACGATACATTCTCCACTTCTGACTTGAAAACTCAAAAGCAGAAAGATTGTCTGAGCGTAAGAGATTCAGCTTTGTCGTTCCTTGTAAAGCCTTTCTTGTACATTTTTGAGTGCCTTTGATCTCTGTATGCTTTACAGTAGATTCTTTTCTGTGGTAAACCAGACCAGCATGCTTTGCAACTTAACACCTGCAGCTAAAGACTTTATTAGGCTCCTTTAACATGTAACAGTCTCTTTTGTAAATATTTACTGTTATGCAAATACCACAACACCTGTCCACCTGTAATGAGGTCAAAGAGTAGTGGTTGGCGTCATACCTCAAAACAAAGTTTAATGTTATTCTGCAGTGAAATGTGCTGATAGTGATGGGAAAAAAGGGCAAATGTGACATCTGAACACTGTAAGCACTTGGGAAGTTTGATAAAATTAAAGAAACTTGAGGTCTTGGATTCCAGCAGACTGGATCTTTCATCATGCAACAATCAAAACACCAGCACTTTCCATCCGGGGTGTGTGAAGGAGCAGCCGAAGAAAAGGCTGTCCACCACCTGATCCAGCAGCCAATCAAACACCACCTCCCTGTTCCCTGAGCCAATCGTCACCCTCAGCTTGAAGTTTCCCCCGTCGCTGGGGTTGTTGTTGCTCACAGGAAAGAGGTTGACTACTTCCATGTCAAAGGTCACAGAAGAGCCAACGGTGATGGCTGGTAGCTGGTTGGTCATCTCTTTTCCATTCACAGACACGGCACCTGGAAAATGGAGGGCGTGTGGGAATTCAACAATAATGTTTACTGCAGTTGGTGAGTAAGCAGTGTCTCAAAACGATATTTTGTCCGATTTAAAGCTCGACAGCAAAAGTGGTGTTAGTCTGTTGATTTATTTAAATCAGCTTAAACTATCCATTTTAGCGAATCAGTTTAACATGATTTAAACGATTCATTTGAGTCATAGCTCATAAATCTTCCAGAAGACACACTCTGTGATAATAACCGGTACATCATCATTTTTACATCACAATACATCACAATCATTTTTAATGTTATAAAAGATATCTTTTTTTTACTGTTCTTTTGAAGTTTCTATTCCCCAAAGAATCCTCAAAAAAAGCTGTTTCCACAAAAATATTAAGCAGCACAACTTTACAAATACAAATTGTTGAAGACTGAAGTAACGGCTGCTGAAAATTCAGTTTTGCCATGACAGGAATACATTTTCAAATAGAAAAAA
Organism: Enteromius mattozi; assembly: GCA_032359235.1. Lineage (NCBI taxonomy): Eukaryota > Metazoa > Chordata > Actinopteri > Cypriniformes > Cyprinidae > Enteromius > Enteromius mattozi. The sequence continues at coordinate 2,300,986 of JAUMHE010000047.1, forward strand.
CATTTAAAGTTGTAACTATTTCACTATATTACTGTTTTTTTAATCAAGTAAATGCAGCCTTGGTGAGCAGAAAATGCTTGGTGACCACAAACATTTGAACAATAGTGTATATGTTGAACATCTTGAAATATTACGTTAGCTGAACTATATTGTCTTGTTCATACCATTAGTGGAGATGCAGACAGCCTGATCCCTCTGCAGTGAGTCTGTGTCAGTTCTGCTGTCCGCACACACACCCAAACTGTCACGCTTATCTGTCTGTCCAGCAGCTGTGATCCTGCAAACAAACAAACGACAAAGCCAAAAATCAGAAACATAAACGAGTGAGACACACGATAAGCCTGCCGATATTTGTTACTGTAAAAACATCATTTACGATGACTCTGCATCTTTCCTTTGTGTTTTGAATAATTAATTGCTATATGCGTAATATGATCTTAGCCTATTTATAGAGTCCCACTTCCATATAGCCCACATTTGATTTGCTATGAGGTTATGTGGAAGAATGAAGCGCTGATGTACTTGAAGGTGAGGGTCTGGCCGCAGAAGTAAGAGGGGGAGTTGGAGTACAGAACACCTCCGTGACCAGAAGATGAGTCATTGCGCATGGCAATGTTCTTCCTACTGCTCAAAATGTAACCATCCACGCCTGGAAGCCATTCTGTCAACACAAAATAAAACAACATTCATGAAACACCTTCACATTGTGCCTTATGGGGAATTTCCACAGAAATCTGCACATCATTTACTCATCCTCAAGTAGTTCCAAACCTGTGTGGATTTCTTTCTTCTGCTGAACCTAAAAGAAGATATTTATGATATATATGAATATGGGTAACCAAAAAGCAGCTGGTCCCCACTGACTTCCAGAAGTACTACTTGAGGGTGAGTAGATGACAGAATTTTCATGTTTGGGTGAACTATCCCTTTAAGACACCCAGTATGATGTCAGAGAATGCTAGGTTCGTTCGGTCTGTACCGTGGGGTGCGAGTGTGGTGTAGCCGGTCTGCGGGATGCTCCACGGGCTCCATTCGGTTCGGCCCTCTCCTCTGGCACACACACGAAACAGGTGGTCAATGTGCGGGTCAAGATGGAGCACCAGGAACTCGGTGTCTTTTCCAATATATGCGTCCTCATACTGAGAAGAGTTACCGCGGCGGTACTGCAGCCAGTAGTCCTGCGGGGCGAAGTCATCGTCCACCTGCACGCAAACAGCAGGCATTACCAAAAGCGCCATTGTGGGGATGAAAAGGTCTGATGGACTTGAACAGGGGAGGCCAGGCTCACCTTACACCAGCGCACCAGCACACCGCCCGGTCGCTCCACCAGCTCCTCAATCTGGACGGGAGGATGAGAGGCCACACTGCCGTGCCGAGCCACGTGTGTACGAAACATATGCAGCAAAGAGTCATCCAGCTGTGCAGACAGACACGGCACGTCCACCAGCGCAGGGACTTCGGGCAGACTGAGGACAGCAGGTTTTTACAAGTACTGTATCTGTTCATGATTATACTTAAATCATCATGCAAGGTTAAAGCAAGGCACATCAGATAACTAAGTTTGAATGAAATAGCACAAAACATTTCTTTACAGAGCCCTGCACATGGCATTCATGGATAAAAAAGTTAAATCTGTCATTCACTGTGAACTGAGCCATTCTGATAACACTGGTTCACCAGCTGATCGCCTGAAAAAAAGTGTGCACTTTGCTTTGAAATGCACAGCGCAAACAGACTTGATGAAAGGTAAAGCCATATTGTGCTTTCAATTTTAGTTTGTTTGACAGATACTGTGCATAATGTCCCAAAACATAACTTTAAAGACCTTTTATGTTAGAATAAGAAGTTTAAATCTATTTTAAAAACTACACTTTTTGTCCAGAAGACTTATTATTTCATATTGTCATGTGACCACGATGATACTGAGTCTTTTTTCTCCTGCATGTCACGTGCAAGGCTCTATTATTTTTAAATATTATGCATTATTCTGTTCCAATTTTATTTTATTGTTGGCTGTTTTATGTCATTTTCATGGAGTAGAACACGTGTCAGAGTTGTGTCAAGTTACTTTGTGCTCTCTTTTTGTAGATATTATACAGAAGTTATTGTAAAAAGTATTAAAACAAATCAGAACATAATTGTTTCACAGGAAAAGCATGCAAGCTGTCACACTAATCTCATGCTAACACGTTAATATTTAAAACTATCCAAACAAACAGATCCTCCTTAAGACTTAAAGCCTCACCAATACTGTGAATGTGTTTCTTAGTCTTTTTTACAAAGTGAGGGATGAGTCATCATAATTTCCTGGTGTATTTGTTCTCTTATAATGAGGCTTAATTGACTAAATGAGTATTAAAGATCAGAAGGATCATTCTAAAAACTCTTTCTAAAAGTTTAAAACACTTTCAAATGAAATATCTTTCAAAAGTGTTTATTCCAAAATACAAAAGTTATTATTTAAATGGCATTCATAATGCCACAATTATTGCTGTAATGACAGTAGGCATGTTAAAACTTGATCCTGGGGTACATTTTAATTATGTAAAATCATAAATCATAGCTGAAGCATCGTGGTTTTATGAAGCTAAGCTTGGGTGATTCAGCACACCCCTGCTGGTACGGTTGTCATCTCTCCGTTAAACTTTGAGCAGATGCGTCACAAAACAGATGAGTCATAAAACCAGGCATTAGTAAAGGTTAGGTGACATGATTTTTTTAAATATATGCTTTAGTAATTATGTGAATAATGTCTTCTGAACTTCAAGAAAAGAAGGCTTAGCTTTCTGTGTTCTCAAGGTCTGAATCTCTGTGTATTCAGTTGTTTTAGACATGAATTGAGAGTGACAGTGTGATATAAAACGCTTCTCTGTTTACTGGCCCAGCTGAGGTTTGTTAAGTGAATGAGTCTGTGTGCTCCTCACCTGTCCAACTGGATCTGCAGGGCTTTCTTAGTGAAGCTGCCCAGCTTGTCCTCCTTCTCATTTACGCCACAGCGGATGGCAGCTTCCCCTGAAGGGACAGTCATATTATTACATTTAAAAATGAACGTTAGGGGCAGTAAAAATTTAACTGTAGCAAATTACAGCAACCAAGATATGGTTTTACCACTGTTTGTGTTAAACTGGTAATCACTTCAACATTTAATCAGCTAACAATTTAATAACTGGCAATTATCCAAATGGCAGGGCTCAACAATAAGATTTTTTTTTTTTGTAGTCCATATGAGTTAGTAGGTTCACATTTGTACTTGCCTTGTTAATCCTTATATATATTAATACCTTGTTAACACTTATATTATATATATAAAAAACTTTATGAATAAATTAATGTTTTTTAGCAACAATGAATTAAATGCATTCATTTTTTCTTTAAAATAAATCAACATAAAAAAAAAATAATAATTATTAGTAAAATCTGAGAGCCATCTGACCCTGCATAGACAGCAATACAACTGACGTTCAAAGCCCAGGAAATAATGAGGACATTGTTAAAATAGTTCATGTGACATAAGGGGTTCAACTGTAATGTTAGAAAGCTACGAGAATCCTTTTAGTGCGCAAAGAAAACTTCAACAATTCTTCAAAAAACAAAAACTATTCAACTATCTCTTGTCTTCTCACGCATGTGTCATGGTACTGACATGAGGGTAATTAATGACAGCATTTTCACTTTTGGATGAACTGTTCCTTTAAGTCATCTTTATCGCCGAGCCCTGAATAGCCACATTTTCACACGCTTTGATTAGATCCTTTCAGATAACCAAATTGCTGTTCAACTATATTCAGCAAATGTCCAGTTTGATTTTGCATTGTATCACTGATATAGTCCTACAAGCTGACATAGCTGATGCTCGTCTGGCACAAGGCTAAATCTAATTTTCTGATCTGATAAATACCTTCTCATAACAAATGATGGTCTTTACACACTTTTTTTTTTTTACTTCCATGAAATCAGATAATCAGATTAGTGATGACTGTCTCCTAGTGATGACTGGCCAGTCTCCCTTCCATTGATCTGACAGACTCACCCTCGCGCAGCAGCTCATCGGCTGTGCTGACTCCGTGCTCAATGAGCTTCTGACAGTCATCTAAGGGACTGACGCTGTCCAGCTCGATGCTGTCGACTTCTTGAAGCAGAGCGTTCAGCCTCTCAGTCAGCAGTCGACTCACTGCTGTCTGCAGCTCCAGAAAGTGCCGCTGCAGAGCATCACGTGTCTGACTGGCACTGCCTCGCACCTAAACACACACACACAGACAACATTTACATACAACAGTCTCCATTACATTCAGCTTTTGAGACGGTTCTGGAAAACATTTCCCCTGTGTAGCTTGATAAAGGCACATTTCCTCAAAACCACAGGCTAAAAAGAGATATTGACACTTATTTTAAGAAGTAACTTCAAGAAGTAACTTCAACCTAGAACATTCAGACAGGCCCTTTTTTTTTTTTAAAACAATGTTTGAATATCAATGTCTGTAATGACCTGTAATTTCATAACTGGTATTTTACTTGGGATGCTGATGAGGTTGCACCATGTAGCACAAGAACATGATCTATAGTTATGTTAAATTTGAAAACGTGTACATTTTTAAGAAGTCATTACTGCAGTCTTAAGTGTCACATGATTCTTCAGAAATCATTCTAATATACTGATTTACTGCTCAAAAACATATTATTATCATCAATGTTGAAAACAAATGTGCTGCTTAATATTTTTGTGGAAATTTGAGGATTTTCTAATGAATAGAAAGTTCAAAAGAACAGCATTTATTTAAAACAGCAATACTTTGTAACATTGTCTATTTGGATCCATTTAATGTGTCCTTGAAGAATGAGAGTACTAACTGATCCCATGATCCCATGTTAGCTGAAAAACATTAGGTTATGTGCAGCATGTTTTTTTATAAAAAAACAAGCAGATACTGTATAACTGTATAACAAACCGATAATAAATTTGAATGCAAAATACAGCTATAGAATTCAAATACTGTAACACCAAATTAACCAATTTATTGATAAATGTAAAAGTGTACATTCAGTCATGTAAATGTGCCACCGTTTTGTTTTCTATATGAAGTGTAGGTCTGAAAGCGGAAGTGGTAAAGTGAATGGCACATTTCAATTTTCTTGATACATCTTTCACACTAACTGCTTCACCTTCAGTAAAATGGAGCCAAGAGTGACAGGAAGCCTTGTGGTTTTCAGTGTTAAAAAAAAAAAAAACAGTTCCTCTTGTGAACATGAAACTTGCACTTCCAAAAAAGGTTAGCTTGGGCTTTACAATGCCACGTATCAATGAACATTTGTATGTTCATTGATACATGCTTCAACTGAATTATGGCTCAGTACACCTTAAAACCTAGTAAACTATCACACACAAGCACTCTTCACACTGACATAAAAGGAGATGTTAAAGGCAAAATTACACTCTGTAATTTTAAGAGTTCCTTGTCATGTTTCTGGAACCAGGAAAAGTCTCATTCCCTTTTAATCAGTGAAACGCAACACAGCCCCGGGCAAAGACATGTTGACAGAAACACACAACAGACCGCAGAGTAAACGTGTTGACGATTTGCAGCATGGAACTCGACAGACTGCCGTCACAGTGTGTGTAGGTAGAGATAACACCCTGTCGTCCAGGAAGTGGGAAGAGAGTCTAAAATAACACAGATAAAGTGGTGCAGGATTAAATGGATGAAACCCAAAAGAGACGGTGTTATTAATCAACATTAGTGGAAAGTTCCAGGCTTCGCTTTGTTTGCAGCTGATGCAGGAAATGCTTCTGTCCAGAGACGTGCATCATTCCTCATACGGTGAAGTCTTATCATGATCAATCTGAACACTTCAAGCCAGGACAGAATCCTCTGCCTAAATATTGTTATTCGTGACAATGTGCTGTGAGGTGTGTGTGGAGGGTGGAGGCAGGATCTCAGAGCTCTGCTGCTTTGGGTTTTTGGAGGGGCCACTAGAGGTGCAGACTCCCCATCACAGGATGTTTAGCCCAAAAGTGCTGGATCTCTGGGAAGAAGCCAAGTCAGTACGTTCCTATAGAGGATATGTATGCACACTAACACACATGGACACTATGGGGACTTGGCCAGATATATTAATTTCTGGGTCAAAGTAGAATAAGAATCTTGTAATTATTTGTTTAGTGTAATATGGTTTAAAATTATATTCTTAGTTCTGAGTACACAGTACTGTGCAAAAGTCTTAGGCCACTAGTATTTTCACCAACAAAAAATAGTTTTAAGTGGGTTATTTCTATTTTTTGCGGTAGCGTGTCAGTTGGAAATATCAGTTTACATTTCCAAACATTATTTT
>JAUMHE010000047.1:2353457-2375334 GCA_032359235.1 Enteromius mattozi
CTGTGTTTGCACAGTCCTTGCAGTGCAGCCTATGCTCTGAGGCTGGCTTGCTTTTGTGCATCTATTCAGCTTGCTCTATTGTGAGCAGCGGTGCTAATTGCAGCCTGAATGGTCTCGGCTAAATGTTTTGTGACAGTTTGAAAGCATGAAAGAAAAGAGGGGCACACAAGAAAAGGAATCCCTTTTTTTTGTTTTGTTTTTCCTCCCTCCTAATGGCACAACGGAATGCTCTTGGCTTTAACCTTCAACTCCCATGCAACCCCATTTCCCCTCCCTCACGAGAGAGTCTCCTCTCCGAATCAGGAATTAGAGGTAGATATAAATAAAGCCCGGGTGAGGGAACAGAGATCGGATCCTGCTGAAGCCGTGTGGGACAAACGGGGCGGTCGCTCACTTACTGAGCTGCAGCTCCTTGGCAGCATTTCAAATATGAGCCTCAGAAGCCTCGCGAGCAGCAGACATATTGTAACCGGGATGGCCAGCGCTCTGCACGCAGCCTAGCGCTTCTCTCAGGATGGTCGGGCGACATCTCTCTTCAGGTACTTTTCCACTTCTCTGCGACCCCACCCCCTCCAACCTCATAGTATGATCCTCCACGCGCTGATAACAGGCTTTTCCCTTGCTTTGCTCTCTGCTGTACTGTTGCTGTTTGATCTGGAAGCGTAGCATTCATATAACTGCAAATAAAACGCAAATCCCTAAAGCTATTGCATTGCATGTTAGAGATTAATGCAGGGCAGAGGTTTGCTGCGCTCATCTGATAAGCTTTCTTCAGCGAGACCGTGTAAGATGTTGACGGCAGCTCTAAATTTTTGGCTTCAGTTCACATTTGATAAAATGGCGTCCTTTACTACGCAGTGACTCTACAGAAGGACAGCGTTTGTGTTGGAAAGGCACTATCCTCTCTTTCATAGACTCCTTTTTTCTTGTCTTTAGTTGAAAGTGCTTTTTTTCTGTGGTTGGTGACAGAAAGCCTGGTGTGCACAGGCACTGCCGCTTTGCGCAGATCTGACACAGACTGAGCCGTGCCTGCGCATGTAAAGCCACACAAAAACAACAACAACAGAGTTGAGCGAGTGCCAGGAGGCTGGGCAGTATTGCCAACTAATTAACACAACAGGATCGTGGTATCCATATGTGGGCATTTGCACTGCTTTTAGTGTTGTAATCAGTGTGTCATATTTAGAATGAACATATTTCTTTGAAAGCAAAGTCTGTGGTCGTAATCTGTCAGTCCAGTAGAGGGAGATGGTTGTGGTTGGGAGAAGCTAGGCTTTGCGGTGACAGCAGTAAAAAAATGACTCCAGGCTAGGATATACATGTGAACCAACACATGCTGTTATTGTTGCATTTTTATTATATTATACTTTTTTTAGTTATGAAAGTTGTGACCATAGCTAACGTGTTGATGTAAAGCACAGTTTTTCTTAAAGCAAGCTAAGGGAAAAAATGTTTTGATTGATCTAGCTGGGTCTTGCAGTAAATTATGAACATTCAGATTAGGTGAATGTGATTTTATTCAAGTGAAATGTAAATCTTCTGAGAACTGCATATGTCTGTATTTGTACAGAACGATTTCTTTTGTTAAATATCAAAATTTCAATATTGCTAATTGCATATATACATATAATTTTTTTATCATAACACATATAAAAGCTAAATACTTTTGAGTGGTCATATAAGTGAATGAAATTTATATAGGTCATATGCACATTATTTCAATAGTTTCTGTCTTTTTCTCTTTTTTTTCTATAGAGCTGCCCCCACAGAGTGGCCTGGCAGCCCAGTATGAGAATATATCCCCCAATCGCAGTGCCACTACAGCCTCTACCAACAGCTGCAGCAGCTGGGATCCACTGATTATTGACGAGCGCGATACGGAGGCGTGGCCTTCAATTTCATGCAAAGAAAGCCACACCCCTGCAGGATGCCCCTTGGACACTGAAAGTATCAGTGATATCAGCAGCATGAGCATGGCCACAGGAGCTGGCCAGCAAGGCCATTTCTCCGCCAATCACCCCAGCAAAGCCAATGCCAGCCACTCAGGAGGTCTACTCTCTAGTCAGGGTGGGGCCAGTAGAGGCTGGGGCTCTGGCCCGTCTCCTGCCAGTGGAGGAGAAGGGAAGAATGACGTCTCCAGCACATCAATAGGAGCCAGGGGTTGGGGCTCCTCTAACTTTAACTTGAACTTAAACCCCAGCGCCAACCCCTCTGCCTGGCCAGTTCTGGGACATGAAGGGACCGGCATGGGTGGCGGCAGCTCTGGAGGAAGCAACCCTCCTCCTAATCTCTGTAGCCCTCCGGGCACTCTGCCCAGTCAGGGCCCTAGCAGCAGTGGCAGTATAGGTGGTGCCAATGGAAATTCTGCAGGTAATGGTGGCAGTGGCAATGGCAGTACCACATGGGGTAGCATTGTGCCCAGTGACTCCTCAGAGCCACACTCCACCCCATCCACGAATGTGTCTTTCAGCTCCGAACCTCAGAACCTTAACACTGATGGACCAAATCACACTAAGCAAGAGCCCAGAAGCCCTGGCCATAACCTGCCAAACTGGGGGGTTGGACCTGCAGGCATGGGCTCATTTGTTCAAAATCCAGGTGGAGCCTCGCAGGTCAACGGGGATGAAGAACCTGTTTGGGGTAATGGAGATGCCAAGTCTGGTGGTGGCTCAAAAGACTCTGGTTGGGACTCAGGGAGCAGCTGGGGACAAGGAGGGGCTTCGGGCACCTCTGGATGGGGAAAAGCTGCCTCAGCTGGAGACTGGGGTAAGCATTCCAACAGTGAGGCCAAAGGATGGGATTCCTCAGACTCTCCCACCCAAGAGCAGCAGTCCAATTCTTGGGTTCGTGGGGCCAATGCCCCGGCCAGCGAGGGAAGCAGTGACAGCATGGAATGTCATCCTCATATGAGGGTCCGCTCATCAAGAGATGAGGCTCCCCCTATTTTGCCTGCCCAGGATATGGACCCTCGGGTTCTGTGTAACACAGGCTGGGGACAAACACCAGTGCGCCAGCACACCGCTTGGGAGACCGAAGAAGCTGCACGCTCCAACTGTAAGAATGACATTGGAACTGAAGCTTGGGGCTCGTCCTCAAATGCAGCCAATGTAGGACCAACACCAACTTCTGGTGGTGCCAACTTAAACTCTGGCACTACATCCAGACCTGACTCTGGGGGCAAGAATGAGGGCCGCTGCCCCAGTACTGGAGCTGCACCTGCATGGGGCACAGCCATGCCATTACCCCAAGCTAACTCTGGTTGGGCAGATCCTACCAGCAACAAGAAACCTTCCAGTGGTCCTGGAAGTTGGGGCAGTACCCCAGCTGGAGGTCCAGGTGGCAACTTGCAGAAAAGTGGTCAGACTTGGGGTTCAGAGGAGAAGTCTCCTACATGGGAAGACAGTCACGCTAAAGCCAAACCACAGGGCTGGACTGAGGTGCCCAAAACTTCTCATGGATGGGGCAATGGACCTGGTGGAGAAAGCGGGTCTGGGGGAGAATGGCGTGAACCTGGAGATGGAAAGAAAAATGGTCCCTCCAGCTCTACCTGGGAGGGAGAGGGTACAGGCTGGAATGAGAACTCTAGAGGATGGGGAAAGCCGGGAAACTGGGGAGATGCACAACACTCCAGTGTGCCATCACAAGGATGGAATAACAAGCCCCAGGAGGGCACCAATGGCAATAGTGGCAGTGGAAGCATGGGTTCTTGGGGAGGTCCTAACTCTGTAAAGCAGAGTGGCTCTGGATGGGGAGGAGTAAATGGTGGAGGTGCTAAACCTGACCACACTGGAGAGCCCACTGGATGGGAGGAGCCCTCTCCGCACTCTATCCGACGTAAGATGGAGATTGATGACGGTACCGCAGCTTGGGGTGACCCAAGCACTTACAACAAGGCAGTCAATCTCTGGGACAGGAATAACCCTGAGATGCAAGGCAAACCAGGACCTGGCAATGCCAACAATGTACCCAACAACCATCATCATCATTCTCACCATAACCAGCCTCCCATGCAGACCCACAGCCATGGAGGGCCAAATTCAAACAATAATCACATCTCCCCTGATAATGCTGGCCCACATCAAACAGGACCACCTCACAATAGAACAAACCTTATGAATCCAGGTAAGAAAGAAGACTTTTTACTTTAACATACACTGTGAGTGACCTTTACATGGTTAAAATGTATCACTCTACTTTAGTTTGACATTTTTGGCATACAAGTGAAAAAACAAAAGAGAACATGCTAGCAGAACAAACAGAAATGTTAATGTAAATCAGTCAATAAAATAGTGTTTACATTTTGTCTGCGAGTGTAGTTCAGCATAGTGTTTGAGCCAGGTGGAAGTGTGTAATTAGAATTGGGTAGCCATCTGTGGGGAGTATCACTAGGACTCCGCAGGATACTTGGAACAAACCCTCTGCCGTTTATGTGTAGCTTTGCACTCCCTCTTCCAAAGCTGTATTTAACATGGCATCCTCAGATCTCCCTTGTACCAAGAACTAAACAGACATTTAATATTACTGCTTATTATTCCGTTTTAAGACCGAGTAGCCTACAAAGTGACTTTGTTTTTTGAAAAACAAGTTTCAATTAAAATAAAAGTCTGAAAATGAATAAATTGTGAAATTCTTCTTAATTTTTTAATTCAACTTTGTAATCCAGTTGTTACGCTAATTATGCAGACTATATGTAGAGGGGGAAAAAACGCAAAGTAGAACATAAACTTTTGATGCAGACTGTATACACTACATGTTGTCAACCTTAAGGGCATTTTTTGTATGACTTATGATGCAGTGAAAACTAAAGGCGCACTTGTCCTGAATTTTGCTGTATTCCAGGATGGAGCGAGATGACAAATGTCCATTCAAAACCTGAGCCCTCATGGGGAGAGCCAGCCGCCCCTCCAGCAAGTGTTGACAATGGCACTTCAGCATGGGGTAAGCCCCCAGGTGGCTGTGGCGGCTGGGGTGATAATGGCCCTGAGGTCTATGGTCGAGGCAACGGACCTCCTGGGTCTGCCCCCTGCAAAACTGGTTTGTTTTTTTATGAATGTACATTTATTTATTTAAATTAAAATATTTTAGTTGCTTTAAATGACTTTTAAAAAATCACACAGTTATTCATTTGCAATAGAATTGTGTTGTAGATTAATGTTGATCAGGTGGCATATCAGATTTTTTAAAGGTGTAACAACAGGGCCCCCTGTTGTTGTAAACAATGCACTACAGGATTATACATGTTTTGGTATCTCAGTAAGGACAAATTACTTATTTCTGTTATTTGTAAAAAAAAAAAATAAAAAAAATTAACAATTGTTTATCATTGCTTCTACTATGGCCACTTCAGTAATGTGTGTATTTGTTCCTACAGCCCCCAAATCTATGCAAGATAGCTGGGGTGGAGGAGAGGACATGGGTCTGTCTTCAGGGCAGTGGGAGCAGGATGAGGGTGACATGTGGAATAGCACCGCATCTCAAGAGAGCAACTCCTCCTGCAGCTCCTGGGGCAACCCACCCAAAAAGGGCCCACCAAAGGTTTAAAAAAAAAAACAAGCTACTTAAATTTAATGTAGGTGTCATGCTGCAGATAGCTCACCTGTCTGTTTTTCATTAAAGGGAAAAGTCCCAAACAAACAGGATGATAATTGGATAATGAATCGTCTCATCAAGCAGCTGACTGACATGGGCTTCCCTGTGAGTACTGCTCATCTCTAATATAGGAGCATTTCTCCCTCTGTATATTTGACTGTTGTTCCTGGGGTTAGTTTCACAGTACTGACTGGCTAATTGTACATTATCCAAATAAGAAATAATGCAAATGGAATTTACTGTGTGTTCTTTTTTGCCTTTGCAGAGAGACCCTGCAGAAGAGGCTCTCAAGAGCAACAATATGAACTTGGATCAGGCCATGAGTAGGTGTTAAACCTGCAAAATCAGTTTCTTCAGCGCTTCTTTGCTAGAATATTATAATCAAATATTATTTGTGTGGTAGGTGCCCTGTTGGAGAAGAAGACCGAACTAGATAAACGGGGGATGGGAATCTCTGACTACAACAACGGCCTAGTCAATAAGCCAATGGGCTGCAGGCCTTCAGTCATCTCCAAAGAATCCTCCTCAGATCGTCCCCCCTTCTTGGACAAGGTTTGTCTTCTCACAGTTAAAAGTCAGCACATTTTAGTTACTGCATCTATGAGACTTAACATTGTGCTGAATTTTGTTTGTCTTATTTATTCTTTTATTTTATCATCTGCTCTTTAGGATGCTGGGCTAGCAGATGATGCCCAAACCTCACCGTTTATGCCTTCTCCGAGCCTGAAGCTCCCATTGGGTAGTGCTGCACTCCCTGGCCAGAGCCTTGGAGTTGCGATGCAAAACTTGAACAACAGACAGGTGGGTCTGTGTGTATTTTGTATTTCATCGTGTTAATCATCGTCCGCCTGCCTGTAAAGACACTGATATCTTGACCGTATGAGGGAGCGACAGCTTTGAGCATGTCCTCGAAGCCTGATTCCGAGTGAGTTGTTTTGTGTGTTTGTGTAGATGCAGAGTGGAGTGTTTGGTAGTAGCGGAGCAGCACAAGCCCGGGCCCTGCAGCAGCAGCCTCCTCCCCAGCCGTCAGTGCCACCTCTCAACTCGTCCCAGCCTAGTCTACGCGCTCAAGTGCCTCAGTTTTTCAGCCCTCAGGTGTGCAAACAGACACATGTGGTTTAACACCTTTTTGTGACACTGATTTGTATATGTGGGAGTGATAAAATCTGACCATTTTGTTTACTTGTAGGTTCAAGCACAGCTTTTACAGTTTGCAGCAAAAAACATTGGTCTCAACCCTGCACTTTTAACCTCACCAATAAACCCTCAGCATATGACCCTGTTGAACCAACTTTATCAGCTGCAACTGGTAAGTGCCAGTCTTTCGACATCTTATTGATTTGTAATTAAAGAATATGCTTTTTATTTGTCAGAAAGCTCTCGCTGTAATGAAAGCTTGTCACTTTGATCTTGCAGGCGTACCAGCGTTTACAAATTCAGCAGCAGATGTTGCAGGCACAGCGCAGTGTTTCTGGCCCCATCCGACAGCAAGAGCAGCAAGTGAGCAGTTCCTTCCCACAGCTTATGGTCACCTTGATGCCACTAAAATCTCACAACTCTCAATACCGATTTGTTTGTTTGTTAAGTTCTAATATTGCGCTTCTATAAAGGTGTTCTGTGCATGTCTTCTTACAGGTTGCACGTACAATCAATAACATGCAGCAACAGATCCAGCAGCACCAGCGGCAGCTGGCTCAGGCTCTGCTGATGAAACAACAGCAGCAGCAGCCACCCGCCTCACACCCGGGCCTGCATCCCAGCGCAGGCAAATCAGCTCTGGACACATTTCCAGCCCATCCCCAGGCCTCTAGCCTCTCTGTTTCCGACCTTCAGACCAAAGAGCCGCAGTCTTCTCCAAACTCCTTCTCACCCTACCCTAGTGAGTTCTCAGCACTGTCTGTTACTGCATTCTTTCTGCTCAGATCTGCTAATTAAAATCCAAATATTGTTCTATACACTGTTCCCACAATATGAGTAAACCTGGCATTGCCGCAGAATTTTTAAAGTCTTGAAAAATGTGCACATATCTATAGTGACTGTTATTTTTAGTTGGCTCTAAAATGTGTCATCAGATAGAGACTGATATAGATAATTTGGTTTGTAAGCAAATATTTTTTTGTTTAATCTTTTCTTTCCAACAAGTCAGTCAAACCGGTTCACAAATTCAACCAAATGATTATTGGAGAAGAGGGTCTGAATAGGTGTAATGATTTTTAAAAACCCTCAAGTTAATTTCTCAACCCTGCTGATAGTTGCATATGTGCTTCTCAGTAGCTGGATTGAACCCTAACATGAATGTAAACTGCATGGAGGTGGGTGGCCTGTCCATTAAGGACTCTCCTCAGCCTCAGTCACGCCTGTCACAGTGGACACACCCAAACTCCATGGAGAACCTCTCTGGCAACTCCTCTCCAATGGAGGCCAACTTTAGCAAGCATGGTAAGCACTTTTATAGTCACATATTGTGAACATGGCATAGTAGTTAATATCAGGCCTTATACTGATGATTTTATTTATCACCCAATATAATACAGGTGCCATTTCTGCAGGCCCCAGTCTGGGTCCCCCAAGTAAGCCCCCGCTGGATGACTCCTACAGTCCCTACAATCTGATCCCCAGTTCTGAGTCTCCTGCCAGCCCCCTGGCACCTCATGATAGCTGGGGTCAAGGGAAGAACACCAATGACAAGATCTCCAATGGGACCAATGTCAACTGGCCTCCAGGTGACATACTGACATCTCTAAAATCTCTTTAGACTTATGAAAGCTTTAAGTGGATTTAAAATTGATTGGACATTTTCACACTTATAAAACAACTGAATGTACTAGATTTTTAATAAATGCCTATGGTTCAGGGTTTCCAAAACTGTGGTTTGCAGCATACAATAATAATAATAATAATAATAACAAATTAAAATAACATTTGTAAATGTTTTATATGGAGAAAAAAAAAAAAAAAGTTTAAATGCTTGATTAGTTTACCTGCATGTCATGCAATCATTAGCCAACATCAGAGAACTGTGAACATACATATGTTTTTAAATTATTAAAATATTAACTTGAAATCTTATTGGGGCTTCAAATAAATATTTTAGGTCAAACCGTTCAAGTGGAGGAAAAAGTTTTGCAGTCCCTAGATTGAATAAATGTTATATAATGCAAAGACGATCTTACACTTTAATGTGTGTATTAGATAATATCTCAAAATTATCTGATTTTTATGAAATTCCTCAGAGTTTTGTCCGGGAGTGCCCTGGAAAGGACTGCAGAATATTGACCCTGAGACTGACCCCAATGTGACCCCAGGAAGCGTTCCCAGTGGGCCCACCATCAATACCAACATTCAGGATGTGAACCGCTACCTGCTGAGAGACAGGAGTGGAGGTAAGAGGACAAATCTCTTTTTTCCCCTCTAAGAAAACATGTCAGATGACACTGGAAGCACAAAGCCTGGATAAATCTCATAACACCATGTCTAGTTAAACATTTTTATATATTCTGAATAAAAGGTACTGCGTATTGCAGTACTGTTTTTATTTAGAATGTTTTAATGTTTTTCACATAATACAACCACTAAGATTGCCTTAGGTTTTTTCTTTCGTTTTCTTTTCTTTGTATTTTCTTCGTACGTTACTTTTTCTGATTTCCACTTTGAATTCTTGCCTGCTTTGTTCGGGACACATCGTAGGTTCCACCCCAACTTCCTCACAGGGCGAGGCTCTGCCTCCCTCCAGCGATTGGCCAGTCACTAGCTCTTTCAGTCTGTCCTCCCCCGAGGCAGACAGCACAGGTACAACTCCCAGAAACCCCTTCCTGCCCTCAGTCCTGCTCATCACACTCTTTTTGTATTACTTACTGTTCAACCTAGCATGGGGCCCCAAACGGTGCTCCTGCTGACACAACACATAAACAGCATTCCTGTTTATCTAGTGCATCCAATTCAAGTGTGACCCTTTCCCCCGTAGAGAGCTCTGTCTAGCCTACGTTTATATGTACATCCCCTCAGTGGTGTTAGTCACTCACTGTCCCTTTGTCCAGCATGGTCACTGGATATCTTTGATTTTTGTGAGGTGGAAGTGGTGAGAAGGCACTCTTTTATTTGTGAGATATAAATGCTTACAGTGTAACACATGGCCCTGGGCCCTCTTTTTTTCCTGTTTGTGGTGGCACCTCAGTGACTGCTGTGAGAACACTTTTCACCACTTGTATGTCTAATTCTGGGGAACACAGAATTAGAAATGGGAGATAAGATGTCAGTTAGAATACTCTTTTTAGTGTTTCCTCTGCCCTTCTTCTCATATTTACATCTTTGATCTACAGGAAAGCTGTCTGACATGAAGTCCACTTGGTCTTCGGGGCCCATCTCGCACACCCAGGCTTCTCTCTCTCACGAGCTTTGGAAAGTCCCACAAGGACCACGAAACACGATGGCTCCCACACGGCCACCTCCAGGCCTGACCAACACCAAGCCCTCGTCTACGTGGGGCGGAAACACCCTGGGCCTGGTGGCTGGCTGGAGCAGCTCCTACTCTTCAGGTGTGTGTGCAAAAGGTGCAGTTTAATCCCAGGCGGATATGTGTTTGTGCAGCTATTCTTAGGCGAAGGTGTGGGTGTTTCGAAGCGGCAGTTGAATTGTCAGTTGACTCTTTTATGTGGGTGTTGACGCTAGTCAAAATGTGGGGGTCAGGTGAGGTGAGGATTGGAGCGGTTGGAGCGTTTGCAAGCATGGGCTCTGGCAGCATAGCAGGCGTGCTGTTTTGTGGTTTCACATATGTCATGTGTAAGTCAACATTCCCACGCTGATGCTTAATAACGTTTTAATGACATTTAACTGTAGCATAGTTGTTTACCAGACTTTTTTTCCCATATGGATAAAAAGTTTAAAAATATGTAAAAGTTAAAGTTTTTTTTGTTGTTGTTTGAAATACAATCATAGTGAGGGGTGAACATCATTAATCTAAAAACAGATGAACCAGAAGTAATATTCTGGTCAATACTGATAAGCTGTTCAGGTTTAAGGCCCTGATATACATCAAATGAAATCTAAGAACGAACTGAAATTACGTAATTTCGAAAAAAATCAGGCCAAAACTAAGTTTGTTTTGAGTTCATTTTGGCAGTTTGAATCGGCTCACCAAAGCGAATGTGTTCAGAAACTCCACCTTTGACACAGGATATTGTTTTTTCCCGGTTTGTTTCTCATAGAGCCAAGGTCAGGCAAGGGAGCACCGTCTCCAAGTGCCCTGCTTGCCCCTATATATGATGTCCACTTCGCAGGGCACATACATTCGAATAAAACAAACGTTTAAAGTGACAGGAGAAACATACAAAATGCAGAGTGGTAGGGCGCGAGGACTGGAATTGCTGGGTTAAAGGGTTTTTAAAAGTGAAAATTTTGTCATTGAAATACTTACCCCCATGTCGTTCCAAACCTGTAAAAGCTTCGTCCTCGGAACACAATTTATGATATTTAGGATGAAAACTGGGAGGCTTGTGGCTGTCCCATTGACTGCCAAACAATTACAACTGTCAAGGTGCAGAAAAGTATAAAAGATGTCATCTGAATACTCCCATCTGCCATCAGTGGTTCAACCATAATATTATGAAGCTAAGAGAATACATTTTGTATGGAAATAACAAATAACAATAACAAGTTTATTGAACCATTCGGCACTGTGAGCCATTTTGTACGTTATCCGGCGTACTCACGTATGCAGTTCTGTGTTAGATGCAATGGAAAGTTATGACATCTTTCATACTTTTCCTCACCTTGACATTCGGAATCGTTTGGTTGTCAATGGGACAGTCCTGATTTTTTTGAGGACAAACTAAGCTTTTACAGGTTTGAAATGACATTGGGGTAAGTGATTAATGACCAAATTTTCTAACGACCAAATTGATGTAATTATGCATAATTTTTTATTATTATTATTATTATTATTGTAGTAGTAAGTACATGAAACATGTAATGAAGGACACCTTAAAATAAAATGTTACCAACAAAACTATTAAATTCTTTTTTTCTAGGCGTACTTACATGCTTAGACTATCTTGTAATGGTTGTTATAGTGTACTGTTATCTGAAAGTTTTATCAAAGCATTAAAGATTTCTTTGTCTCTCTAAGTAGGCACCACATGGAGTACAGACAGCTCCAGCAGGAGTACTAGCTGGCTGGTTCTGAGAAACCTCACACCACAGGTATCCTTGTGGCTACTGTTATGTTCATTCACTTAATTTATTGCTTAATTGTGTGCAGTGTTACATGACCCTCTTTGTTTTGTGTCTGGTTTAGATTGATGGTTCAACTCTGCGGACACTGTGCATGCAACACGGCCCGCTCATCACATTCCATCTCAACCTGACGCAGGGCAACGCCGTGGTGCGCTACAGTTCTAAAGAGGAGGCTGCCAAAGCCCAAAAGTCCCTACACATGTACGTAAATATTTTACTAGTGTCTGCTTTTTAAAGAACCAACCTCGGTTATGTCATCACAGTCATCCGTTCTCTTTCCAGGTGTGTTCTGGGAAACACCACTATACTGGCAGAGTTCGCTGGAGAAGAGGAGGTGAACCGCTTCTTTGCACAGGGTCAGTCCCTCACACCCACCACCAGCTGGCAGGCCAACCCTGGCACCAATCAAACGCGGCTGGGGGGCGGAGGGACAGCGTCCACACACCCCATTGGCCACTGGAACAGCAGCAGTCTGGGCGGCGGAGGAGGAGCGGGCGGGACGGGGTCCAGCGGGAAGGCGGGCAACGAGCTGCTGTGGGGGGGTGTACCGCAGTACTCCAGCCTGTGGGGGCCACCCAGCGCAGAGGACGGCCGTGTGGTGGGCAGCCCCACCCCAATCAATACGCTGCTTCCTGGAGACCTGCTGAGCGGAGAGTCCATGTGAGGGCGCCAAGCGCTCAAACCTACGAAGCGCAGCGAAATATGAAACTTAACGAGCAAAAACCAAGCAAATCATTTGGCGATAATCAACGTCAGTGGAACTGTGAAAAAAACCAAGAGACAGGAGGCTGAGGCCACACTTGCATAGAGGCTGCTGACCTTCTTCCTCTATTTTTTGTTTTGTTTTGTTTCGCGTCTCTTCATCTGTGTTATTTTGATCATTAAACTTGGGTTACAGTATTCTATAGACTTCTTACGAAGAACCGAGACTAAAAGAGAAGTGAACCTTTACCGAGACTTTTCTCTAATAACTGATACCAGTGTGAAAGTGTATTTTACTACAAACCGATGAGACAAGCTGCCATTTTTTAAAATTCCTCTGGCACGAGCCCAATCATGGCATATCGCTCCCTCTCCCCGAAGAAAATGTCCATCATTCCAAACTGACTTCCCCAACTCCGACTTTTAGACTGGATCCATGGCTTTTTTTTTTTTTTCTCCAGTTGTCTTTGGGATTGTTTGGATTAATTAACAGCACTAAACTTTAGCCTTAACTGCTGATCAGTCCAACTCCATTTGTACTCTGAAGAAACTCATCTTTGAGAATTGCACATTTTCTCATTTCTGAGCCAGGACTGTCATGGTTTCGATCTCAGCCGCAGTGTATGCGCATTCGTCCTTCCTGTTTCCCTCATTTGCCACCTGTCTTCGTTAAGTCTCGAAAGGATGGACAGGTATCTGACCCCTCTGCACATTTGAGGCATTTATTCTTAAGCTGAGAGGACACGTGGACATCTGAGGAATATATTAACCACTGTTTTCGAAAAACTGTACAGGAGACACTTTTTCAGATGGACTGCTTTCTTTTCTCTCTTTCATTTTCCTAAACGACCTCGGTCTCTCGCTCTCAAAAAAACAAACAAAACATAAGCCCTCATTGTCGTTCGTCTGAAGTGCAATATATGCCACAGACTCTTCCGTCCATCTTTACGCAGTGCTTTTTTGCCGGTGAAACGGTAGGAGCTCGTCTGGGGACGGGGGGGAATCAAAGACTCGTCTCTTGCCGTGTCCACCAAGCGTGGGACTGAACAGAAGAGGACTCTCTCAGTGTGTAAGCCCATGGTGATGAAACATTCACAAGCACTTCCTCTACACACTCAAGGACAAGTGTGACTACAGGGGCAACAGGGGCTTCAAACCAAATAAGAGGTGTTTCTTGTAACCCAGTAGACAAAGTGCATTTTTTTTCGTTGTTGTATTTGGTACAAAAGTATGGAACAAAGAAGGCGTGGTTTCTTCATAGCACTTAGCAAGAGCGTCAAGCTCCGACTTCAATGCCAACAAATTACACATGGACGTGTGAAAACTGACAAAAAAAGCAACGATGAAAAGCAATCTACCGAACTTCTCCTCCATACTCTAAAACGGATTTTACCGTTTCTTTGTCTTCTTTGTCTTCATCTTTCCACGGTCTTTCGACTTTGAAGTCAGACATTTCGAAAATGGTAGCAAAATGAAGGGATGTCTGAGGGGGGAAAAAAAACACCACAAGACTGAAACGTTCACATGTTTTTTTTGTTTGTTTGTTTCCTTTAAGATGATATATATCAAAGTAAATATCACTGTTACAGTACTCCAAAATCATTAGCCTTTTTGTCTGGAGATGCTAGACGTGTTGTAATTTTTCTAATGGATTCTGCGGGGCCCCTTGCCCTGGCGGCCCCGGCTACCTGTATGATAAGTGTGGCCATTGAGTGCCTATCTGCTGTGGCGCCTCGGGTGCCCACACTCTGACTTTTGACCCGCTGTGCCAGGCCGGCGCACCAGATGCCAGAACGGACCCGCCTGGGGCCCGGAGCAATGGCTCCTTCAGACCTGGCCAATCAGTACATACTACTGCGCCAGCACTCGACCTCGTCTCAACTTCACTCTCATAGACTCTCTTTCTCCCTCTCATGCAAAGATCACTTTAGCTGGAAGTGGACAGGTTCGTTTTATGTACTTTTTACGATTGATTGGGTTTTTCCCTTCTGGAATTGCCAGTGTTGTTTTGTTTTTTGTTTTTTTGGTCAACATTGCTGTTGTTATCGTCGTTGCTGTTGTTGATGTTATATCGTTATTTTGCGCTTTTTCAGTTTATGTGTGTGTGTCAATGCAGTGGTCTCTATGGTAGCTGCTCTCACCAGCCCCTTTTGCTGCGCATATGCAGAAACACTCTGATTAAGAGGCACACCTCAGCGTAAACGGCGGCGCCGATTGATCCGGAATCACTCGTAGTGACGGAAGTGGATTGTTTTGAGTGGCGAAAGGAAGAGTAGGTCGATGGTGCTCAGTTTGTCTTCTGCCTCTCCTCTGCACTTTCCTCCGCTCCGGTGTCGCAGCCCCGCCAGGCCACACACTCACACTGGTGCTTACGACAAAGGGCAGGCAGAGTACACTACTTTACCTGGTCGCCTCTTCTCACAGTAATAAAAGCAAATGATAACGGAGACTCGGTTCTCCACTTCTATGCAAAGACCGACCGAGAGGTGCAGTTCACGGCCTTCAATCTGTAGTTCTCTCCAAGCCCACTCTTCAGCTCACCAGGTGGTTGTGAGAAGGCAGCTTCCTTACGGTGTGGCCTAAAGTAAGAAACCGACCCGATGACCAGGCCCTCACTGTTTACTCTCTGAATGATCTCTTACATTATGTACATGCAGTCTCAGGGCAGCCTCAGAGAACCCCAAAATGTTTTATCGTTATGAGGAGGGCGCTATCGCATTATCCGATGTGGCTTTAAAGATGTTAAATGGGTGGGCGAGTGGACTCGGAGAAGGATTTGCAGGAAGTCCCTCTGTTTTTTTTTTTTTTTTTTTTTTTTGTTTCTAATGTACCTATTCTCAATCGATCGTAGACCTAATCTAGACATGAATCTATCAGAGTGGAACTTCTTCTTTCTTGAAATTTGTTTTGATGTTTGGTTGTATAAAGAGCACATGGAGATGGAGAGGTAGAATTCAGGTTGGCACCAAGACAGACGGGTAGCACCTTGTCCTGAGTATCAAATGTATACGTCTGGGAGGACTGCTGAGAATTAAACGGGGAATCCAGAATGTTTAGGTGCACTGTAGATGGTTCACATTTGGGTACATCTTTTCTTTTTTTAACCAAAAAGGTTTTTGTCTGATTATGATGATTAATATTGTTGAAAAAGGAAACTTTAATTCTGTACACTCTTGACTGAAGTGCTTCTCTCTGCAAGCCTTTGACGCCCTGAAGTGGCGGACAGATGACTCTGGGGTTGCTGTATTGATGGTATTAAATTCTGTCCTGACCCGATAGCAGGGGAAGGGTGCAGATTATTTTTTCTTTTCTTTTTTTTTTTTTTTAAACAGGTCCAGGTCCATGTTGGACTTACTGTATCAGGAGGCCTGGGGCACATGCCAGTTGATACCAAGTCTTAAAAGGGGCAAATCCCTTTCTGGAAGAATTTTTTTTTTTTTAATTTTTTTTTTTTCACACTCGAGTGACACTAGCAACAATCACTATTGCCTGTTTTTGAAGATATATATATTTTTAACTGCCTTTCTCTAAGCTGTACTCGAGACCACGAAAAACAAACGTCCAAAACGTGTTTAAAATCCAGAGGATTGCCTGGCAGATTAGCTAGCTAGCCAACAAGTGCCCACTGTGGGCATATACTGGGTCTTATCGATAGGACTAATGTACCCCGGCTCAGATGCAACTTTGTTCAGACAAAAAAGCTGCTTCGATCATACAAAATAACAGGGCCTGGGTAGAGATGAGCTCTAAGAAACACAAATCCTCTTTCTTAGGGTCCTGGCTAGAATATGCACATGCTGGTTGATATACATGTACGTCTGAAATCCTGTGTATGTATATAACTGGTTATCTTTTTTTTGTTGTTGTTTATTTACTTTACTTTGGTTTTTAGGCCCGAGTAACCCCCCTGTTTCCTTCTCTCCAGAAATTTACCTAGATGATGAAAAGCATAAACATATCAAAATTATACAAATTAAAAAACACAAATACTTGAATCATAAGAAGCGCCAATAATGTAATGTGAAATTTTTTTGTAATTTTGTCATTCATACACTTCCAAGCTTTTTGATAACATCAGTTCAAACTGAAAGAAAAAGAAAAAAAAACTTAGTTAAAAAAAAACAACAAAACACAAAAACAAAACAAAAAAAAAACGCAAAGTGACATCGTTTGTATGTGAGTGTTTGCACAAGGTTGCGTGTACTGTATGATGGATGAATGCGTTCATTTGCCTGTGTGAGTGGGTTCAAACCAATGTATGCTAGTGATTACAGTGGATTTGTTTGCCTTTGTTTCATTTTAAGCATCGTAGAGTTTTTTTTTTTGCCTTTTGTTGGCTAGTCAAAAATATATTCGTATGTGTATTGTTATCGTATTTGTTATTAGCTTTGTTTTTAGAGTTGCACTGAGTGTCTGCTTCCCCTCATTCAGCTAATCGTACAACATGATATTAAAGTACTAAGGGGACAAGGTGACAATTCATGTGTTAATGTTTACTCAAGGACTTATTGAGAAAAATAACAAGTGTGTTTTTTTTTTATCTGTAATACGATTATCTACCTTATAGTGGCTTTTATTGTGGAATAATCCATGATAAAGAAATGGATTATTTTGAGTATTGCACCATTTTGTTTATCAGATTATAAACAGAAAAAAAAAAAAAATGCAAAATACTAACAAAAAAAAGTATATAAGTATAAAATGTGGGGATGGTTTTTTTTTTTCTCGAAGAACTGTGGCCATAGATTGATGTAGAGGGACTTGTAACTCCCCATGTTACACCATGATGAGCTGGATAGACATCTGGAGAGGAGTTTCTTACAAGACTCATTTCAGAGGTGCCTACCTTTCTGGTTTTGTTTTTTTTTGGTCGTTAATGTTCGTACCTGTTCTAGTTTTTTTTTTTCACTATCTTTGTTCAAGGCCACCAACAGTTTACAAGCATTTCATGTTTTTCTGAAGTTCAAGGAAAATAAATTTTGCGACGGGATTGTCACAAGAAGAGAAAACTCCTAAAGGACATATACTTCCATCAAATGAATAACAAAAACACTTTACGGAATGAAGATTATTGTGCTACTTGCAGAACTCTGGGATTGATCAGTGTTGTCATGTTTTTGTTTATTTATGTTGGCTATGTTACTTTCATAGATTATCAAAGCCTGTTTTTTTTTTTGTTGTTTTTTTTTTCCAAAGCAAAAAAAAAAGCATTTCCTTTGTTGAAGAAAAAAAAAAAAAAGGAGAGAAAAGAAGACATAAATGTTCACTATCTTGCACACACAAAAAGTGGATCATGTCTCAGGAAGGCAAGGGTTCCAGAGTACCAACTCCACGCCATTTAATGTTCGTTTTTAGAGAAAGAGGATATTAGAAAAAAACAAACAAAAAAAAAAACATAAGCACTGAAGGTTATGGATTTCAGAAGAAAATACCTTTGTTTCTAAATCCGTAGCAGTTACATATTTACCAAATAATGAACTCTTAATGAACTTTAAAAAATGGAGTGCTTTATATATAAATCTATATATTGAAATTGCTTTACATTTTAAACAAAATGATCAATGATTTTGATTGTTCAAAAGACGGTGAAAGAACATACAAATGCTGTATGTTTGAATCTTTATTGTATTTTCTTAACATGAGGTCCCTTCCTGTTGAAATCAGGACCATTGTGCATTACTATTTCTTTCCTCTTTGTCATTCTGTCTCTTGTGGCGGGTATTACATAATGAAAAATTAAAAAGAGGGGTTGGGGGGCAGGGGTTCTGTATCAAATTGATCGATTTAAAGAGGAAAAAAAGCTGGTTTATACGGATCATGATCTATGCACAAGGGGGTGGGCTTCTTAAAGCCTCTGTGACCCATCTCTCATTGGGATTAGAGGGACTCTTTTTGTGTGTCTTTTTATTGTGCTCATTTGTTCTGTTGTCTCCCTCTCCCACCGACCCCATCTTATTTCCCATTTTTCATGTTTCTCACATACAGTACATCGCCATGCTGTGTATTCCTAAACCAATGAACGTCTCATTCTGAAGCACTGTGGGGGTTTTTTTGTAGCCCATGACTTTCAAGGTTGTCTGTGTTCTGCGTGTGTGTGCGACTGAGTGTGTGTGTTATTGGGATAAGTGTGGATGGAGATACTGGGTTGCTTTTGCCTTTTGATTTTACATGTTAAGGAATATGTCTGTACTGAGATTTAAAGAAGTCAGTGGCTTTTAAAGCTTTTGTTTTCTTTCTCTTTCTCTCTTTTTCTCTCCTCATAGAATGTGATTGTTGACATGCGCCGAAAAAATGTTTTGAACTATGGAGCTTCTTTCAAACAATTAATAAATTGCATTTTTGTTCTTGGCTGTAATGACATGGGTTTGTTAATTTCTTAGTGGTAGACATCAGTAACCTGCAGTGTTATGGGTTATAGGATGAATACAGGTAAAGCGGGAGTCTTAATAACCTACATAAAAAATATCCATCACAACTTATCTGAAAGAAACGAGCGTGTAATACCTAAAATTAGTCTTCAGAAACAAGTGGGTTAAAGAAGAATTGGAAAATGCAGTTTTCAGGAAGAACTACAATTGTTTATTGCTATAGTTACAATTATTGCAATTAGTAATGTTAATTATGCATTTATTAACTGATGTGACAGAATATTTATTCTTATAATATATATATTTGTCAAATTTATTTAATTTTTTTATGATGCTGCTTTTTCCTGATGCTGTTCCACATTTGGGGGGGGGGATCCTTTGAGGTTCTCCAGTGTAGCAGATGCTTCTGGGGCTCATGGACGGATCCATTGACTGTTTGCACTGCTTCCTTTTACACTTGACATGTCTTCATAAATTGGAGCTGTGGTTTGACACTCTGGCTGAGCATCTGGCTTTTTCTGAGGACGTATATATATCATATTAGGAATGACACCATATTGCTTGTTATGTGTTAAATGAAGTATTCAACTGTGTTGTTGGGGAAACTTACATAAAATGCCACAAAGAGAGCGATGGCCGAGAGTAGGAGCAGACTCACTCCGACTGTGATGGTGTAGATGAGCAGAGAATACCTCCTACAGGAGCACGACTCACCTGAAACAAACCGGTTATGTGGTCAGATGTGGGCTTATTGTTCTATCGCTACTGCCAAACATATATAAGGAGTCATAACAAAGCAGTTCTAAAAATACAATCATGTCATTTGGTTCAATAACAGTGGTTCAATAACCTGAATTCTAGTTGAATTCAGGTAGGGCTATATCCAGACTTCCAGAAGCCAACAATGTGGTTATTGGGCTTGAGTTAGTTTAAAAGAATAATTTACCCGTTTACTCACCCTCATGTTGTTCCAACCCTGGATGAGACTCTGTTGAATATAAAAAGATATAAAAGTTGTCCTAAAACCATATGCGTTATTGACTAAGGACAATTTTTAATAAACTTTTTTGCTCCACTTCAAATGTATTTCTTTCCCTATTATTGAAGTCAATGGGAACCAACTGTGGGACTTCAAAATATCTTCTGTTGAGTTCAACGCATGAGGGTAAGTAATTGATTATGAGTTTTCATGTTGGGTGAACTAAAGGATCGTTTTCATTCTAAAACGGCATTTTAAAATGAAAACGCACTAGTGTAAACGGCGCCTAATTTTACATGCAAGCACAGCTATTGTCATTATCTTATGTGTAGCCTGTTTGAATTTATCAGACGACGATTCGATTATAAATAAGAATTTTTGTACGGATTAACATCTTGGAAGGTAGAGCTGGTTATGTAGTCTTAAGTCACTGTTCAGTCACTATTTCATATTCATCCTGTTTTATTTAACAGAAACAGTATCAATGAAAACAGATTTATTGAAAATTTAGCTGCATCAAAATACAGTGTGTGCACACAGAGAAGCGAAAATGTAGCAAGGTTGTGTCATTAAATATAAGTAATAATAATTGTATACTACTTGCGTCTCAACTGTAAATCAATTGCTATTTCGTGGTTTGCAACATGAAAGAATAAAAGTGTCTGCTAAATTAATAAATGTTAATGTTAATGAAAGAATCCCATAATAATATGTACATGACAAATGTAGAAAACACTGGACATGTGGCACCATTGTGCAGCAGCAAATAACAGTAAATGTGTGCAAATACAGGGCCCCATTCCTATATTTGCCTGAGGCCCCAAATTCACTAAATCCACCCCGGAGTATAGGCCTATGTATTCTGACACTTACTACATTTGCTTTATTGTTATCTGTATTACTAATTGACGCTTTGGTAGGCCTATGTCTGAAGTCAACGTTTTCACCAACCTTTTACAAGCAGAAAGAGGGTTGTGTTCGCCGAGAGCGGATCTGACTGATCTGATTGATCTCCCGGGAAATTGCAGACATAAAGCCCCGTGTCTGTGGCTCTTAAATGAGAAAGAGTCAGAGTAACTGTGCGTAAATTCAGCTGGCTGGAGATATTGATTCGACGCTCATTCTGTGGCTCAGCTGTCATTACTTCATCTACAGAGAAGTTCAGCACACTTTCTGGATGAGCAAACCTTCGTCTCAGGTGCAGAAAGGATGGCCGGGGTTCACTGGCTTCTGCAACACAATCTATATCCACAGACTCACCCTCCAGCCTCTGGATGTAAAGAAAATCTTCAGATGCTGAAAAGTCACAATAAATATTTTGCAATTGGTTTTGGTTAATTTGTGCATTGTTGGCTTTATATAATATTTTTATTATTATTATTATTTAGCTCAATAGAGTGGTCATGCCTATTCAAAGTGAGGTGGCCCTCAGATTTTTGATCCAAGTGGATTTTGAATGCAGCTATTATTTTTTCTGTATTTGATCCAATCACACCAACGTGATTAGTTAAGTCGTTCAACACGTCATATCATCAACTGCTAAATTCAATTCTGTGTTCGCTGGCTAGCGCTGAGACAGAGCATTTTGTATAACCAATCACACACGATGCTGTTGAGTTTAGAAATGCAAAGGCCAATCAGAAGCGTTCAGATCAGTCATTGCTGAAATGCAGATATTGCTTTATTGGTTCAATGACTTTCTTATGTCACAGTGTAAACAGCTTGAGTGATTTTAATGGCAGTATTTGAGAGAGCCTGAACTCTAGACTGTCAGTGAAAATGTTCTTTGAGAAGATGTTCTTTGCTCTCTTTCTGTAGAATGAGTGTGTTAAAAATATCCTACAAAGTTTTATTCACATTTATTTTCAATGTTAAAATCAGATTGAATATAAAGTCGTAAAAAACGTATGGCTTACTGTTAAGTAAACCGGTTCCCTTTCGACATTTCACTCGTACTGCGTCTGATAAGACGCTATGGGAAAACTCCTTTTTTCCCCTTAACTGAAGC
>JAUMHE010000047.1:2426628-2438700 GCA_032359235.1 Enteromius mattozi
AACAAGTTAAAATAACAGCTGTGTTGTAACTTGTTTAAATATACACAGGGCACATCAATCACTTTAACTGCAGCTGCGAGCGATGCTAACAGGAGGCAGTAGTCATTAGCTGAAGTATGAACATAGTGACTTATTGCAATTTCATTTTGTTCTGCCGAGAATTTGGACAATAATAGCCGATTAGTGTTGGGTCTTCTGAGTCAGAAACTCTGTTCCTCATTTTACCAAGAAAGAGAAACTGATGAGACACCACAGAGAAGCCATTCTGTTTGATCAACAACCATTTCATACAATATATGAAAGCGGCGTCTATTTATTTTGCCGTTAATATTAACATTACTGGCTGTTATTAGATATTTAACTGTGCTCATTTTTTCTCTCTTTTACATTTTACAATTTAATTCTCTCTTAAATTTAATATGACACTTACGAACAGGACTGAGATGTGCGGATCCATTTGCGGGGCTTTATTTAAAGACATGGTCAAACAGGCGGGGTCGAGACAACAGCAAACAGGAATTGTACAGGCAAAACACAAGAATAGTCCAGAGAGGTAGCGATTCCAGACGGGGCAAAACCAAAACGATAATCCAAGGCAAGGAGGAGGTCGGTACACAACCGATCACACATGGAAAACGCTTTGTACGAGGGAAGACACTCAATAACCAGCGATTAGACTTACAAGCATGAACACTTTATAAAGGTGAGACAAGAGGATTAACGAGGGGGCGGAGCTGATCAGTTGTTATGGGAACTAACAAGGGGGCAGAGACTGAACAGGGGAAACACTGAAACAGTGGGAAACACACTTCACAATAAGAGTCCTTAGAGTACAACGCAGAAACACAGACAGGGTAACACACATAACAGTCCAGGGTGGAGTGCCCTCTGGTGGAGCTCGAGGGCACTCTGGCTGGTGATCGTGACAATACTAATACTCTTTAGCAAAATGTTTTAATTTTTTAGCATGCTGTGGATTATAATAGGCTATTGTAGCGTTCAGTATAATTTATTTAAGTTTTATACATAATAGTGTACAATTTTAATACTGGTCATATATTAATCAACAGTCATAAAATGATAATAACGATAAGCTCATCTGTGGATGCATAGTTTGGATTTTAGGTACCATTCTGTGAAAATGAATTACCACTGGGATGCAAAAGTGATTCACATCTAAATTATAACGTGTCTCGTGCATG
Organism: Enteromius mattozi; assembly: GCA_032359235.1. Taxonomy (NCBI): domain Eukaryota; kingdom Metazoa; phylum Chordata; class Actinopteri; order Cypriniformes; family Cyprinidae; genus Enteromius; species Enteromius mattozi. Next base: position 2,427,831 of record JAUMHE010000047.1, read on the forward strand.
TAAAATTAATGACGATCAAGTCACCCACCTCCAGTAAACATTTAATAATTTATCCCCATTAATAATAAAAATACTTCATGTATTAACCTAGGAATTTAGTTGTTTTATTCCTTTTGTTTGAACAGCAGAAAGGTCAACAGAAGGTTCTTGTACGACTGAGCCGAAGCAGAAGCGCATGAGGACCATTGAGACTTAACAGCTTTGTGTTTGAGACAGCAGAGGGGGGTGTAATGATACTAACGCCTCAGGCAGACTGAGACCTTATCGATAGCCATTGATCGGAGATGGAGAAATGAGGCTGATTAGATTAATGACATAATTAGTATGAATAATGAGTTTCCCTTGAGGGAATTTAGATCTTCTGAGTCTTTCAACATGCAGGTTATGTTTCTTCTGAGACCCTGACAATAGGTCCACTTTTAGGTCTGTGTATATTCTCACAGCTGGTTTCATCTAAGGCAGCATGTGTAAAATCACACAAAAAAGCACAATCTAGGTTCTCAACCTGACTGTTTGTATGAAAAGCTCTTTGATCTGTTCATCGTCCAGGCCAAAAGCAATATCTGCAGATGAACTCTGCATGGTCATTTTAACAGCAAGACGCTTTAAAGCATGGCAATCTCTACTCGAATCTATGCACTGTTGCTGAAAATTCAACATTTCACTTTCAAAGTACATCCCAGAGGACAGAGAGAACAAAATGGAGAACGCAACAGAAATTGAAGGGGGCCGCAGGGTACCAGACAGAAGTCAGAAGCCAAAACAAAGTTCACACTGTTGGAAAATAACCATACCTGTGCACCGGTCCGAGATTTGATTTGTCTGGAAATCACAGTGTGACTGAAGTTATTTTGCTTGTGGCTAGCAGAGGGCCAAAACACAGATCAGGACTCAGACAGGAAGTCAAATCAAACACTGCCAAGGATTCCTTGAGCTCTTTTCTGGCTGTTATTGTCAACATTTTACCAAATATATTATTGTTTATCGCCAAGACCTTGGCCATGAGGCATCTCGCACATTTATTTAGCATGTCAGCGGCAGTATAGTGGGTGTGCGGGTCGAATATATTCGTGCGTATGTGTGAGAGAAAGAGAGCATGGTATGCTGTGCCAGTGCTCATGTCTGTGCAGATAAATTCAGGGATTAGTGTGTTAGAGATGCACAGACTGACTGACAATCTCTCCTCCCTTCAGTGCCACTGTGAGACAACTGAGAACTCATTAACTCACTGCACTCACGGACCGAGGGAGAGAGTGAGAGAGCGAATTGAAACAGAAATGAACATGATGACGTAGAAATAGAAAAAGCAAATATGGTGTATTAGCAGCGAGGCCGTGAGCGATCAAGGCAGAAAGAGTGAGGGAGGTTAGGCCAAAAACAGAAAAGGCTAACGGTGAACAGCAGAGGCTGGAGGAAGAGGAGATGTGGAAGAGAAGGATGAAGAAAGGAGAGAGAGAGTGAGAGAGAGAAAAAGTGGCTGTTGCCAGGGACAACAGCATAATAGAGAGCGATCCTCCTACACAACCTCTGCCTTATTTTACTCCTCCTCCACTGTGGCTTGATTCTATCTCTCCCTCCGTTTACCTGCCTCAAGTCATGTCTGCCGTGGACCTTGTCAGAGTCAACAGTGCTTATTGGCATCATTGTTAAAGGGAAGGCTCATCCACAATGGAACATTCTCATCTTAATGTCATTCTAAATGTGATCTTATATCTTTTATTAAACACAAAACACGATCAAGGTGGAATGATCGTTCTTCTCTTTTCCGTACATTGAATGTGAATGTTAGTGTAATAGTCAAGCATAATGAAAAGAACAATACTATAAAAGTATTACAACAGAAATTTTCCAAACTTTAAGTGCATTGCAACTCAATACAAATATAATGAAATTTATGGTGTTTTTTCCAACCCACTTCATTGGAAGTTAATTAGTATATTTTCATCTGTAATATAATTATTCCTGTTTTCTTTGAAATATGATTAAACTGTACTGCTGAATGTACTGATATATGGAAATCAAAATGTATGTTAAATGTAATTTCTATTGAAATCTGTCATGTAGTTAAATGTGTAAACACACATATGGATAATGCTGAAGTACTTAAATGTAATGCTAAATAACACACTACAGAAAATTATAGCACATACCTTACATTTGCTAAAAGATAAAAATCTAAATCAGTGTACTTTTTAAAGCTTGAGGAGCATTTCAAAGCATTTTTAAAAGTGTACTCAAGTGTGTTAAGAAACAATCATGAAAGTCATATACACAATAAATTAAATGACTAATCCGAGTCCCAAATCTCCTTGAATTTTTGTTGGTCTGGCTGCCACCCACTGTCCCTGCAGGCAATGACACGCTGATACATATCTAGCTGATATAACGGGGCCATGGTTTCCTCTTCTAGAAGGATTTTTACCATTATCAGTCAGGATGGGGAAGTCTGGAAACCGTTTTTTTTGAAAAGTGGTTTATATTTTGATGTTGTTTACACATTTTTTACCCTTTCACCCAGGGCTAAAACCAGAATAAAATAATGATTTAACAGAACATTACTCAAATAAAGTTAATGAACCTAAGAAATTATTCACAAATAAGTTTCTGTCTCCACCTCCGGTCTCTCTCCTCTAAATCTTTGCATCTCCTCTGTCTCCGCTCACGGTTGCCTGACTCATTGATTGGGTGTGTGATTGATGGAAAGATCTGCCCCATCATTCCTGTCTCTCCCACCTTCCCTCTCCAATACCAATAGCAGAACTTTTGTTTGCTAAATTACTGCATCTACCAGGCAGGCGATGCACTGATCTCCCCAGGCTCATTCCAGCACACTTATCTGTCATTCTGTCTCTACAAAATACTTCAGTGCTCCTCTGTCTTTCAGCTCTCTTGCGTTTCTAGAATAAGTCTGGAGATTTGATATGTAACTGGTGATGTTGATTATGTTTTGTACCGTATTTTATGGTACCACCTTGTTTTTAATGTCTAACACAGGAGTCTTCTTATGACCCACTGATAGATATAACATAAAGCATAGATTTTATATGAAGCCTAAAATAATGTATATAGCACCATATTGTTGTATTGTTGTAAAGCCATTGAAATAGTCATTATTGAGATATACATGTATTTCCATCCCCTGATGTCCTCTCACATTACAATTCACCTACACTTGCTTACAACTGTTTTATCTTGTAAATAGTGTTTGATGTCTTCATATTTCTCTCCTGATTTAATGTTTTTTTTTTTTTTTATTGGAGAAAGCAATATTACGGATAGAGGATTCATATTTTAGCCAGAAGCCACAGTTTTAAATTAAAAAGCTCTTACTGATCAGTTGGTTTATTTCAAATGCACATAATTTTGCTTCACAAGACAGTGATGCAGTGGAGTTGTGCTTTTATCACCTGTTTGGACTCTCATTCTGATGGCACCCATTCATTGTGGAGGATCTATTGGCGAGCAAATTATGTAATGCAAAATTTTTCCATATCTGTTATGATGAAGAATCAGACTCATCTATACCTTTAATTGCCTGGGAGTGAGTATATAATCTATTCCTTTACTGCAACAGGAACTCTATTGCTGTTTTTATAGTGAACAATTCATCTGTGCAAGTCAATCCACAAAAAGAAAAAAATAAATAAATAAATTGTTTGCTTTAATAATCTTAAGTAAACTTTAATCCAAATCTGACAATTCTCCTCCTTTCTAAAATGAAGGGCTTTCTTTGATTATGTCAGTTTGATGGCATGACATCCTTGACCACGCCCCTCCAACTGTCAGTGTTCATTTCTGAATGAAGTGCCTAATTTACTACATCCAATAAATTTTTTGCATTAGAAGAAAAAGCCATGCCCTCTATTTTCCTCATTCTATATTCTGTTTCTCTCAGAAGTATGTCACAATATTTTAGTTTTATTTTTTAGCAAAGCAATGTTTCATATAAAAGTATATGAAGTTTGCTTAAAATCAAATGAAAATAATAGCTGGCGATCCACTAAAGGCTTGGCAGTTCAAAGTATAAATGAAAGAGTGCTAAAAATCAAAAGTCTGTCTTTCCTCAGTCTCCCTGTACTTTCATACACCCTTCACTCTTTCATCGCTCTCACTTTGCCTGTCAGCAGTTCTGCTCCTTTCTATTCCACCCCCCCTTCCCTCTCTTTCTCTGATGTCTCTGCCTGATGCACTAAGTGACAGACTATGCCAAGTCTGCCACCTTATTTAGATTCAGGCTAATTAAGAAAGCCAAGTGGGTTTTGCAGCACCACAAACACCATTATTCAGAAGTTGTGCCAGCTCTTTAACTGTCTCTCCCTCTCCCATCATCTCTTATCTACAGCTCAGAGCTCATCAGTTCCCAGCCCCTGTTCCCTGCGACAAGTGGATTTCAACCATGGCTTAAATACTGCAGCATCAGGACCACTTACGCTTGACGTCTGCAGACCTGGTACATGCTCACACCTGATCCACTGCACAAGACGACAAAGGAGGGAAAGCAGGTGAGAACTGGCGTAGTCACACTTTACATGTAGATGCGATGCGGTTTTGGGCCCTTCTTTGTATATTGATTGTTTAACAGCTTCTTGTTAACAGCAACAGCAAACATCAACCTTGTTAAACAGTACATATGAAAAACTGTCTGTGTGCAGATTCACCGCAAAAGCATTTGTTTCATCCGTTTGCAGTTTTCAACAAGCATCAGACCTGCCCCAAGCTGACAGGCACTGTGGTTTGTGTTTTTGTAAATGATGATGGACCTGTCATGTCTTTTCCTCTCGCTGCTTCAGACACATCGACACACACACACACACACATTCAGCATGAAGAGAGATTCCTGCCCTTTGTTGTTTCAAATACAGTCAAACAAAGCAATATATTTTCATTTAGCTCAGTCTAGGAAGTGTACAGTGGTTTTTAAGGGACCCACAGATGATTTCCGCTCTTTTTAACACTAAAATGAAATGGTTAAATGGCCTTGCTTTGCTCCCTTGAAAAAGGTCCTGTTCACTCATGCTTACCGCAGTCAACTCAATGGCAGCGAGAGGCTTTAATGAGTCTGGACCACTGGAGCTCAGCTGTGACCCTCTTTACCCCCTCAGCCTTATAATGAAGACCATCGTTATGGCGCAAGTCCACAAATCACACACTGTGCTTTCTCGTTTGCTTCATAACAAATACTTGCAGAAAAATATAGCACGTGTAAATAGAGTCTGTTGTAGGACTAAAGTCTACAACAAAAATAGTTTCATTTCTGGCATGTTTTTATTTCCTTTTTCGAGGGAACTTTGTTGATGAATGAAATAATAAAACAATTAAAAACCTGTAAGTTTTGGAAATAGTTATGAACAATAAAACCAGCAACACAATTTCAAAATTTTTGTTGTTGTTATAGAAGCTTACCTTCCTGCAATGAACACTGTTCAAAGAAATTAGAGAGTTATTAAAAGGGAAGATAAAAATGGATGAAGTAAAAATAAAAAAGTGTAAAAATAAAAACTCATTATTTATTGATGTTATGTATTTTCTTTCCATTTGAAAAAGTCTCTATTACTTTTTTCAGTCATAATTGTCAAAATGTTTGGTGAAAGCACATAGCAATTGAAGGAGAGACAGCAAGAGAAGGTTGTGTGATTTGTACATAGATGGTGTGTCTTTAAAGGCACAGGTGACCTTCCATGTTTAGTAAGAGGTCATGAGGGCTCATCTGCTGATCTTCCCTCTGGCTGCATCACCGCAGGGGGAAACTCATATTGCGTGAGGTGTCTCTCCTTGCTTAACCCGTGAGAGGTGAATGTGTGTATGTATGTGTGAAATGGCTATTTTGTAATGACTGCCATGGCACTCTGTTGACAGTAAAGGTCGGTCATGTGGAGCACATTAAGCCAGGACCTTTAGGGAAGGCACACAAACACACTGAGCGAGAATGAGTGTGTATGTGTGGTTCTGTGTGTCATGTGAGTAGCGACTGTACTATTGAGAAGAACATAATGGCTGCCTCTCCACCCACAACGATTAACACAGGAACTCTATTATTACTGCCTGACAACAGTGCTTAAGAGTGCTGTTTCCACCCCTGCCCTGCCCGGCTCTACTCACATCCACAAGAGCTGCAGCTCTGCCGTTACAAACCCCTATCCTTCCCTCCCTCCTGGATCCCAGCTGGAGACGGGCTCCTATCAGAGGGGATTCACTAAGAATGATTTGTGCACTTTCTTTACACTAATATGCATTGTTTTTTGGGTTGGTTGGTAAGATGTTTTGAAAGTTCCACAGATCTGATAGAAATTGAAAATTGTTTTTATTTTCCAGTCTGTTTTTGCACAAAGCAGAAAAGAAGCAGAAGGAACATTCCGTATATAATAAATACCCAGAAGTGGTGTTTCTTACCTGTTTTGAACAAATTGGTTGAACAAATGATTCAGCAACTTTTTCACAAAGACAGTCACTTGATTTGATCATAAATGAATCAGTGTTTTTGAACAAATTGATTAAATCATTCAATGATTTAATATAAATACTTTCTATTTCAGCACAAGTAGCACTTTATTCAACTGGTTAATGGTTGGTTTGTGAATAAAACCAGTTATTTTCACTGAACTAAGTGAGGCAGCTGTTGAATATAGTGAATTTGACCCTCTGTGTTTCTCTCTATGGGCTGTTCAAATTTTGAACATTGAGTTTTTAAGAGGATTTTGATGTCGGGTAGCGGGACTTACGTTTTATTTATCCATGAGGCTATATGCTTGCGCGTAGATGAGTCATTTAGATGTGGACATGGGCATCATCTGTGATATTGTCTCTCAGTGGGGGTTAATGGGCGACGCAGCATGCGGCGAGATTGTGATGGCTAAATCGTATTGTGTCTCTATCGTTGACCTTATTATAGGGACATTATGGTACACTTTGACCATCTCTATTATTTTAATAGGTCTGATCCTTCTGCTCTCGGTAAAGCATGTGTGTTTGCCTGAAAGGCCTAATTTCAAAGAAAATAGTCAGCCCAACCTGCTCTAAAATAGTTGAGAAGTCAGTCAGCTCTGGCAACGGAACAATCTATTGTATTGCACCATCTGAGACACATTTAAAATAAATCTGTCTCGTCCATGACTGACAGTTCATTCTTTAATTACACAATGCTTTAGAAGCAACATTCAACATCATTCTGGTAAGTTTCTTTGGTTGGATGGGGCCTGACAAGAAAAGAAATGAAAATGCTGTGCAACTTGCATTGTATTGGTTTTTAGTCAAATCACTTTCTTTTTTTATAAGATGTACTTAAAGATTTCTAGAGGAAGGATGAACCAATTTCAGTCATTTTGTGCTCTCTCTTAAGAGACAAAAGACAGCAATTGAGAGTTCTAATGAAAGTATTGATCAGAGGTCCGTCTCAAGCCATTGAGGTAGATGGAGTTTGCTTGGTACATAGTTACAGCGCTTGTGCCTTTTTTTTTTTTTTCTTTGGCTCAGAGTTTCTTAATGGCTCTATATTGTGTAGTCATGTTGAAAACAGGCCCATGGTTCTCTGCTGATATCAATGCTGAGTCTATATCTGGATATGTTCAAGTTACATCAATATATGCACCTGTCTGCTTTTCCTTGCCAGCTGTTAATAATTGGTGGGCTGAATCTAATATATACATTAGGAAATGTTCTGTTCATTGTTAAAAAGAAAAAAAATCAAGGCAAAACATTAAAATGGTATTTTAATTTTAAAGATAACTCACTTAAACGCTTCATATACTGGATACAATGTGATCATTTTTAAGGCTGCATGGTCATGTATTGGATATTTATAAGTTGGAGGACAACATATGAAGCTGCCCAAACTGGATTTTAAAAGATTGGATTTTTTATGTTCACACTGCTCAAATATAATCAGTTCTATGTATTCTAATACAAAAAAAATGGATTTAGCCCACCACTATAATCCAACCTGGTAATAGAGAAGATAGAGACCAGTTTGCCAGCTAAAGCCATTTGGATGTGTGAGAATAAAACTTTCTTACAGAAGGAGAAGTGCTTTCACTTCACTCACACAGAAGCAGTCACAGTTAGACTGTCAATGTGTGGCCGTCTGTGGCTATTTGACATGTGTGTCTGAGTTAGATTGTACCCAGAGAATTTTATCCATAATGGCCAACCAGTCAGTCAGAAATGAGCTGTGAGTTCTGAAGGCGAGACTCTGTTAGAGTCTGCTCTCTCATAGCACACATATATGTTTTGAACAAGCCAAATTTAGGGTTGGGAAGTGTGAAACCATTCTTCCATTAACAGTTCTCACACATGCATTAGTTCACAGAATATCATACAGTACTTTGCAGAGATTCTTGCACTAATGATTTTGCAGCACTGCAATACTGTAACTGAATTAACAGCATGAAAAAGACATTGCGTCAAGTGGAGTTCAGTTCCTGAACGAAAGTCTAAAGAAGGCAGTGCTTTTTAGTGAATCAAAAAATATACAGTCCAGCTACTATTTTCTAGTTATTTTTAGTAAATAAAATGAAAACACAACTCATCACTGTGACTAACTGGCAGAATTTCAATTTGTGGTTAAAGATACATGCATTAGGGTACCTTGCAAAATTGACAACTTACCAGAAACATTAATCAAAAAACAGTTTTTTAAATGGCATTGATTTAGCTGAACTGGTCATAACTACTTCTTGTTCATATTTAGTTTTGTGAGCATTCTCTCTTGTGTAGTCCTGTCATAGTCATGTGACTGCTATTAATATAGACAGTGACTATTTGCACTAAGTATAAATAGCGATAGAGCCTATTTACACAAAGTGAATAGCAATTAGATGCTATTTACACTAAGCGAAAATAGCATATTTTCTTAGCGATAGTTGCTATTTACACTAAGTGCAAATAGCAATGGATTCTACATACACTAAGTGTAAATAACCATTATATGTTATTTAAACTAAGCAGCATTTTTTGTTGATATGCTATCTTTGCTATATATGCTATTTACCAAGTGCAAAGAGCTATAGGGTGAATTGCCCTAAAGTGGGACAATATTTCACAAGTCTGAATGGGAAAAAAGAGCAATTCACCCTATATTTACGCTAGGATGTTCTGGTATTTATACTACTTATTGCAAATTGTGGCAACTAACTGCATTTTAGTATCATAGTACATTATTCAATAAATAAACATAAACAGTGTGCAATAATAACTTATTAAGTGTAAATTTTAATTCAAATTATTAAATGGATGCCACCTTATTGGACAATAGCCCTCCCTACACCTATCCTAACCCTACCCGATGCTTTATTTTAAATTCTTTAATTAGTTCTTTCATTTTTATCGAAAATAAATGGTTTTCTGGTGTGATTTGAAAATTGAGAATGGGGAAAAAAAAGTTTGCCAAAAGGCAGATTTGCACCCAGGTCGATCACATTTGAATGAATACGACACATGTTCTACCATCTGCGCCATTGGAGCCATCTTTTGTAATGTTTACTATCTCAGTCACACGTTAGTGGGAGGAGTTAGTGTAAATAGCCTTTGCCAACAAGGCGGGTTGTTTGCAATCAGTGTAAATAGACATTCTGTAATATCTGTGTGTTGTATTGCGTGCCGTTCATACTATAAGTGTATGTGTAGGGTGGTGTATCTGGTGTTGCTGTTGGTGTGATGTCAGTGAAGCAGACCTTGTTGAACCCTGAGTCTATGTGGTGCTATTTACTGTATATAGTTAAGGCCAATTATTGGATTGCATTTATGTGGCCAATAAAAGACTGTGTAAACACACACTTTTCAATAATCATTTTACATTTATTCCTTTCAGTGGACTTAGAAACTCAGTGATAACGGTGGCCGTTAAGTGAATTGCAGTCAGCAAATTACGTAATGTACAAAATAGTCATAAGACCCTGATATACTAATTTCAAAGTTACTTTTTCACTCTTCGCTTAGAAGTAAGCAGAAGTTGCAAAATACCTTTACAGAGATATACTGTTAATGAACATCCCAAAACCGTCCACGCTGCAGTGAGTGGCGTTTAGATGAATAACCTATGTGGTATTCGCTTTCCTCTCAGTAACAAAATATGACAGCAGTGAGAAAAGAGCAAAAAATCAGATCAAAGCTATGTGGATATATTTGCACCAACTCTGCAATTCACCAGCATTGTGATGACAGATGAGTTCATTAAAATTGCACTGCTATGATTGTTTGATTTTAAAATATATTTGAGATTATGTGCATATGGAAATATTGCTATGTTAGACTATAGTTTGATTTACTCCCCTTTTCTGCATGGCATACAGAATAAACATTAATTTTATGTGAGAAGTTCTCCGCGTGTAAACTTCACATTTTTAAGTTTTCACAAATATATTAAGCAGCCCAACTCTTTTCAACATTAATAATAATGAAAAATGTTTCTTAAGCATTAAATCAGCATATTAGAATGATTTCCAAAGGATCATGTGACACTGAACACACAATGGCTGAATATTCATAACAGGAAATGTCTCAACTTTGCCATCACAGTGATACAAAAATAAATCTTCATCAGAATCATGATGGTTCCATAAAGAACCTTCAACATCAATGGAACCTTTTCATTCCAAAAAAGGTTCTTTACAGCGATTAAAAAAATCTTTAGATCATTTAATTTCTCTAAGAAAATAAGAAAAATGTTGTTCATCTAAAAGCTGTTCAATGAAAGGTTCTTTTGGGAACCCAAAATGAGTGGGGGGGGAAAAAAACACCCTTTGAAACAAAAGTATAGATTGCATTCGAAAATACATGAAAACAGTTCTTTTAAATTGCAATTCAAGAGTTCACGCTTTCCTCATTGAGAATAAATGATTAGCGAGTTTGGCGTGCTGTCAGGGGAGCGAGCCGGGAG
>JAUMHE010000047.1:2438800-2463106 GCA_032359235.1 Enteromius mattozi
GGGGAAGGCAGGCGAGGATGTGTCTTTGGTCGTGCGATTCCGAAGAATGCGCGAAAGCGAGAGGCGGATAGAATGAAGCTGGGGTTTTTTATAGTGGACAGGAAATGAAGCGATTGGATGAGAGTTAGCGAGGGAATGATTGGATGACGGGCTGCCAGCCATGCAGGTTTAATTTGTTTTGCGTTCCTCTCGAAATGCGTTATTTGCAAAACGTTCACTAAAATTTCACAATATTACGGTTAAATAAATACAGCCTCAGTGAACACTTTGTTCAAAAACGTTCAAACCTTTTACAGCCCCTAATCCAACTGAATAGTGGTGTACATATTAATTAAAAGTACTAAAAAATAAATAAATGCATAAAACCGATAAATTCTTAATCTCTTGCCATATTCCTCAAACCCTCTCAGATCTGGTGGATATGTGGTACTTTGATGCGTGTGCATCTCCATCCACTGATGAGAAGTGTTGCAACATGTGCTGTTTCTCTGTGTCGACTCATAGCATTAATCCAAGGCTTTGGTTTGAGCTACAAAGAACTGTCAGAAGAATAACAGTAATTCTTTATCCTCACATGTGTCCCCTTGGTCCTGTGTTATTCTGGAATCCACAAGCAGATGGCCTTGCATTTAAGAAAGGTTTTGTTGGTGGGGGAGGACGTTATTACACAGAGCGCGAGGCTCAGTGATGAAACGACTAGTGGAAATCTCTCCCGAGAGTTTGTACGGATCGCGTATCAGTGTGACAGACAGAGTAAACAGCAGTTTCTGCTGTGATTGATGCTGTTGTGAAAGATGTTAGACACACTATTACACATGTTGTAGATTGCTGGGCCAAAAGTGACTGAACAGGCGCTTATAGGTGCTTATTTTGTAAAAAATCAACAAGTCCTTAGAGACTCGATGGCAAGTAAAGTGTACAAACACGCACGGATCTTCTGAGGCGCGTCTAAACTGTGCTGTTCACACTTTCAGCCGTTCCACATGGTAAGTGACAGGCTTGCAAGGAGGGAGGGTTTTGTAATTGAATCGAAATGACAGATCGCTGGAGAAGCGAAGGTCGAGAGGACCTGAAAGCCTGTGTAAGGTTCTGGAGTAAATGAATGTGAGAGAAGAGGTTTGAAAGACTGTGTCGGTGTTTGGGATTGACAGGTGTGTCTGTGAAATTGCCCTGTACATACAACAGCAGACAGGAGCATATCGAATGTATGAATGAGTAACCAAAGTCAATCCTCTTCTCATGATAGCTTCGAGTAATAGCTGTAACCATAGTGACAGATAATGATAGTAAATATCAAGACTGAATTGCATCTTTGAGGATTTTTTTTCTGAGCTATCTAGCATTTTAAGAAGCAGTGTCTTGTCAAAAACTCTTATTGTAAATGATGTAATGATAGTGTAAATGTATGAAGTGCTCATTTATAGATGTTCATACAGCTTAAATTTAATTGAATCAGTTTTGACTGTTGAAAATTGGTCACGAGGTAGTAACTTTAAATATGCGTTTGTCACATAACTCAGCAGTGTTTATGAATGTTAACTCCAAGCAGGACTGACAGCCATATTGTACTGCTATATGGGCATAGCCTAAAACAGTAACTGCACTTTCTTGTGATGAATACATAATGAACGATGTCTACTTTATGCATGCAGTGTTATGAGAAGTTGTCTGCCGTTGTTGCTGATCCAGAGCCTGTGTTTTAAAAATAGCCATGTGTTTACTCAGCCCCACGGGCCAACATTCTCCATTAGCGCTGTACAGCTCATTCTACAGCAGCTGATTTACACACCAGAACTGCTTATTCTTTCCAAACATATATTTAATGAGTGCAGCATCGCTTGCCAGATTGGCAGAATGCGAGCCAGCCATTTTAACTGCTTGATGTGTAGCAATAATATTTAAGTCACAGAAAGTTGGGACAGTACATTTGTTTTAAAGGTGCAGTCAGTATTTTTATCTATTTATTCATTTAATCTTAGTAGTACTTAAAAAAAAAAAAAAATCACATAAGCCAGATCTACTTAGTACTCTTTATAACTCTCTTCTCACCAGACCTTTTTGCCTGCTGAATAAATTCATTGTGATTTGACTGTGAATTGGCTTTGACTATGTGTGATGTTTCGTCCACAACACTAAGTGTCATTCCAGTGTGCTTGCCAAATCAGCACAACATGTACAAATATGGCTAAATGTACCTTCTATTCTCTTGCTTGCATGCATTCTTTAGGTTTATCAGGAGATCAATAGTTTTTAATTTTACATCAAGTACGTCTTAGAACTTCCTTTGGACAACTTTAAAAGTGATTTTTTTGCACCCTCAGATTCCAGTTTTTTTATAGGCCTAATTTTCCAATCCTTACATAACTTAGATCAATGGAAAGCTTATTTATTCAGCTTTTAGATTATGTATAAATCTCAATTTTTTTGTAAATTTTTTGTTTTGACTGGTTTTGTGGTGCAGCTTCACATATAGCAGTATAATATACGGTATATACAATTTATGGAAACATTCTCACTCCAGTGAGCATTTATTGGACTGAAAATTTTATAATTTTGGTTGTATATTTTCCAGATTAACAGTGAATGGATTTAATGCACATATCTGCTAAAAACAGAAACCACCATTAAAACGTTTTTTTTTTTTTTTTATCCCGTATGATCACCAGAGCAATGAATGTAATATAGTTTAAAATGCATTTTATGAGTGTAATGTCAAAGATGAATTTTCATCATAACGCTTCATTGTCACATGATCCTTCAGAAATCATTCTAATTTGCTAATTTGCTGCTCAAGAAACATTTGGGTTTTATTATCTGTATTTTTGTGTATTTTTCTCTCAGTGCAATTTTCTTTCAAGCTTGATCTTTAGTTTTATAATCTTATAAATACATTACAGTAGAATCGACACCATACTTACTACAGTGCATGTCAAAAGAAACTCGAGGCAAACTACTTTAAAAGTGACAGAATCTGGTCTCGGTATGAGATGATCTCTGATGTTGGAGCCAGAGAGAGTCAGGTGAGTTGAGCTCTGAAATGACAGAGTTGTAACCGCACGCTGAGGCTGATCTTGATGTGAGAGCACTCGTGAGATGTGGAGACACAGACTGTCTTTCCATAGCTGAGGTGGTAATTAATATCAGGGTCTGGGGAGTGTGTTCTGGTGTTTCATTAAGAGCTCCAAACTCTGTCATGATTACTGGCTGCCCTCTCTGACTGAAGGTCCCTTTATGAAGTGAAGGACCAGAGAGCTTTTCTGCTTATTAATGGAGAGCATCTGAGGCCTGAAGGAGGTTGGTGGCTGTATTGAGCTGCTGTTTCTAAGAGCACTGCACAGGGGAGCAATTGTGTAGTCTCTCCTATAGCTCTCATGAAACAGCCTCTTTTGTATGACCTCACCGCTCGACAAGCAACTTTATTAGGCAAACCTGGGCTGACTAATGGTTTTGGTGGACCTGTGGACCCCTGAGTCAAAACACAAGTGGGCTGATGAGTCAGTGATTGTAGAACTGATTTTACAACACGAGCTGAGGATAAGAGATGGTACATGACACCAGGGTTGCCAGGTTTTCTCAGCAAACCCACCCGATTGGCACCCAAAACTAGCCTAATTACTTGTCTGGGGGGGATTTCCGGTAAAAATAGTGTTCTGGTGGGTAAAATAGAAGGGTTTTTTTTTTTGTCGTCGGGGTTCCCCTTACAAATGTTGATTTTCAGGGACTAAATATCACATTATTGGGGTTGCTTCAACCCGCAGACATGAAAACATCCCATGGAAAGAGTGTTAAAGTAGCCCAATGTTGCGGGAAAAACGCAGACTTGGCAACACTGCGCTGATAGAAAAGAAATTAATTCTGATTAATTCACATGCCATTTAATCAGTCTAATTCACATGATGTCCATCAAATGTTTTTTTTGTTGATCATAATGTGCACCGGTGGCTATAATTTAAAAGATTTGTGGCTATGAATCATAAAGTGACCTTTGCCCTTTTCACACTCCCTCTTACAATGATGTATGACATCAAACAGCTGAGTCACACAGAATGAAACTCTGCTGTAACATGACCTCACATTGTGATTCAAAGCATATTATGTTTAGGATATATGCTGTATGTGTTATTATTTGGATAGTATAATCATTATGCACAGTGATTCTTGTTTAATAAAAGGCATGAGACACACAGAAAAACTATAAAGAGCCCAGTGAGATGGTCTATAAAAAATAAGTAGATGATCATTTTCAGTGCAGAGACACTTATCACCTAATGAACACTAGAAGCGTGTGGTGTGTCGTGACTGTATCCGTCCCGCTATAATAAATGATGAACGCCACAGAATTAAATTGACAGTGAAAACACGAGATATTAATTTGCCCTTTTTGCAAAGTCTGTTGCAGTAAATAATTTATAAACATTGATCTGAACATCAGGGATGTGCTGCATTCAGAATTTAATCAGACAGTTTTTTTTTAATTCCAGCTGAATTCCAAAATATTAACTGAGGTTGAGGCAACAAAAATGATGTAGAATTGCAATTTTAATGTAGGGAAATAGATGTAAAGACATTTATGCATACATATATTATGTAAACTTTTTTATTTTATTTATTAATTTATTTTGGATTAATCACAATTCTTTTTATATATATATATAATCATGCTGCATTGGTTCTATGATTTATTTTATTATTATTATTATTATTATTATTATTTTAATCATTCTAATTCCGATTATAGTGATTTTAATTTTTCCTTTTTTTTTTTTTTGATTCACCGATTTTCATAATCTTACCTATAGGGTGCCACAAGCTGACTATGAGCAAGAGAAAGATAACCTAAAAGAAACCTGCTGAATCGTATACAATCTGAACTGGTTTGCCAAGTCATACATTTCCAACTAAGAAGATTTAAATATAGGGATCTCATTACCCTGTGCATCATCTGATTCATGCAGCACATAGACACACATTTGCACACGCCGGCTTTCCAGGTCACGGTACACCTCCACGTCCTCTGTCTTTCTGCGTATCCACAAATACTCTCAGCTGTCAGCTAATTTACAATGCTTTGCTGCGGAATTTTGTACAGTCAACGAATGCAGTTTGTTCATCTCCGAACATCACAGTTCTGTAATGCTGCTTAAATATTTTTCTGATGTTTAGTGGTTATGTTGTGCGAACTGAGAATGCTTAGATATTTGAAAAGGGAGAAAGAGAGTGAGAGAAAGAGATAAGAAAGAGACAGAGATGGAGGCAAAAGTGTGCCACAAGCAGCCATAAACAGCTTGACAAAGCATGAAATATGCATCCGAGATGAACGCAGACTTCCTAAGGCATGAACTTCAGTACCCTCTCATCCTCAGCACATTTCCACGAGCGGGTTTGGTGATTTTTTTTTTTTTTCCCTCGTTCTTTTTGGCTGAGTGAATTCGGCATTGTTTTTCACTTGTTTCTGGATTATTATGTGTGCGCGCTGATCTGATTATAGCAAAGATAGGTCAGCTTACATAATGGCACAGCTCGCTAGATGAAAAAAAACCTTTCCTCCACGTTTCAGACACTCAACATACAGAATACATCATACACATCCATAAGAAAGACAAAGTATAGCATTTGATGTGAATAATCTCTAAAAACCAGATGTAGATGGTCACTCCAGAAACATTAATGCATTAGAAGTCATAAAGCTGATTCTCTTTCTGCAATCTTTTACTCCTCCACTTTCAGATCTGTCCTTTTCTCTTTCTGTCATGTGATAGACATATCTGTGTGGAACCCAGATATATAATCTAGGTCACTAATAATATTATTTTATGCTTATTGCAGAGAATCCTTACCTCACAAAGTAATATTTATTTATATTGTTATAAATTATTCAAATAAAGAAAGTTCTTAAACTGAAATTTGATTATTAAGGTGAAATGTTAGCTCCTCACCTGCTGGAAATTTCGCATACAAGCGAGAGAATAGAAGAGACACGATAAGTTGTGATCGACGCGAGAGCAAATAGTTTGATTCAGTGTTGGATTGTTAGCCAATTAAGGGTTAACCTAAAATAACATTTCTTACAAATTCACACTTTGAGAAAGATGTGACAAGAAATAGTGCTGAAAGACGCGATAAGAAGCTGGTGAAATAAAGCCTAATTAGTATTTCTTTGAAGGAATACTTCATTTTCTTTTCTTTCTGTGATACATTTCTTCTTGGTGAGTACAAATTTTGTTATAGGAAATGTGTTAGTTTACACTGAATGTGAATACTGTTATTGGAGATAGTAAAGTTAACAAGGAATATGAGGGAGTAATGTAAAAATGTGTTTAAAAATACTTTCATTTGTGATTCGAAACAGTCTGAGAGTGTGTATATAATTGTTTAAGTTGTTGAAGGGTGTTGTCGTTTTTTTGTGGAGATGTGATTATTTTCTCTTGAGAAATATGCACCAGGTGGTGCTAGCTTTGCTAACACTGTGCTTAGAACACAGAGGAAGATATTTTGAAGAAAGTTTGTAACCAGGCTGTTTTGGGTCACTATTGACTTCCAAAGTATGGAAAAATATACTATGGAAGTCAATGGTGACCAAAACAGCCTGGTTACAAACTTTCTTCAAAATATCTTCCTTTGTGTTCAGCAGAACAAAGAAATCCATACAGATTTGGAACTACTCGAGGGTGAGTAAATGATGACAGAATTTTAATTTTTGAGTGGACTTTTCCTTTAATGAACATTGCTGTTCAATTAACAAGTGGATGTGAGACTGATTTGAAGACTGTTTTTTTTTTTTTTACTTTATATTGAGAGACTGATATTGAAGTTGGGCTGAATTTCAGAGATTGATTTAGAAATGTTTTGAAATCTATTTTCATACACAGAGCTGGGTTTGAATCCTAACATCTTTGTGTTTTTCTTGGTTATTGTTACACAATTGGGTTTTGTATATTTCTATCATTATTATTGTTATTTTATTTCAAAAGGATTACAATCTATTCAAAGAAACAAAACACTCAGAACAATACACTTACCTTTCCTCTGATTAACTGCAACCCAGTAGTCCTAGTAGTTATTTTGTTTTATTGTTTTCTTGATGTCGTCTTGCTGTCTTTTGCTCTAGTGAGTCGACCTTGGTCTTCTGATTTTTCCAAGCAATTTTATCATAGCAACTTAGTGATTGTAACCGAGCTCTACACAGTACGTCTTACATGTGCCATGTTCTTACAAACAGATGCATGCGAGAGACCCCCTACCGATCTCTCACTCACACAACCTCCAGATCACTCAGTTCCCATCATTTCTCAACTATTCACTCTATCTGTCTTTATAGCTTTTGAAGAAGTAACTCAATTTGTCTATACTGCCATGTCAGTGATGGAAATAAGGCTGATATTGGTTCATTTGGTTGTGTATTGTTTCCATATTTATCTCTCTTTCTTTTTCTTACAATCATTTTCAAGTGTTTATCATCTAAAGCCACCTTTTTTTAACTTATTTACTCCTGGAGCACCATTAGTGAGGTCTATGGAATCCAATCTTGAAATATATTGCTGTAAACAAACACTATACTAGCCTTTTCATTAATAGTGGCTATTATTCTGCTTTCAAGCAATCAATATTTTTGGTGAAAAACAGACTTGCAAAGCAGCGTTCTCTCTCTCTCTCTCCCTTTAATGAGACACCTGATCTTATTTGTCTGAGCATTCACCAGTTTTGACATTTCTTGGGGAAACCATGCAGAAAACATTTCTCTGAGAAAGACCTAAAGGCAAATTTATTTATACATCCAGTCCAAATGGGACATTTAACAAAAGTCATTTGCAGTTTTGTAAATACCACTGAAATATGAAATGTCACACAGGAGCGATTACATTGTCATTTGTATAAATTTTTAACATAAACATAAAACTAAATGCATACAGCTTTTTGAAATAGTTGTTGTAGATTGGTCTGGTAATCAAAAACTTTTTAGGCCTTAATAAGTTGCACCTTGAGGACTTTGTGGAAAAGCATCCACTATAACCTTGTAAAAAAAAAAGAATTGTGCTTAATTGTACTGAATGTGCACTTGTAGTGTACTTCAAAAAGTACATTTTGTTAATATTAAACAGTGCTTATAATTCTACTATGGTTATGTTTTGAAATTTCCTGTGCAGTTCAATATTACATTTAAATCAAACTGATTTTAATTGTACTAAATAGCAATTTCATCTTTACAAATTTGTAATGATTGTAAATATAAATGCATATCAGACAAGTTTCGATAAACATGACATAAAAAGTATACTTTAGTTTATCATAAATGCTTGTCAGTACATGTGGCAGTGCACTTTAACCATATTTCAAAGGCAATATAAGTAATTATGAAATACATATAACCCTGTCCTCCTTACAGTAAGTGGGTCAAAAAACACTTCAGTTCAGCTAATTGCATTCATATAAATTTAAACCACAATGCATTTTGATTAAATTGAAGTTAAAATGCAATTAAATGTCCGGAAAATTGCATTCACTTCCCACTTATGCTGTTTTAAAGCATCCTATTTCTAAAAACAAGTGCTCTTTTAAAAAATATAATGATGTTTACTTGTTTTTCACAAGGGTTGGTCAAAAGTTTGCTTTTACTAAAACGGGGAAACGGCATCATCCTGATCATGTTCAGTCCAGTTTCTTACACAGGTGGAGGTCAAATACAACCGTAATAAGACAAACATGACCTCATGACCATCAGCTCAGTGATACAGACAGATTAGCTTCTCTGGGAACAACAGCACAGCCGCAGGGAACTCGTGCCGTCACTACGACAACACAAGAGATGGACCTTACGCAAGGGCTAGACACATAATACCACGACCTGAAAACTCTGATGTCACTCTGACCCGCTTTGAGCTTTCACACACACAAAACAACACGCTGCAGTCTAGGGACTTCTTGTTAGTTCAAGTCATACATACCTAATTAAAACAAGGAGGCAGCCAATTAGGCAAGAGACCTGATGACAGAATTAACATTTCAAAGAGCAGAGGAACGAGGGGACAAAAGTGAGAGAGAGGAAGAGATACAGTGCAATAAAAAGGTCAAAAGAAGGAAGCAAAGAAAACAAATATTGGGGGAGAGGTATGAATAGAGGTTTAAGCAGCACAGCAAACGTCTAATATGACTTCCTCGTTGCTCTGATCTTGTGCCTCATGCAGTGCAGAACTCAGCAGGGTCTTAGCACCATTATTTAAAGAGGAGTGCTCAACACGCTCCACTTCTGAAGGGCGGAGGACAGCCTTCCCAGTCGCATACTAAAACATCGGTTCACAGAGACGCACTTGAGAGGCTGAGGCTGGGAGGGTTTGAAATGTAGCGAGAGCTTCCAGAGATTTCTGAGGCAGAAAATTAAACAGATGGCAAAAACACAAACAGAAAGCCTGTTTTTCCCAGCTGTTTTCTCTTTCTTGTTTTTTTAAGTGTTAAGTGTAACTGTGTTTTTCTCTCTAAAATCATATTATTTTTCATTTAGTATCTGTACAATCTTTTCTTCCTCTTTATCAGTGTCTCTATTTTTGTGGAGCTCCTTCTTCTGCCTTAAATGTGTTGGCTCCTTTTCACACAGAAGCAGAATACTATGTCAGACCTGTTTGGAGTGCTAATTTACTCTCGCAAATGTGCAGCGCTGAATTTGGAGAACAAGTTCAAAGTCAAAGTCAACTTTACTGTCATTTTTAGCACATCACATGGCAATGGATTAAAAAAGGAAACACAGTTTCTTCAGGAAAACAACAGTGATACATAGAGACTCGCAAGGACTAAAAAGTCAACAGTACAATGAATACAGACAATAATACAACAGTGTATGCAGGTAAAACAGAATTGACAATGAGTAGGCAATATATAAATTATAGCAGCAGTTGTATGTGAGTTGTCAGTAAAGAAATACAGATATATATACAGTTCCCCTTCAGTCGAATCACTTCGACGTTATATATGGGAACTCGCATGAGAGACCAATCGCCTTTGAGCTTTAAGAAAATTCCAATGAACATTGGTGTGCACTGATTGCATCCAGCTGCACCTCATCACTACATGAGTATAAGAGGGCGCGGATGCAGTGCATAATAATATAATGCAGACTTTTGCTTCGGAGCCTCGCCACTACTGAGCTGGAGTTGCTGACGGAGAGTACTGAAGAGATTCTTCTGAAAAGAGTTCCTGCGAGTTCATGCTCTCTCTCCCTCTGACAGCGAATGACTGGGCGGCTGTCAGCGGGTCCTGCGGGCTGGTGGCCTTTTTAAAGGCCGTGAGCATACCAGCTTTTTGCACTCCAGGGAGTGGAGACCTACTGAGTGCACGGCAGTGCCGCAAGAGGTCCTCCCTGGGCAATTCTCACGGTTGGTAAGGCGTTCTCCGGAATGTCTATCCGGCCGTGCGCTTCTGGGTGCGGTAGTTTCCTCACCTCTCTGGATGGACATGATTGCTTCCTCACGTGTCTGGGAAACAGATTACGCTGCGGCAGCGCTTATGGATGATTCATGCATTCATTGCGAATGCGTGACCATAGCTACAGTGAGGTCCCGCCTCTCATTCGTGAGACGGCTCCCCTTGCTGTCTTCCCGCGGCAGATCGTTGAGTCGTAAAGGTTTTTCCGGCTGCCGCGGCGAGGCGCTTGTGGAACCTCACGTTAATCGTGCAGAATGTTCCACCGGGCGTAAAAACCCTGCGACTTTTGCCCCGTCGCGTAGTCCGTAGTGTTGCCAGAGCAGATTACTTCCCCGCACAAGCGGGCTGAGTGTCTCCTCTGGTGCACCCCAGTAGGATGAGATGTCTATTGCTGCATCAGAGGGAGAGTCAACTGGTAAGGTGGACGTCTCGCCAGGACAGTGCCCCTCCGCGGTCGCTGCCTGTCCGAGCCGGACGCCGAACTGTCGGCTATGCTCCTCCGAGCCACAGAGGGGATCAGATTGGGGGTATCCATGGTGCCCCCGCCCATTCTTTCGAGGCTGGATGATTGGTTCCTGAGGCAGGGACCGCGGCATCCCCACGTTTCCCCCCGGTGCCTTTCTTCCCGGAGGTGCACGAGGAGCTGATCAGGTCGCGGCGGGCCCCCGGCTTGCTCACGCCCCGGCTCCTCACCCCTCGCCACCCTCGATGGCGGGGCAGCCAAGGAGCGGTGTCGCCTGGCTGGATCAGACGTGTCTCCTTCACCCAGTAGGTTGTGGCTACAAATCTCAATATTACACGGTCATCCAGAAGGCCGTGTTTCCCTTCATATATCCATAACTTTATTGATATATTGAATTATTCAAAAATTCCATGTGTAAAAACTGTAAGTATACAGGCATGTGCTCCGCCCCCCCAACTCCTTCTTCAGTACAACTGGCATCCCTGTGGGGCCCCTAAAATTTGGCCCTCAGGGCGTTGGGAAGGTTACGTGCAGACTCCTCTGCTGACACGTCCGCCTCTCGGCACGGGGGTCTCTGCGTAACACGGCTTCAGGGTCGTGGCCTGTTCCATGGGTCTGTTCCCATATGTAACGTCGAAGTGATTCGACTGAAGGGGAAGTCTAGGTTATGAAGGTAACCAACGTTCCCTGAAGGAGGGAACGGAGAGGTTACATCCCCTTGCCACGACCTTGGGTCGCGCTGATGCCGGCTCGGCTCCTCAGCGAAAACCTGCAGGTGCACTGCATCCGCGCCCTCTTATACTGATGAGGTGCAGCTGGATGCAATCAGTGCACGCCAATGTTCATTGGCCTTTTCTTAAAGCTCAAAGGCGATTGGTCTCTCATGTGAGTTCCCATACAGTATGTAACGTCTCCGTTCCCTCCTTTAGGGAACGTGGGTTACCTTCTTAACTTAGACGTTATTACTGTTAGTAAGTCAATATATTATATAAAGTTTTGCATTTAAGCGATATAATAGAAAATTATACTTTTGAGTGTTGTCAGACAATTAATTGTGAGTATTCACATCTAATATAAAAGTCTTTATTTACATAATACATGTGTGTGTACTGTGTATATTTATTATGTATATATAAAAACACACATGCATGTACAGATTTATACACCCCTTGCAGAATCTGTAAAAATGTGAACAATGTTAACAAAATAAGAGAGATTATACAAAATGCCTGTTATTTTTTTCTTTAGTACTGTCCTGATTAAGATATTTTACACAAAAGATGTTTACACATAGTCCACAAGACAAAAAAAAATGAGCAAAAATCATTAAAATAACCTCCCTCAAAAGTTTGGGAACCCTTGGTTTTTAATACTGTGTGTGGTTACCTGGATGATCTTTTTCATTTTGTGACGATTGTTCATGAGTTGCTTGTTTGATCTTGTTTGAGTTAAACGGAGCACTGTTCTTCAGAAAAATCCAGGTCTTCCAGATTCTTCAGTTTTCAAGCATCTTTTGCATATTTGAAGCCTTTCCAACAGTGACTGTATGATTTTGAGATTCATCTTTTTACACTGAGGACAGTTTAGGGACTCAAACACAACTATTAAAAAGGTTCAAACATTTACAGAAGCTCCAGAAAGAAACAAGATGCATTAAGAGCTGGTTTGGTCTGTGTTGCGTTTATACAGCGCCAGAGTTTATTAAATGTGCTATATAAATGGTTCATTCATTCATTCATTCATTTGGAAGTGGACTGACACTGATTTTTTCAGTCCACTTCTTTGGTGCACACCAAGGTTTAGAAGCCGGCGTTCACACTTATTAAAAATGAACCACACTAACAGAGAAACCACACCAGGGTTTACTTTAATTAAACCAAACCTGCGGACACCCCCTTTCTGACTGGAACCACATTGAAGAACTAGTTGTCTGTCACACCACTCTCATGTCTTATATATTGTGTTTTTCCATGCTGGGTTCTGGGAACTTAGAGAGGGAGATATGAACTGTGTATGAAGGTTTTAGGTCCTGTTTCTGTCTGTTCCCACAGGATTTGATATCTGTACATGCATAGCCTGTCACTGTCAGTTAATTAAGATTTGACAGATGAACTCTCAACTGGATTGAGCACGTTTATTAAAAACCGCTGCATGCAGAATTGTGATAAGACTTTCTGGTGTTGTAGAAGCTGCCATATTTGATATTTACTTTAGTGACTATCACTGTGGGTACTGATGTTATTCATGGCTATCTCAAGAATAGGAAAAGGGGTAAATTGTTCATACAGACCATATTCGATTAGCTTGGGTCTGCGGTTATAATTTGAGAGTCTGTAGTTACTAAATAGCAAATACGTTTCTATCCTGAACATTGACTGTGAATGTAGATTTAGTTTATTTGCTTGTTTTCTGACTTAAAAGGATAGTTGAACCAAAAACTCTTAATTTAATTAATCATTTACTCACATATATATAAATATATACAGTATATACCTTTCTATTTCTGTGGAGCACACACACACACACACACACACAAAAGCTGTATTTTTATTTTTTTTTATCTTACAGTGGTTTTTGTCCATACAGTTCGAAATATAATCTTTTGTGTTTTCAGAGGAAAAGGTAAGTCATAAAACAGCATGAGAGTGAGTAAATGATGACTAAATTTTAAATTTTTTGGAACCACCCCTATAAATATGCAGAAAATACACATAACTTTAAAAATGTATGATGTTTAAATGAGATAAAATAAGCTATATCTACAAATATCTACTATATCTACAATATAAAGGTAATATTTACACAGACACTAAAGCAAATTCACATATGAACATGAACTAACTAGTATGTTGTAGTCAGAAACGTCACAGAAAATATACATTATAGTATATTACACACACACACACACACACACACATATTTAAGAAATATATGTAATATATATTTTACTGTATGTATAATATAAATCATAATACATATGTATATGTGTGTATTTCTTATGTGTATATTCCATTTAATATATATATATATATATATTTCTAAATGTCCCCATTGGCTTGCTTAGTTGGGGGCACCTAATTTCTAGTGATTATCGTCGTTCTGTTTACAGAGACCGTCTCTGCATTTGATAAATAAATAGTTTAATCTCATTATACATTACCATCACTCTATTCTCCTATTTGAAAATGTTCAGTGCTTTGCTACAATCTGTATTGTTAAAAGCGCTATATAAATAAAAGGGATTGATTGATTGATTGATTGATAAATATAGAAATATTTCTTAAATATATGTATGTGTGAGTATTTATTATGTAAACAGAAACTTTTGAAAGAGATTAATTGCGATTGATTAATTTGACAGCACTAGTTGAAATACATTTACATTAGTTTGACAGGCATATTTTGCCATTTCATATTGTATTATCTGTTATTTGTTACTAAATACATATTTTTTATTGACTAAAATGTTTCAGTCAGAATAAAATATGCTACAATGAATCCATATGTCATTATGAAATTTGCACAGATGCACAGATGTAAAACCCACCCCTCACACATGAAGTATGCAAGAAATTGTGCAGAAGAAAGAAAACTGATGGGGGAGGAAGAACAGAGGAGATGAGAAAGCAAAAGAGGGAGAAAGACAGAAAGAAAGAATCTCTTGTCTTGTGATCAGAGGCAGCTTGTCAAAGACTCCCCTGCCGACACTGCGCTTTAATGATTCCTCACACGTCAGAAACAAACTCCGAAGATGATCATCGTCGTTTCATCTGCTGTCTCTGGCCTCATTACTGCCACAGACAGCACTCTTGGTCAGCATTTGGGATCAGGAGAGAGAGGGAGAAAGACAGAGCCACAAAGAAGAGTAAAAAGCGAAAACATTTTGATCTATGATCTATAATTTATTTCCAAAGCAATGCCTTTACTCGACTTCATCTTAGGAACATGAATGGCTTATGATCATTATTTTAGCAAGTCACAACCTCTCAGTCTCCTCCCTCTCATTCTTACTCTCCTTACATGTTTGGCAATGTTCTGTGGAAGCCTTATTAGTGGTATTAATAATGCAAACATTGCTTATTATTAAAAGAATCTGAGTAGTTGTTAAACTTTTGTGTGTGATGGATTCCTACTGGAGTCACCTGATCTTTAGAGACTTGGGGGAGGTCTCTTTTGATTTGGCAACTAAACAAAAATCTGTTTACTTAAAACATATGCAGAGTTCATTTGGAAGTGACTGAACATGCAGTTCAGCTACTTGAGATGTACTGCTCTCATGGACATTAGCTCGGTTTTCCTGTCAGATGAGGTGGTATGGAGGCTGTACTTGGGACAATCAGCACCGTCTCAGGTGAGACCGATGGCGTCTGCACCCTGAGGCACCACACTCACCAGTAATGGTTGCAGCCGGGTAGTAGACAGAAAATAATGAACGTTTATTCACCCAGGCACCCAGGTCACCACACCATCTGGCCCTCTTGGGAAAAGCAGAGAAGCCACTGTGATATAATTAATTATTCTTTCACAACTCACAGCATTCATCCTCTGTGTATTCTTTGGTTCCCACTTTTTCTTGTAAGGCAAGAATTAGTTTGTTCAGTCCACAAGAGAGTTCAATTTAATTCTAATTAAAAAAAAAAAGTTTTGCTCAGTGAATATGTTTGTAAGTTTTTCCTGCATTGTATGGGCCAGACAATGACTCTAAAAAGACAAAAACATGTACCAAAAGAATATGTGTATGAAATTGTAAAAACAATTTTTTGTTTGTTTTTTGTTTTTTTTTGTGAAGTGTACATTTTGGTATAGAATTAAAAGAATTGGATAACGCAACCAAAATAAAATAAAAAGAAAAGAAAAAAAAAATCATTCATTCATTCTAGTATTTTTAATATTTTAATATATAATATTAATATTTTAAATTAGCTTTTTTATATTAAATTCGCTTATATATATATATATATATATAAAGAAAGTCTGGAACAGCATGAGGGTGCATAAATGATGACAGTATTTTCATTATTGGGTGAACTATCCCTTTAAGAGAAAGAAAATATAATTAGTTTATTATAAAACTATTGAAAATGATGAGAAAATGTAAGCATGATACATGTATCAGAGAGATCAGTATTAACAAGCAGAGGGAATCTGGGGTCCTGGAGCTGAATGAAAGAGAGAGCCAGAATAGGAGAGAGAGAGAGAGAGCATTAGAGTGAGATATGGGGAGTTATTTTCAGTGATAAATCAAATAGATGCTCTTGTGAATGTGACCAGAGGATTGAGTGCTCTTTAATATCCAAACCTGCTTTTGGAAGCCCTCCAGATAGGTGCTCTGTGCCCCCGCACACAAACTCTCACACTGAGCAGAGCCTCATGCATACACACATGTACTGTTCTCCCGCAGATGTGCACAGCGCCGTCTCACTCAGCACCACATGAGCAAAGACGCAGGCTGGGGGAACGTCAGTCAAACCGTACAGATGCACAGCTACAGATCCTGCACTCTTTGTTTATTCAAGGTTTTTCTCACCAGTCACTACGTGGGTTGTCACTATATCTCACTGCTGAGAAATTGAAATTTAGCTGAAAGAGACCATGTCATTCTAATAAGAGTTTCTGGCTTGGCTCTAGATGTCATGAGGCTAAGATAATCATAAATGATTGAATTCATGAATCAATTTGATTTCATAAACTGATTTTCAAAGTAAACGTCAGCATTTTTAAGCTCTGAAATGTCAACTGCAAAAAAAAAAAAAAAAACTTCTTGGAACCAAAGACACACAGCCAGTAGAGATTAAAGAAGGTATGTAATAATTGGACAAAGCTATCCGTAAACATTCTCAATCATCTTAATGGCAGTTACTTGGCTGACGCAGGACTCAAAAAGTATGCAATCTAGATTGTTGAGCCAATTTCCTGAGTCTCTTCACACTTTAAAGGGACAGTTCACCAAAACAAATATTTCTGTCATTGTTTTTTACCATCACGTCTCTTGCATGTCTTCTGTCAAACAAGAAGATATTCTGAGAAGTGTCAGAATGTCTCAGTGTTTTTGCGTGCGGTGCTTTGGCTTAGATGCCACTGTCACGTGTTTTGTTGTTTTATTAGCCTCCTCCATTTGTTTGTGAACATTTAGTATAAACTCATGCATAATCACTTTCCAGACAGCATCTAATTTAAACACAAATTACAAATAAAATAGGCAAACTATTATTGGTACACAAAAATATCACCAATGGGAAGATACTGCTTTATATTTAGCTTTTTTGTTTAAATTGTCTGCATTGGCCAATTATTTTGCCAGTGCTCTTCTCACAGATACACAGGAACTCTCAATCCTCATACATTTTTGATGTTTAACAGTTCCGTCTTCATCATTAAGTCTTTGAATATCTAATAAACATTTACTGCTATCTTGAAATTGGCCACCATGTGCCACATTAGGAACTACAGTTATATTAAATTTAATAACTAGCCTATATTACGATCAATCAACCTTCTGTCGACTGCGATTGCTATTGTTCTTATCAACCCTAACAAAATCTGCGTTCATGCATATGAAATCCTACATACAAGTACAAATCTAGTTTGCTCATAAATGTCAAAAAAATAAATAAATCTCTTCGGCTTGCAGCAGTCTTTAACTCAGGCCTTTCTATTTGTGGGGGTTGCAAATCATTTCCACGCACCGCATTTAAACTTTTCAGAGCTGAATCTTGCATGCTTAAATCCACAGTGTGTTCTGCTGCTGGAATGTATCCAATGGAATGGCCAGATGGAATAAAACCACACACACACACACACACACAGGCCTCCGCACGGCGATCTGAATGTGTAATAAAATGTTTAATTCATGACCACTATAAACACATATCCTTGTACAGCAATCGAAATCCACGGGGGTTCGCTAACAAACGTCTTCGCTCAGTCGGTAGGCCGTTTGTAATTGCATTCTGAGTGTGTGTGTGTTTGTGTACGCCCCAGACATCCTGTACGCCTCACATCTACGGGTCTCTCGCCGCTCCTGTGGTTCTTAACCCTGCCAACTAGTTTGGTGAGCTATTGTATCATTTGTTATCCCTGTCTTACCTCGCTCTTGGCATGTTCCCCAGAGCGCTGGCACTATGATGGAGACACTAGACTTGCATTAAGTCCATGGTGAATTAAGCAGCTATGTTGTGCGTGTGCGGGCCCAACAAATCTCTGCCTCGCACACTTGTCCACCGAGTCCCACCGTCTCCCCGAGAAGGGGGCCTCAGTTAGTTTTTTCCTTCAATATAAGAGCCCAAATATCCTTGTAATCCTCCTTCTCCTCTACCCAACCTCCCTGGCTGCAGCCTCCTGTAATTGAAAAATGGCAGACGAGGAGATTAAGCAAGGCTTATCCCTCTGAGGTGTGTGTTTTATCGCGCAGCAGCAAACAGCAATCTCTCCTCCGCCCTCGTCCACAGGAAACTTTCGCCTTCCTTTCTGTACTCCTTCCATCCTGGCTTCTTGCTCTCTCGCTCTCTCTGGCTCTGCAGTGATATGCAGTTTTGTAGTGTAGAGCCTCTGTTAGCACTGATGGCTTTGAATTTTAAATGCTTTTTTTGTCTTTCGCACAATCTGAAGTAGCCCTTTATGGACACCAAATCTGAATGTGCTCTTTTATACTTACAGCACATTGCACTGGATATCCAGTTTGATCTTACCAAGTCAGTGTCATTCAAAACTTAATGCCTTCATGGGATATTAAAATGTCCTTTGCATGCAAGCTTCAAAATGTTGTTGGATGTAGAAGGTTATTTGCATATTGTTTGTTAACTGTTTTATAAATACAAGGAATTTAGGGTTATTTCTTTTATATATTGTCCGCTACATAGTTGGCAGTTGGAAGGCATACCCAGTTTTTGTACCTGAATGACACAAATTGGTTGAATGAGCAATTTAAATAAATCACTCACTCGACTAATTTGTGTCATTCAGGTAGAAAAATAATTATTTAACAAATTAATTTAGGAATTAAACTACTAGTACTGTGTTTGACAAATGCTGGTTCAATATGATGTGACTTTGTTTGGAATTATTTGTGATGGTGTTGGTGTAAGGGAAATATTGGGTCTTAAATTTAAGTTAATTAAATGGTTTTGTAAAAGCAATATATTACACTTTGTTGAAATTGCTTAATTATTGTTACTATTAAAGTGGGCATTATTACAATAATTAGGCATATAACTACAAACATTTGATGTTGTGGATGAAAAACAGTCACTAGTAGTTTTTCTGTCTTTAATAATATGTCTGAGCTTGTATTACATAACTTTTATCATTACTGGGTTCAGCCATGGAGAATATTTCTCTAAGAAATCCCTAACTGAAATACATTTGCAGTTGTTGTACATCAGTATTTATATATCAGCTCCACAAGTATGTAATATGACCAACTAGTGATTATGCAGTCATTTGACTTAATCTGCTTTCTAAAATGGATATAATTTTATTTATTTATTTATTTTATTTTATTTCTATTTTATTGTCAGCCATGCTTTTTCAAAGTAAGGCCATAAACAAAACTGTGCATTGTGCAAAAAAAAGGAAATCTTCATGCAGTTTTCACGTGTAATAATTTTATGCTTATATGGTGTTTTAATTTCACTATTGTCACCTTTCTCTTTTTATTTGCTGCTTTAAGAGCAAAATTCAAGCCTTTTTTGAATTGTTTGATGTATGTATTTATGTATGTATTTGTAAATACCGCTATACAGTTTTAATTGAAAGTATTTATTTCAATGTTTATTCAAAGATCAGTTTAATGCAACAAAAATCATTTTCAGATAACATTTATTTTGCCTTTTGCCTTTATTTAATTAAAATATAAAAGCAAATTGTATAATTTTACAAGCAACATATTTTTTAAATTTATGCTTAATTTTTCAACACAGTATATGAAAATATAAAAATATATGTATATATATCAGAAAGTTTGAAAACACCGCACCTGTGGTACACACATCCCTTGTTGGGAATCACTGGCTTTGAACAGTCTTGAATGAAGGCTACCATTTTTTTTGCCTGGCACATGATAAAATGGGGGGGAAATGTGGAGAGAACAACTGGCAAACATGCTAAACAAGCAAAATTTGCCTGGACAGGAAGATCCAGAAAAGACCAGCAAACCTCCTCAGGCTGTTTTTTTCATGCTATGATTTAGAAAAGTCTGACTGCCTCATATTGTGTGCATTTCTTCAAGCTTTTGGATGACCACAGCCTGTAGCTCTTCTCCTCGAGCAGCGTGGGAATCAGATGCCACCCCCAAGTATTTTTTTATTGCACTTCAGATGATGCACCAGAAGGCAGTGGTTTTGTTAAGTGAGAGAGAAACAGAGAGAGAGGAATGAAGAAATGGTGTTTTTTTACATAACAATTACTTTTTCCTTATGTAGCATATTTTCAACATTGCACATACAGTATAGAACATTCCACTACTTCAATTGAGTTCACATTCAACTCAGATCCCTCCCTTTTCTGAGATGTCCCCTCAAATCAACAACACCCCTTCTTCTCCATTGACAGGAGCTCACAAAACATGACACATATGTGTTCCCACAGATAGATTGCAGGGTTCAAGTGACATGGAGGCAACAAAGGCATGAAGAATGTCAAATGGCTGTATTTTAAGATGCCCATGGTCCCTAATCCTGTGACTAAATGATCCCCGCTATTGGTGGTAATGGCTCCAGTGGTTGTCTTCATGGTGGCACTGGGTGGGTATGAGGGACAATTGTGTGGGAGGTGTTTTCAGGATGGATGTTCACTGTCTGGCATCAAGCTCAAGACCGTTTATTAAGCTGGATGGTAAGAACATGCTGTTCTGAGGATTTCACATTGACTGTGCTCAGTCTAATTTGCATGGTACATTGCAAGGAAGGATCTTATTGATTGTTTGAATATGGGGTTAAACAGCAGAAGTAGGAGGGGTTTTGTTAGTGAACAGTTTTTTCTCTACTCTTACTGGAGAGAGAGACAGAGAGAGAGAGAGAGAGAGAGAGAGAGAGAGAGAGATTATGTAGCATGTGGGTGGTATATTCCCTATAGCCTCAAATACATTGACACACACACACATTTGTGTTTATTCATTTATTTAGTCATGAGGAGGACTTTTTGTTAACTTTTTAATGATTTAATGATATTTTCATCCCCTCTGTCTTTTTTACATTTTCATTTCAACTTTATTCATTGTTTATTAAGATCTTTTTATTTTAGAGGGTTGGCTGGTCCACATAGGCGAAATCTGGCCTACACATGCCGACATAATTTTCATAGTTTAAGCATGAGTCTAGGTCAAGGGCAAAACAACAAGCCATGTGCACTGCAAACATCTTTTGCAAGATTAAACAAAAGTATTGTAAAAAAATAAATAAATAAAAAATAATAAAATAATAATAATAATAATTTTAATGTGATTTTCATATAGAAAAAAATGTGACATCATTGACATCAGATTTGAAGCAAATTTGACTTATATGAGTTATGAGCATTTCAAATTGTGAGAATCAATTCAAATGCCTTTATAAGTTTATTTCCTTTGACAATACTTGTAAGGATTTCCTTTCACAAATATGTCTACAGCGGTCAGAAAATGAACTATGCTGCTGGTTTGTCAATGATAACTCTCAGATCAATAATCTGTGGGGTCTGTAGGGAGAAATAAGAGACTTTGTGTTACTAGTAGAATAAGATGGAGTGAAGGTATGCATGTGCATGTCTGTTGCTTAATTTGTTTGTTTGATAGTTTATGAGTAACTGCACCCGCCGTGTCAGACCTCACAGCAAAGCAATCTCAGTACAATACATTACCTCTAAGGCTTTATGCGTTTGGCGACCTGCTTCAAAACAGAAAGCATGGAGCTGTTTGTCGTGTTTTGAAAAGGTCTCGCTTTATCCCTCACCTCAATCACGACAAAAACTCTATGCACATGACCTGCCCTGCTCTGCTCACAAAGTCATTTAAACTCTCATGTTGGGCATTAAACCGATTCCTGGATACTGTAAACGTAATGTCAGGGTGTAGCTGCTCTGCAGATTTTATTGCAGATATTGTTGATTACGGGGGTGTGTGGCTCTTACCGCAGCTCACGATCAGAGTAGATAAGTGGGGTTTTGCTGTCTAGCCGAGCTCACCCTGACATCTTTCATGACCCTGCTATTATTTTGAAGTTGTCTGTCTCAGCAAGCGACAAAGCCATGTTGACCTTTTCAGTCAGTCTGTAAAATGTCCATAAATGACAAAAGTTAAAATCTCAGCCAATAAACAGTAACTTCAGTAGGGTATCAATACATAGCTGACAAAAACTCCCTTTTAGATGAATATTTTGCAGTAGACTTAAGTCCTGTTCACACCAAGAATGATAAATCCAAAGTGCATGAAACTTAAGATGGGGCAGTCTGTTAAGTCTAACTCAATTTGACATCATGACATCATCACATGTCACAGCTGATTGGTTCTCTCCTGTATCGGTAGCCATTGAGCTGCTGCTCAACATTTAAATATTCAGCTACTGCTTGCTCTAGCAGTTGCAGCACACTTCAGAATCCCTCAACCTTCCCCAGCTCCACCTGTATAGATCTGCTACAGAGTGATTTTATGTATGCTATATTGGGATAATTTTTCATATGTTATATGTGCAGCAGCAGCACTTCTTACATGTTTGCAGCAGCACGTTGTGTGGATATATTGGCAGTATCAAGTCTATCATTGTTATTCTGCTGATGTTCTTATGTCAGATTTTTGAGGATTCCATCACATCATCAGCACTCTTTATGTTTTATTATGCATGTGTTTAACAGCGGTGTTTTTCTTTAGGTTTATATTATTCATGGTTTTTACTATTGTATATAAATTATGTAATTTTACCATTATTGACTTCAAACTTGCTTCATCAGGCAGGCTGGGGATGATTACGAGTGCATAAAGGTTAAGTTACAGTCTTTTTCCCACAGCAAATGTTTCTTTGACTTCAAAAGACCTGAAATATTGCACACAGTTAGAATAGATTACCTTAATGAACGTTTTTTATTGTATTTTTTTTATGTTAAGCTTAAATATTAAGAAAACTTCTTTTGTGTCCCACGGCAAACAAAATAAAAATGGAAATGATTAGTGATGATTAAATGATGACAGAAGCTTCATTAATTCTTAACATTTTAAAGTTTACCCTTGGGTAAAGTGATGGAATGCATTGAGACAAGTTGATTTAGGCACCAGAGTGACATCGAAAGTGACTTTTTTTGGGGGGTTGATGCATAATAAAAGTTAGTAGAGTGACATTTGCTTATACAGTAAGTTTGTTGAAGAATCAGATTCTCATTCTTATTTGGCTTAATGTACTTTATTTTGCAATTCTCAATAAAGTTATGTAAATAATTGATTTTATTGCACCAAATCTTGTTTTTACTTTACATTTTTGTGTTCGAACACTAGTGTTGTTGTGATGGAGACCCACCGTGGATGTTTCCTTCAGAGGAAACAAGAGACACGTACTGTAAGCTGATTATGTTCTAGCATCTGTTGGCCTTTCACTCCACATCTGTGTGCTTTATTTCTTTTGATAAATGACAGTTTTGCATGCTTTTAGTACAAAGGCACATTAACGTAAGGCACATGTCGCCACCACCGGAGGTGTGTGTGATTGTATGTGTGCACATGCGGTCATCTAATAGCTATCATCAGGCCAAATGAGGACAACTGAAAATTGCTGTTTGCTTTACAGTAATCATCAAAAATGACCTCAGAGGATGAATACTCATTTTTCTAGGCCAGTCATGGCAGTCTAGGCATGATTCTCTGTAATTCAGCTCATGACTGTGTGTGCACAATGCCAACATCCTGATAAGAGCCTTTTGTCATTGCTTGTGCTGAACGACATCAGTCGTGTTACTCATCACTCATCTGCTCTCTTTTCTTCTTATAGCTCTTCCTACTCTTGCATCCTCCCTTCTTTTCCTTTCTATCTTCCCTTTTTACACTGTCCTCCTTTCCTGTCCTCTTCCTGACACATTCTTCTCTGGCCTACTTAAATAAAAGGCCAAAATTTATGCGGTTTGCTCATTGTACAGTTTTTACCGTCTGGACTGCTTTTCGATTAACTGCCTTTGCAAAGAATCTTAACTTTATATGAAGTTTTGACAATTTTGTACACAGTATCAGAAAAAATATCATACAACAACTTCAAAAATGTTAGCTTTATCTAGTCATTAAAGTGGTTTTCTCAAAGGTAAACCTTCTCTATCCATTACCTACCTTAAGGTGATGAAATGTGTCTTGAAATGACTAATAAAGAACTAATAAGAGCACAGCAACATGTTTGTGTGTGTGAGTGTCACGATTAGCTGGAGTTGCCAGCCTAGCTTTCTGGTTGGCACTCCAGCGTCAGACTGGTACTCTGTGTTTTGTG
>JAUMHE010000047.1:2483969-2506019 GCA_032359235.1 Enteromius mattozi
TATGCCAAAATCATCAATATTAAAACAATAAAAGGCTTGAACTACTTCAGACTGCTTGTAATGAATCTAAAATATATGAAAGTCTAATGTTTATTAGTACATTACAGAAAATAATGAACTTTATCACAATATGCTAATTTTTTGAAAAGGACCTGTACAGCATTAAAATTATGAAAAGTGAATTTAAAACATTAAGGACAGGCGGAACAGTGTAATTGACGGAAATCCGTCGTAACGACGGAGAACTTTAATCCCTGTGTCATGACCAATGTCACAAACTTGATTAGTGACCAAGAAGTAGTGCAGTATCTTAATTGCGATTTAAAAATGTCCTTTCTCTTTGGAGTGTTACAAGCTGTTAGTGCATAGTTAAGATCTCTTAAGTAGGAAAGATTAAAGTTTCAAAACCAACGAGATTTTCTTTATAAAAGTTATGACTTGTCCACACCCCCCTAAAACAGCTTGTTTAAACAAGTCCCCACTTACACCAAATACAAAAGAATTATGTTCTTTTTAGGAACATCATATGATCCCTTTAATCTTAATCATTTCATGTCATAATGTATCTTTCCTGTGAATTTTACAACCCCCCCCACCCCCATTCATTTATTGCTATGGATTTAAAAAATAGCAGGCTGTGTTGATTTTCACATATGTCATGTATATGTTGTGATTTGAGAGTCTGTATAATAAATTAAAAATATACATATTTCCACATTTAAATTATATAATTTTAGCTGAAAACAGAAACTAAAAAAATTATGTTTGAGTAATTAAAACTGGTTAATTAAACACAGTATGCCATTTAACATGTCATGTTCAGTATTTTAGCTGTACACCTTTTGCATATTGCTACCTTACCATCCACTTTAGCACAGTGAAAATGCGTCACTGGAGAAGTGCTAATACATCACTCTAGGGCTTTTCACACTTAAAATTTCTAACCTTGGGTTATCCTAAACCCTGGATAAACGGAATCCTGGGTTATCTGTAATCAAGTTTCACACATACCAGGGGTTAACATTTAATCCTTTAACAGACATTTCACACTGTACATTCCTAAACCCCAGGTTAATATCCTTTATTGCATATTTGCAATGTCACTGTCACTGACTGGGCAAACCTATGTTGCCATGTAGGTCTTTAGCCTTTTACAGCCTCAGTGCTAACCCTGTAAAAAGCAGTGGTAACACCGCGTTCAAATTACTGTAATAAATGTTTCATTTAATTAAACATTTTTTTTACCTGGGGTTAAAAGCTGTGTTTAGAATGATGATAACCTGAGATTAAGCAGAGTGTGAAAAGCCCTCGTTTCAGTCAATGGTTTAGACCCTGTAAAAGTATGTTTTGCTGTTTCTGTTGGCAAAATTTTGGTTCATCACTATTTTAACTGATGTCTGAGCCCAATCTATTACTGCTGATATGTCCTCTGTTTGAACTTACCAGGTTTTGACTGAGGGTCGTGGTGCCACTACAATCACAGGGGTGAGCGGCACAGCATCCAGAGTCTGGGAGGCACAGAGCATGTCGTTAGCATCTGCACTAACAGCAGCAACAGCAGCAGCAACGGGGCACTGGAGCTCAGCGCTCTCCACTGATTCTAGTTTGTCTCCCTCTGCAGGCTCTTCTCCAGGCTGCGACAGGGCTGAGCTGTACATGGACTCTCCTAGTGGACGGCTGGTGTCAAAGCAATCAGGGAGGATGATGATATAGTCTTCAGAAGACGCAGATGAAGTTCTGCTGCGGGTTTCCTTAGCTGCTCCTGTATCCTTCACTTGCTCTTTCTTATCCACTTCCTCCTCTCCCTCCTCTACCGGATCTCCACCTGCAGGTTCCACCAGGATCTGCTCGATATCAGACTCATGACCCTCATCTAAACATAAAAACAATTGCTAAACTTTTACTGCCTCTGGTAAAAAGTTGTTTGAATCACCTTTAAATGATCCAGAAAACGATCTCGGTGCCATTACCTGTGCTAATGAGCTCTGCTGGAAGCATCAGCAGTGGAGCAGCTATATCAGTGCTCTCTGTCTGTGGTGAAGCAGGGCTAGAGAGTTGTGCCATTTCTACTTTCAGAGGGGCTGGAGCAGATATTAGCCCTGTTTCTGAAACTTTTTCTGATTTCCTCTCACAAAGGGACATTGAACCTTGGGGGGCTGGACGAACCACTTTAAATAGGGAAAATGAAATGCAAAAATGTACATTACTGTTGTTGAGTGGGTTTTTTTGT
This sequence comes from Enteromius mattozi, assembly GCA_032359235.1. Taxonomy (NCBI): domain Eukaryota; kingdom Metazoa; phylum Chordata; class Actinopteri; order Cypriniformes; family Cyprinidae; genus Enteromius; species Enteromius mattozi. Next base: position 2,486,200 of record JAUMHE010000047.1, read on the forward strand.
TCATAAGAACAAAGATTTTAACAGAAATAGTGTATAGTGTACACATTTGATAGTGTATAGTTTACAAAGGATTACTAAGAATTTCAAAAGTACTTTATATCAAGTCAACACTAAAATTAAAAATTGTTTTTCCCATTTATGCACAGTCTGACTACACCTATTTAAAAAATGACTGTAATTTTCAGGAAACAAACCTTTAGCTGGGCATCTCCCACAAAGCGCCCCATGCTCTGTTACTTCACGGGTCACTTCAAGGGTGAGAGAGCGGATAACAGATGGACTGACAAACTGAGGCCCAATGATGCCCTCCTCTCCTTTCTCTTGTGCTGGGATGCCCTCTAACTCTGTGCCCTGGGCCACGTCTGTGAGTATGACATCAAAAAAGGTTCCCAAATGTAAAAAGCTACACAATCGCTGACAGCAATACACAGGAAAAGTGCAGAAAAGTTGCACTTTAATGTTTACCCAGTATGTCGCTGACCCCTTGGGCTTCTGTTTCCTCTTGGATGAGTCCCAATGTTGGTTTCTCCTGAAGAGGTCCATCATGGGGCAGAGGTGATATGCATGGAGTAATGTCTTCATATATTAGAGAGAGAATATTAGAAAAGACTGGTATCTATACAATTTGATTTAAATGTTACTGTTCAAAATTAACATGCAAAATCCATAAAAGCCATTCATTCCAATTTTTAGAAACATATAACGGATTTAAGGTTACCTGCAGGAGTGTTGTTGGGCACGCTCTCCAACTCTTGTACAATGTTGATGTCCAGCAGTTCAAAAGACAGTAAGTCCTGAGTGAATACGAAATAGTGAGTGTGAAGTTGACAACAGAGTCAAACTTTCTTCATGAAACATAACAAACATGATGGGTTTGCTCATACCTGAGCTGTAAGTAAGTCCACAGATGGAATGTAGAATTCCTGATCACAGTCCTGGTTTACAGACAAAAGTAGCTGTTCCCTTGAGGCCCGGCATTTCTCCTCCCTCTCAAGAGTCCGGGAAGACTTCTCCTAAAAGTGCCAGACAGGTGAAAATGAAAAAACTGAACTAACAATAGCTGTATACTGCCCAAAAGCATAAAATTATATATATATATATATATATATATATATATATATTCATATATTTGGGCCAAAGGAGAAAATAATAATAATAATAATAATATTAATAATAAAAAAGTAACTATTTTTTGTTTTATTTTCAATTTGTCTTTTCAGTTTAGTTTAGTTATATATAGTTTTCTAGTTTCTAGTTTTCATTTCTTTTATTTTAGTTTTAGTAAATTTAGTAGTGCAAAAGTTAATTTACTAATGTTTACCAGAATTTTAGTCATGTTTAATGCAGGTAGGTCTTAAAGGTTGTAAAAAAAAGATATGGCATAATATACCTATAAAAACTAAAATTAAAATGTAAAATTAAAGGGAAAATCCACACCAAAATAAAAATTTTGTCATTTTGTCAAATACAATTTAAGATATTTTTGATGAAATACTGGTGACTGTCCCATTGACTGCCAAGTAATGAACACTGTCAAGGATCTAGAAAAGTAAAAAACATCGTCAGAATACTCCATCTGCCATCCATGGTTCAATCGAAATGTTATGAAGTGATAAGAAAACCTTTTGTACACAAAGAAAATAAAAATAATGACTGTTCATTACATTCAGACTGAACCACGGATGGCAGATGGAGTATTCTGACTAAGTTTTTCATACTTTATTGGATCCTTGACAGTGGTAGTTGTTTGGCAGTCAATGAAACAGTCACAAGCTTCCTGGTTTTCATCAAGTTTTTTCTAGTTCGGAATGACACATATTTTGGGGTGGAATATCCCTTTAATATGTGCCTGTTTTTAGTTTTTTTTAATTTTGGAGTCATGAAAACGTATTTTAGTAGTAAATGTATTTTTGATAAAATAATTTTTTTCTTATGATAAGGACACTGAATTGGTCATTTTATATATTACTATGTACATTAGAATAACTACACATGTAATGATTTCTTGGGTGACTGAGGGTGTCTCTGGACTGTTGTCTTACATGTGGGGTGACACAGGGAGACACCAGTAGCCCGTCAGCACAGATGGCTGTGGGAGCATGTGGATCCACGACGATGCTGCACCAAACACGTGGTCCAAACTGTTCTCCTCTGTGTGCCATGCGCCAATGCGATGTATAGGTGCCCTCTAACGTCGGAGCACAAAGTGCCACGCTGATGACACCCACCTGACCTGGCTGTAATGTGGGAACTGCGACCTCCCTCCATCTTTCACCAGAGCCCACTGCCAAGTTCCCCCACATGAACTTTAACTGAGGCCAAAATGGGACACAATCAGGTTCACATTTTTTTATTGTGTATGTGTGTACACAGATTTGTGTCTGTAACAGGGTCTAAGTGTACCTTGGTTTCAGAGTCCCAGCACACTCTGCCACTGTTCTTCATTTTCCAGTATTTGATGAACTTGTTCCCAGGACGCAAACGTGATCCATCAGGCAGGTTTTCATCCAGGAGTAGAGCGGTCATAGCTGGCACAGCCAGTGGGCATGGACGTTTAGGACGACTGCAACCAAGACAGTAAAAACTAAATGGCGTCTTATTATCATTAATTACATGTAAATAATATTTTGTAACATTGTACATGTATTAATTTCTTTCCAAAAAATTTTAGATGATTAGATAACAATATAAGATTAGTTCTTAATTATTATATTTAACTAAAGGGCTAAATAAAAATGAAAAAAAACTTTCTTGTGTCAGCTAGCTAAATGGCCATATTAACACATGGGCTCCTATATTACATGTTAACATGGCTCGGCCAGTCATAAGGAAGTATGGGGTAATAAGGAAGTAGTATAAAACTAGAGCTTGACATCTTTTGCAGTTGAAATTTAAATCTAAGAATCATATAATGGGAAAAGCTGCCAAAAAAGGTAGCAGTACTTCTTTCATGGTAAAATAAATAACTTGAGGTTGAGTAAAGGGGTGTAAGCTCTTACTCTGGGCTGTTTGCCTGTGTGGCGCGTGGCTGCAGCAGGACGGGTGAAGAGCTCCCTTCTCCAGCAGTGCTCCACTGCAGCCCTCTCCTCTCCATCCTCAGCTGCTTCCTGATCTCCTTCACCTCCGCCTTGAGCTGGCGCTTCTCCGCTTTAAGACGCTGCTTCTCTGCCTTACGAAAGCTCCGGTCACCCCTTCTGTAGAACCTTCAGAGAGAGCAAAATACGGTTAACTATTCTGAGCTTTAACACCAAGACATGCCAAAGCGGAGGACAAATGCCCACCTGCTGTGATCTGGCGCTGGGGAGCCATGCTCGGGAATAGACAGGGGAGTTCTGGCTCTCACAAGATTGTGGCTTGGATCATGTGAGAAGCTACAAGGCTCACACAGAGTGCAGGAAGTACACACACTGTGCAGAAAGAAACCAAACACAATGAAACACAAAATTGAAGGCACCCATTATGAGCACTCAGTTATACATTATATCTCTCATGATATCAATCATAATATGTGTTACCCTTTGAAATGTACCACAGAAGCAATTATTTTATCAGAAGATCCAGATACAGACATCCACCTCAGAGAGATCTCTCTAACCTGCATTGGTATCCGCCGCCCGCGGTCTGGCCCCGACAGCTGCTGCAGGCTGGAGCTGAACTTGGGGCCCCAGGAAGAGTAGATGAGGTGACCTCAGGAACCTGAGCCTCAGCTCCCACTGGTTTATGGATGCAGCATTGTCCAGAGAACTCTCTACAAATCTTCTCTACTGCCTCCCTAACCACTTGGTCCTTAAACTGTGGCAGTTATCATATTTTGAAGAGAAAAACAGAGACACAAATGTTTCCAATGTTAGGTTCCTCATGTTACTCTAAGCATCTATAGCATTGGTCTTAAACTCAGTTCTTGGAGGGCCACAGCTCTGCAGAGTTTAGCTCCAACCAGCTCCAAACTACACCTGCTTGGAAGTTTCTAGTGATCCTAAAGAGCTTGATTAGCTGGATCATCTGGGTTTGATTAGGGTTGGAGCGAAAATGTGCAGAGCTGTGGCCCTCCAGGAATTGAGTTTGAGACCAGTGATCTATAGGTTTCTGGTCCCCGCTGACTTTCATAGTATTTATTTTCTATGGAAGTCAACAGGAACCAGTAACTCTTTGCTCATCTTCTTTTTTGTTCAACGGAAGAAAGTAACTCATAAAGGTTTGGAACAACTTGAGGGTGAGTAAATGATGTCAGAAATTTTTTTGGAGTGGGACAGGACAACATTTTTTAGTTCCTAAAATTGAAATGAAATGGAAGTAGCAACAGATCTTTTCTTTCACAGCGTAATGTGCTTTTTGTGAAGTCTGGCATATCATACCAGACAAACGTCTGCCATTGCACCAGAAGATAAAGTTATAACTTGTTTATGAAAATGGTAACACTTGTTAACTATTTACTACGCCTTTTCCCTCAATAAATTATTAATTTGCTGCTTATTAATAGTTAGTAAGGTAGTTGTTAAGTTTAGATATTGGGCAGGATTAGGGATCTAGAATAAGGTCATGTAGAACAAGGTTTTAATATGTGTTTAAGAAGCACTAATAAATGGCTAATATTCTAGTAATATGCATGCTAATATGCAACTAATAGGTGTAACCGTAAAATAAAGTGTTATCAAAAAAATATTTAAAAGTAAAACATCTTACAGAAATCATTCCAGTATGCTGACTTAGTGCTAAAATATTAATAATATTTTTTTACGCAATAAGATCAATAACATTCTTTTAAAAAAAAAGTTAGGGTAGATTTTTATTTCATGCTGATTTTAAAGTCTTGTACCTTTTCCATGTATGAAGTGAACCAAGCTGGAGGGGTCTTATCTTCTGCCTTCCCACCTTTGACTTCATTTACAATTACCTTTAAAACAAAAGCAGGATATCAAAATAGAATATATGTGACACATCAGTCATTAACATGCAATGCTGGAAATGGTGGAAGCACATTTCATGCAAACTACAATAAAACTCTAATCAGAATTCAATTACATTATTTGGTTTAAGCATGAGAACATGAATGTTTTATCATTTAGATTATTAATAATATTGTAATGCGCCATTCCAACAAAATTTCAGCCTAGAATTTGATACAACAAAAGTGAACAATTGTGGCTACTTCTGTGATTGTGCAAAACCATTGGGTTATAAAATCTTACCAATCCTTCCTCTGGGACTGCGGCCTGAACTTTGCGACTCACCACTTGTGCCAAAGTAGGGCAGTGTTGAGGAGGCCTGAATCCCTTCTTGGGTTCTCCAGCAGTACCAGGTTTTACCTGGCCCAAGCCCACCCCTGACCCTGGTGGTGGGCCCGGTCCTGGCACTGTGGCTCTACTGCCCCTCGTCTCATACACATTCATTTGTAGTCTGTTCCCCTGTCGTGCAGCACTCTACAGTTATAAACACAGTGCATCACCTGAACGTTTTGAACGTTTGTTGATTGCAACACAATACAGTCACATTTTATGTTATGTACCTCTGGTATTTTTATTGTAATGAAAATATGTTAATTAAAAATGTGTTAATTTATTGTTGTACATATTTTAAAGTTAAGGTTTGCTGCCTTAATTAAGTTATATGCAGTAAACAGTGAGTAAGAAATGATTCTTTACCTTCAGGGCTTCTTCGTATTCCACTGAAAAAAATGAAAAATTACTCCAATCAGTGATATAACACATTCTGGCTGGATGTAAATATGTTACTTTTTTTATTATACACAGATTAAGACATTTTACTTACATTGGCTGTTGATCGATACCTGAAACAAACAGTCACACACACAATTATGATGGAATTATCAACTAATAATAATAATAATAATAATACCTTTGTATTATGTAGGTCTCATGTTTTCATTGAAAAAGCAAATCACTAACAGTGCCATGCAAGCAACATCACAAATATTTAACTTCTTCACCCTCACCTCTTCATTTTCTTCATCGAAATAAGTCAGTTGTAAATTACACAGGCCAAAAGACCTCTTCACCTGAAGAATAAACAATATCAAAAGTCAACACAATACCTGTATACCTACTTTATTGTGACGACAAACCTGTTTTATGAAATGTATGAAAAATACTTGATTCTGATTGGCCAATGGCGACATTCCGCGTGCAACAATTTTGAATAATAACCAACACTCTCAACGGACGTTCTTCTCATCCGGGCAACGTTTTTCTCCTCGTCTTCCACAAGTAAGGTTACTTTCACCTCAGATTATAATTCTACTAGTATATACCTACCTGGTAAGTAGATTTGTAATAACAGGGATAATGTACAGTCTTTCCCCAAAAGAAACCCCTTCAGGTTGATATTTGGACCCTGACTGGCCTATGCCGATGTCAAACTGCTGACTAACGTTACGTTATTCCAAACTGACACGACGCTTTGAGGTAGACTCCCAAATGACATTTACTTGAAACAGATTTGCAGTCAATGTTTCAAAACCATTTGGATATCTACGCTTCTGTCATGCTGTGTAGTGAGGGAGCTTAGTAGGTTTTGAGTCCACATTATCATGTTATAACTGAGAGCTCATCTCTGGGATCTACAGAGGTACCTGACAGGTGTTCCCTCTCCTCACAGTGTGCCAAACCCTTTGTAATTATGGTTTAATCGATGGAAGATCTGCGCACGGAAGATAACATATTATATACTTTGTTAGAGGTAAATATGGCTGCTATTTAATTCGTGGGCTTTCGGCAAAATGGTCGCTTGGCCCATTCTTTCTTTCTGAATGATTGAGCTTTAACGCCATTGCGCGCGTCGAATCAGCACGCTAAGGTAACTTAGTGAATGTCACAGCAGATGTCTTGTAACACTACTCTAATCGCGTCAGCCAGACATCGGCTGACTTCGGTGAGAAAGGCTTTGCGGCATCAAGGTGAGTGATCAGACTGACATCACCTCCTCCTCCTCATCATCCACTGCTTACCATGGCCTCCATAGACTCCCAACTCTTCGTCTCCGAGCCAGACAGCAAGAAACTCTTTGCATTTCCTCGGAAATTCACCTTCAGATTGATGTAGAAGTCCATGGCGCGAGTACTATTTAAGGCGTTGCATAGGTGAAAACTGAAAAGCTTTGATGGGTTACTGTGCCCTGGCTTCTAGATTTCTCTGATCAAAATGGTCCTTTCTGTTTACATCAGCGACGTGAACACGCCCACTGCATCAGCTGACAGGAAAATGCCTGACGTCACTCAAAGCGAAACAAACTAATGGGTGGGGCTTGTGGTCGTGTGCTCGTTTATGTGGTTTATGAGGACAAATTTGCATGCGTGCACTTACACGGCTATTTCATTTTAATCGGTTCAAAGGGTAAACTTGTGAATGTTAACGTAAATATTTACTTAGCACAACACAAAATACTGTTATCGTAAATAATTTGATCCATAAATAATAATAATGATAATAAAGAATAAAGTTGGTTAGTGTGTTGTCTATTCAACCAGCAATACATATTTGCTTTCAAAGGGCTGAACGTAGTAAGCTGTTTATTTTTTAAAAAGATAGGTTTGTGATTTGTTAATACATAGATAGTCGTCGATATGTAATAACCATAGGCATGTATGCACGTATATATCTATGGTAATTACAGCTATGACGTGATGCATAACTGTGCAGTACCCACCCTAGATTGTTGTTTTTGTTGCTTAGCAACGTTTTGTTACATCAAAGATTTAAATGTAGATTTGCTAGTAAAATTTTAATGGACAATTTATCTGTTCTTAATGCTACTTTTTATGGTATTATATATTGTTTTGTTGTTTGTTTGTTTTATTTTTTTTACGGAAGCTTCTTCTTGTTGGTGCATTTTTGCAACATTTTTTTTGTAGCTCATTTCGTTAAATTACTCTCATCGTAGGCTACTTTGGATATGTGTTTTAGATTTAAAAAAAATACAAGTCATAAGTGGAAATTGTCTGGTTGTGATGTTGCACACTATACGCAAGTTTATCTTTTTATCAGCATACCATTTTTTTTAAAGGTTAAATATGTGATCTATCCAGTTTATCTACTCTTCTCTTAAAACATCTGTTCACTGTATCACTTTGTTGATGACCCATCAGTTGGGTGATTTATTCATATATGTGACCCTGTCTGTGAAAACCCTCCTTTTTTGTCATTTAGTGTTATCTACATAAAATCATCCTTTATCAGCAAAAGAACATTAAAATGTAACGTTGATATGAGGGAAAAAAAACATGTATTTTTTCCCCGAGTACAATCCATGGCGATATGACCAGCAGGGGGCACCAATTCCGTTGTTTTTATTTTTTCGATGGCACAGTATTGTGTTTTTAGACTGATCCTATACATTTATGATGTAAACTTAATTCCAGTGTTTGTGCATTGATATTTTTTTCTTAACATTTATCTTGAGCTGTATGTTGATTGATCCTAGATGAGGACAGAGCCCGAGAATACAATTTCTTACATTAAAAATTCCCTACTCTTTTGTCCTCCCCCCTGTGACGGGACAACAACACAACCCATTGCAAAACAGGGTTAAAACTAGAGATGTTTAAACATGAAAATTAAACAGTTGTGATGCAATCAGACAGACGAGACCCAGTACAGTACTTCTCAGGTCAGGCATAAAATCTCAAGGTCACACAGAACATCCGCACTTCATAAATGCGGCACAGACTTGTGATTTTAACCTTAAGCCTGACCTGCAAGTGGGCAGTATTGGGGCTTCCTGAGGAAAAAACAAAAAAGCATTGTCATGAGCTATTAAGAGTGTAATTTAATTTGCAAACAGATTCAGTAAAACAAATTAGCAGCTGCAGTTTTAAAGTCAATTAATTATAAATTAATGTCAATTAATAATAAAAAACAGATTCTAACTAAAAACTCCACTTGTATTACACCACTTTTCTGGAATAGACAAAAGTTTATAGTGCTCATGGAGAACATCTGGAAAAGAGTAGGAACAACAGCGTGGAGAGTTAACAAGGGAGAACATCTTGTTCTGTAGAAATTTATGTATAGATTTAAGTATGACTGTGCAAAAGTGTAATTTAAGTAAACGTCTCAGGGAACCCTCCTTTTCATTATCTGATTTCTTGGACAGTACCCCCCTCCTCCCCTTCATTCTTAAAACAAGATGTACTTAATGCACTTTTGCATTTGATATAAGTTTTAAATCTAAAGTAAGTAGAAAATACTATCAGATTTTTTTGTTGTAACTTGTTTAAAGAATATTGTCTTTGTGGCATGGTCTGCACGAGGGAGTATTTGTATTGTTTTTTTGTCCCTCAGTTAAGGAAATTTAAATGCAATGGTCACCAATTTTCCTCTAAACAAAGGCATGTCCTGTTTCCTGGATTCTGTTCATTTACTGTAAATGTGTTTCTAGAAACTAGAGGGAGTCTGAGTGAAAGCAATTATCATAAAAAAATGCTTTTCCGTATTACTCACACCTTATCAAGAAATCAAATAATTTTCCTGAAGCATAAAAAACATTCCTTCCTCTCCTCAATGGAAATGAACTTAGATTCAAATGACGAAAACCAGGGAAAATATTTAGTTTCACAGGCTGAGTGTTAAGCAAGTGTTCAGTTCACATTGCTTGGGGAGATAACATTGTTAGTTCAATGTGCTTGCTTCACACTTAGTCCAGTTAGTATAGTACCAATTTAGCTATAATTCTGCAATTTAAAAAACTGCTTTTCAGGCCTATTCAATAACAGTTAAAAGTTAATTATGTTATACTAGATTCATCCAAACATTTACATAAAAAGCTACACCTGAAAGTTGCCAATTCAAATTAGAGTGCTGCTCAAACCTGTAAATTCAAGAAGCACTATTTGTTAATAGGCTCATGCACTTGAAATAGAACTGGTGTAAAATGAATAAACATGAAGCACTGGGGTCTTGTGTGAACTTTAGGGGAGCTGTCCTGGTGGGTGTGGTTATAACGTTTAGGCTACTACCAGCATACTGTAGTATCTGAGACCCATTCTGCACTTGCCTTTAAACACAAGAGGGGCTTGGTCGCTACAATAATGAATTCTCTGCTAAAATACCTACTGATACTTCTGGGACTTATCTCAGTGATCATCAACATCGTGTTGATATGCTTAAATTCAAATAGGCTTCCAAAATGTATGTCCCAGCAAACGCGAGAGTCCCTACAAGTGACACACTGTGATAAAAGTCTGGTTTTTGCGGACCTAACAGCAGAGGAGTATAAGTCTGTTCGCGACTATATGTGGGCCCAAAAAGACTTAAAGATCTCTCATTCGTTTATGGCAAAGCCCTCGGAGAATTTCCTCTTTTTAATCGACCTCGCGCTCCCGAGGAAGGCTGATGTGCTGCGCTACCTGGATTCCGAAGGACACAAGCCCCCCCGCGAAGCGAGCGTCGTTGTCTTCAATGGCGAGCGCGGCTACCTGAAGGAGTACGTGGTGGGACCGTTATCTGGTCAGCTGCAGCATCACGATGTTACTCAGAAGAAGTACAATACTCCGGAGTTACCTTTCACAGCCCGCACGGTGACAATCGGAGAGTATGTGGAGCTATTCACGCTCTTGTATAAGGTTTTCCAAAAACTAGAAAAACCTCTGAGTGAAAGTTTTGGTTACATCCCAAGAAAAAGGGAACTGCTGCCCTTTGAAAGCATGCCGAGAGGAATCAAAAGTGGTGACCGCAAGACCTGGATCTCTTTTTTCCGCGATTTCAGTGGCTTCTACATCCATCCTGTGGGCTTCGAGATCCTGATCAATCACCAAAGCAGGAACGCGTCACACTGGACTGTCGACATGTTGTTGTACAACGGTCAATACTTAAACAGCACTGAAGAATTTCTGACAAAATACCAAGCTGGTAAGTTAAAAAAGATAGTCTACAAAGAAATCACAAATCACGCTTCGCTGAAGCCAAGGAAGAAGCCTTCTGGTTTAGGACCACAGCAGTATTATCTTCAAGGGAAACGTTACAGCGTTAAAAACAACCAGGTGATTTATCTGGACTGGAGCTTTGCTTTTGGCTTGAGCTCTCTGACTGGGATGCGGGTGTTTGATGTTAAGTTTAAAGGAGAAAGGATTGCGTACGAACTCAGCGTGCAGGAGGCGATGTCCGTCTACGGCTCTGTAACGCCTGGGATGATGCTCACGAAGTTCCTGGACTCAAGTATCGGGATCGGTCGCTTCGCGCACGAGCTCGTGCGTGGGGTCGACTGTCCGTACGCAGCCACCTATGTAGACACCTACCGCTATATTGACACAAACGTCACGCAGCGGTTCAGAAACTCCATCTGTGTTTTTGAACATGACATTGGGCGACCTTTGCGACGACACTTCTCAGATTTCTTTCATAACGGGTACGGTGGGATGGCAAATAGCGCTCTGGTGTTTCGCACTATTACTGCTATAGGGAACTATGATTACATATGGGACTTTATTTTCTATCAGAGCGGCTCTGTGGAAGCCAGGGTTCACGCCACTGGCTACATATCATCCTCCTTTAAGGATGATGGAAATTTGCAGTACGGCCACCAGGTCGCAGAGAATGTCCTTGGAAACATCCACACCCACTTTATCAACTTTAAAGTCGACCTGGATATTTTAGGTAAGAGTTAAAATCCTTTACCTTTAGAGTCACTTTATTTAAATTTTTATCATTGGAGATAATCAGCTACTAAATTGATCCTGCACTGAATCCTGATGTTGATATGTGACAACTTGTCACGTGCCAGTAGCTGGTCACATTATATGGGAAAATAATATTAAACAGCATAATATAGACTTTTCAACAAATTATTTTGGCACTAAAACAATTCAGAAAACATTTGATAAACTAATATAAAAAGGTAACATTGCATATAAAAATACATTAGTAAAGATACATGTGAAAAGACATCATATGTTGATATATCTTAAGTGCGCCATTGAGAAGAGGCGATTGACGTAAAAGTCCCAGAAATGTCATTCACACCCCTTTGGCTCACAGGTATTTCAAGATATAAAGATGAATTAAGTAAGAATATTAATGTTTGATCATAAGTATTTAGAAATAATATTTCATATTATCAAATTGATCGTTTTTTAATGATATACATAATTTTATGAACAAATAACTTTATTATGTCTTAAAACACCACACAGATCTAGAACAATATGAAGAGTAAATGATGACAGGCTGTTTATGTTTTGGGGGTAAACTATGCCTTTAAGAATCTCTCCAGGGTCTTTCTTCTGGGTTCTTTTATTTTGGTCATACTGAAAAAGATCTCACATAGAAATGACAATGTAAAAATTCCAAGTTGATTTAATCAGCTTGTAAAGAATTTTCTTGAACACAAAATCTACTTTTAAAAGTCACAAAACTGTTGTTTTTTTAATGTTCTTCCTTTTTTTTTTTAAAGGTGTGAAGAACATATTTCAGACTAAAGACATGGTGTATAAGGAGGTGCCATTACCATGGATGCCCTCAGAGAAAGCAACGGTACCACAACTAGTGGAGAAGCAAATCAAGACAGAACAAGAAGCGGCGATGCTTCATGGCGCCAAAACACCCCGTTACCTTCATATAGCCAGTAATGAGACTAATCACTGGGGCCACCATCGCTCTTACAGGCTTCAGGTGGTGAGCTTTGCTGGAGATCATCTCCCTGAAAGTGAGTCCACAGAGAAGTCCATGTCCTGGGCTCGGTAAGTATAGAAATTCATGCACACAATACTTAGAAGAAGAATTTTTCATATGTATTTTTTATTGCTTTAACTTCTCTCCCATTCACTTTTATTTCTTTATTCTAGGTATAAGGTTGCTATAACCAAGCATAAAGATGAGGAGCAGACTAGTAGCAGTCTGTACAACCAGAATTACATGTGGCACCCATTTGTTGATTTCAGCAAATATATCGAAGATAATGAGATGATTGTCAATGAGGTATTAATGGACCACTTATTCAGGATGCTTTTATTTAGCAGGTGCTTTTATTTAATGCAAATAATGACTTAAACTTCATTATGTCTTCTAAAGGACTTGGTTGCCTGGGTGACCGCCGGTTTTCTACACATACCACATGCAGAAGACATCCCCAACACGGTTACTATTGGCAATGGTGGAGGTGTCATCCTTAGGCCGCACAACTATTTTAATGAAGATCCCTCCATCGACTCTCCTGATGGAGTGTATTTTGCTCCCGGCTCTGAGAGTAACTGTGAGTATAATAAAATGGCGTGTCTGGAAAAGGATCAATGCACTTCCACACTGGAGCCGTTCACTTACCACGGCTTTGATGGTGTCATGAAGTTTGATTAGGGATCTTAATTCAGATTGTATTATATGTATGCTGTTACAGTCTTGTTAAAACATTTAACGTAGTGTATAATCCATCCTCACTCACCAATAGTTATTTTGACAAGCACTTTCCTGCTCTTGTAGCTTTTTATGTAAATATTATGAAGTTTGTAGCAAAATGACTTTGTGATGTGATTAGTTCAGACTAGCATATTATTTAGGGTAATATCCTTCCTTTTTTAGGCAGTGTATTTTTTGTGAATGGTCATTTTCATTATACTGTGTAAACTCTTTTTTTAAAGAGAGATTTAAGAAAATTGAAAAAACACCTCTCCAAATGCACTCTTATTTTTATGAAAATGTTCATCCTTGCAATAAAATGTGAAGGGGGATCACTGTATTGTTTCTTTTGTTGTTGTTGTAATTTCGTCATGCTTTCTTTTTTAAATGGCATAATTGTATACAAGGTTTGTATAATATGCTGTTAATTATAAGCTTGTTGTCTGCTGTTTTAAATGCTCAAGCTGGATTCGGATTGGCTGTCAATGTTTTTATGGTTCATCAGCTAGAAAGAAATCATACTGAAAGTGTTCTAACGATATCTTCCTCTGTGTCATTATCGTTGTAGTTGTGTTATGGACTATTCTCAGAGTTGGAACGACTATGAAATCTTTATAGTTATTATCCTTTATGTGAATGGCTTTTATTTCACCCAGAAATGCATATCAGAAATGACAGGTTTATTTTATGTATTTGTCTTTTGATTTCGATATAAATCACCAGGGCATTTTGCAACATGTACAAGAAAGGTGTAATGGAACAATAAATTGGGGATAAGCATTTTATGTCTATGCTTCAAGCACAGAAATGACTATCAGAAATGTTATCATAGAAATTATAGTTAGTCGGTCATTTGCACCAGAGCAACCTGTATAAACTATTTGTGTTTTTAATCTGTATGCTGTTATTTGTAGAAAGTTTGTAAGCAGGCTGTTTTGGTCACCATTGACTTCCAAATTGGGAATTAAAGACATACTATGGAAGTCAACAGTGACACAAAACAGCCTTGTTACAAACTTTCCTGTTACACAAGTCCTCTATCCTTGTAGGAGACAGTACAGCTCTAATGAATCAAAGCCTGATAAAAGTCCTTATTAACACCAACAGCAGACACGCAGAACACAGGCCTGGTTTTACAGCTGAACAGATAAGGAATCCAAACCTATTAAGAGCATGACCTGTAAGAGGACTATAAATGATGAGAACTGACATTGTACGCTAAACTCCTTCAATGATTGATGATTGTTTATCTCCCAGCTGCCTCTCATTTCAAAGTATATACGTGCAAGTAAAGACTGATGCATGTATACATATAAAACAGATTCCAACTCGTTTTCTCTCTTTCTGTGTCTCAAACAGACACCCTTCCCCCACATACACACGTACATACATATACAGCTATTCTGTCAAGATGTCAGCAGTCAATGAATTCCAGATGGTACATTTGGAGAGCAGCAGCCATAGCAGTTATGTCCATGTTATCTTAGTTTATACATACTCTACCTTCCTCCCATGGGATATATATGTGAGATACTGTAGGGGAGAGACCAATGGCTAGTCACACTCTTTTTTTTAACAGTACTGACCACAAAAATATAACCACATGAAAACTTGCCCAAATAAAGTGTGACAACTAGTTACTAAGCCCTTGTATCAACCACCCTGTGTGACAACTAGCCCCATCTCCCCTATAAGGTAAAAGAATTTATCACTGTTCACAGCCCTACATGTGCTGTGATCTCTCAGATTTAAACAATGTGTCTCACATGTCATTTCAAACAGTTACAAACAATAAGTTTATATCCACAAACAGACAAACTAGTGTTCTGAACAAACAAAGCAAGGCTATTTTATTAGGGTCTCTGCTGTGTTTGTTACTGCTAGAGAGAACTTAAAGTGGACTGTCAGAAAGATGAACAAGGTGTTGCTGACAAAGAACAGGCAGATCTATCAATATACAGAGATACCTGAATAAAACAAATATCAGCACATCATGCTTCTGTTATGGTCTTCTTCAAACATACAGTGTGTCAAAAATATTTTGTACTTTGCAAATTTCTATTTTTTTTTATTTAATAAAAATTAATATTTAAGCACCAATCAATTCCTCCTGACACCAACATGGGTAACACACTGATGCAACAAAGCAAATGTGTCTATTACTGTCTTTCAGTGCATTGTGAAATGGCCTTTAGTGGACTGGTATATCTTCACATAATTCTCAGCCAGTGAACTCTGCAGCTCCATCAGTCTGCTATAACTATAAACACTGTCACAGGAAAAAAATGATGTTTATTTTTAGTGCTAGGAAAACAACTTAGAATACTTTCGGCACTGCAATACATTTTTTATACATTTTATTTGAAGCTTTTATCCAGCACACTATGCAAACTTTACTTGTAGCGTATGAATATTATTGCAGTACTGCGTTAAATTGTGTTTCACAGAGCACAGAATCAACTTGTCAAGATCTGCGTTGTTTCCCAGGTTGTAGTTTCGCAGGAGGAATGATGGTTGTGTATCATCTACTGCAAGAATTCCAAGAAATCCCAGAAAGAGTGATGTGTTCTGGCTTGTGCTTAAAATTCCACAGGTTCCAAGAGTTGCACAAGCTCTACAACTGCTCTTCTGCGTGTATAAAGACAACCCCAAAAATGTGTGAAAAAACTTAGGTCCTATGTCAATCCAGATTTAACAAAGCAAGCACACAAGTAAACAAACAGAGTTCAAATGTACTGACACAATCAAATACTACATCCATATTAACATCTAAAGAAAGCAAAAACTGCTTTCTCGCTATATATCTCCTTTATTAAACCATGCGCATAATTCAGTAGACTATGTGGTCGAATGTGTACTACAGTAATTATTTTCAAAGCTGTATGCCCACAGGAACTGACTATTGTTGCTTTGGTTTCAGGGGGAAAGACTTCTGAGATTGGACGTGACCAGAGGGCGTGAGATTGGGCTGCCCTTAAAGAACTGAGCACTTCCTGTACACTTTCTATACCAACAAAAAATTCTTGTGTATGTGCGCTACATTTGGTTCAAACTGAACTACAGCAGACTTAAATGCAAGGTCGCATGTTTGACAGCAGAACTTAAAATGAAGACAACACAAATGAGCCTTCCGATCATGATGATAGCATGTCCATACAGGCTAATGGATCTCTGTGAAGATGGCATCTGTAAACACTGTGGAGCTCTTAACACCCTGCAGGTAGTGTTCTTGTTTACAGTCTGCTCTGGACATGTTCCATCTTTGTTTTTCCACATGGCTGAGTCATTCAGCGACAGCTCTCAGAAGTTCTGGAAGCCAATGGAAAATGTGCCATCTCACAAAGTCGTGAGGCTTCGCACGAACAGACCTCTAGAGTTTGCTGGAAATGAACCACTATGTCAAGTCAATGGTAAACAGTGTCATGTGAAAGTCTTGGTCAAACTCTAATAATAGCCTTCTAATTCTTCCTTTGATGGCCACACAGCTGAACCAGGACTGATCTACGGTACACTACTGACGAGAATTACATTTTAAGTAATTATCTTTACTTCAATATTTGTGTCAGTTTATTGTCAAAGCGCATAATTTCATTACACATTACAGAAGTTTGGGGTAAGCATGCCTGTAGAGCAAAAAATGTATAATTTAAGTCTGCAAGGTTGCATTAAATAGATCAAGAATGACAGTAAAGATATTTACAGTATAATGTCTACAGTATAAAGATATCTATTCCAAATAAATGCTGCAATTTTAAACTTTAAAAAAATTGGTTTTAATCAAACATGATAATGCAGTAAAAGATACTTATAAAAATAATTACATATATAAAAGTAAAGCACAATAAACACAGCAATGGCACATAATAAATACATAAATTAGCATATTTCCATATTAACAAAACAACCTTAGAGAACAGTTAATAGTCCAATGTGTCCATGCACATGCTTGTCATCACCTCACCTCTAGTAAGTGTCTCTCGTAATCAAGAGCTAAATTTAGCACCCAAAACCTGCCACTTCACACACATGCACTGCACATGCCCGCTTTAATGACCACACTAATGTTTGGAGACAATTTCCCCTCTATTTACTCCAGAGAGTCCAAAGCTCAGGTGGTGCCCAGTGACCAGGCAACTGAGAGGACAGATAAAAGGAGCAGGCTGAACTCATGCAGGTCAATGCAGGGATGACACTCAGGATTCAAGAGACTTAAAACAAGATAAAAAGATTTTACAAATAGCGACTTGCACCTGCGAAGACTCACAATGTTACCCAAAAACTGAAAGCATGAATGAGGATCTGTAATATTGCTGTTACAGGCCGACAGTAGTAATGGAAGTCTTGTACGGTTATGGCATCCGCTGTACGTTATACCTGCAGACGCATTATGGACATGCCCAAAGCTGGTTTACATTTGTGTCTACAGTGGCAGACCTGCGTACAACATTTTTATACTTTTTTCCCATTTGGTTTCATCTGCAATCTGCAGTGGGAGTAAAGCTGGTCTGGGTTGCTGTTGTGGGAGATTGGCTCAACTTAGTCCTCAAGTGGTAAGCATTGTTGTTGCTTCTGTAAATATAAATATATATACAGTAAAAAAAAATCTTAAAAGAAGCATTTGGAGCCAGATTGAATGGATCACAAATCTCAATATCGAATCTCTATTGGAAATGTAATGAATTCAGCTTCACTGGTCCTAATCAGATTTATTTATTAAATCACTAAACAGGCTTATGTTTGGCGAGCGTCCTTATTGGTGGGTTAAAGAAACTGTTTATTATGGCAACTTGACGGTACCACAAATCAAACAGTTCCCCGTGACATGCGAGACCGGCCCTGGTGAGTGTCTCCTTATGTTTCTCATTGTATTTATATAGACTAACCAACACACTAAATCAGTAGCAGACTTCACAGCGGTTTCTGGCTGCTCTTCTAGGAAGTCCCTCCGGTCATGCGATGGGGGCTGCAGGGGTTTACTATGCCATGGTCACGGCACTGCTGACGATTTTGCAGGAATGTGACCCCCTAAAAAGATGGTGAGTGATTAATTCCCCTTTATATTTTTAAATAGCCCTTAATAAGACTTCTTTTGCAAGATAATACCAGACTGAATGCATGGAAATGCTCCTCGGTCACAAGAAATCATCCAGAACAACTGGAAAGACAGGAAGGAAAGAAAACCCTTGCACAACATATCACAATCTTTCAACCCTCTGGTCAGACTGAAATACCTCATTAACTACTACTAAACTTAGCAGCTCTGTTTTATCACCTTATCAAGTAGTATGTTGTAAAGATGCCGTTTATTTTGGGTAGATGATGGCCCAGTTATTCATATAGATATTGAATGTCATTTTGAAAAATAGCCAGATTTTTCATGTCTATATGTTTTGTTATTTAATATTAATGATAAACATGTTCCTTGTTTTGTTTTGTTTTGGCCATGTACTAGGTGCTTGCAGGGTTTTCTTTGGGCCCTTTTTTGGAGTGTGCAGGTTTGTGTCAGTCTCTCTCGAGTCTTTATTGCAGCTCATTTCCCACATCAGGTCATTGCGGGAGTTGTTTCAGGTCAGTTGCATTGCATACTTTTCATCTCAGTACACCTTTCAAACTTACATATGAGATGAATAAGATCTCTTACTTCTCTTATTCTGGTTTCAACATACAATTTTAATACAGGAATCGCTGTGGCCAAGGCTTTTAATAGAGTGTCCTGGATCTATTCAGCAAGCTTGAAGAGTTATCTGCACACCATCCTCTGTCTTGTGTTCATTGCGCTGGGGCTTTATGCATTGTTGGATGCTGCTTCAATAGACCCCTACTGGAGCCTAATGAAGGCACAGAAGTGGTGCTTTCAGCCTGAATGGGTCCATCTGGACACCACACCCTTCGCTGGCCTCCTCCGCAACACCGGGGCCCTGTTCGGCTTAGGGCTGAGCCTCCATTTGCCTATTCATGGTGATCTGCAAAAAAAACGGAACTGTGGAAACAGCGCCATTTACAGACTGACCTGTACAGCAGCAACACTGCCACTCCTGAGCCTCTTAGACTCATTCAGACCTCCCACAAGCACTCGTGCGCTCTTCTATGCACTTTCTTTCTGTAAGAGCGCCACTGTGCCTCTAACCACAATAAGTTTTGTGCCTTACTGCATAAGCACATTAGCAAATATATACCACAGACTGAAAGCATATTAAACTTGGGGGAAAAAAATTCTGAGATTGTATTTAAGTCTGCAATTAAGTCTGTATTGACTATTTCCCTCACTTTGCCTGTTTTAAAATATTTCAATGTAAGTATTGTTCTTGAAAACCAAAGATTACTTTATATGTTTTTATTTTAATACATCCAAACTGAATTAAGTAAGCAGAGATACCATCAGGAATATCCAATGCTATACATATATAATAATTAAGGTAAAATTATAGAATCTATTATATATATATATATATATATATATATATATATATATATATATAA
>JAUMHE010000047.1:2509807-2531821 GCA_032359235.1 Enteromius mattozi
AAAAAGAGATCAAAGAGCTATAATAATATAGTTTTCAGTCAAAATGTATTTACATCTACTATATAGTAGCCTATATTTTATAATAGCTGCTGGCCACCATTATTGTTTGATTTTTTTATCATTATCATTATTATTTTTTTTTTACATTTTATATTTATGCTGTGATAAATTGTTTGTGTTTTATCATTTTTATTGTCTAAATGTAGCTGAAAAGCTTATATTAAACTGTTCAATGGCAGGTTTAGCTGTGACAACTTACCCCATATAATGTGATAACATGCCCCTTTATAATAGGCAAATGTTGTTCAATGTGCCCACTGATTTACAGAGACACTGATTTTCAAAAAATAAACCTATGCTGAAAGATACTATTAACCAAACTGTTTTTTTTTTAAGCTTGAGCTTTAAGTAACACACTGCTGTATTAAATATGTTACAGTCTAAAAACAACCTCAAGGGTTCATCTAGTATAATTATGAAGTGCAGTGTATAAAAAAATCCTGTTCCAGAGACCTTCAGAAAATTCAAACACGTCATGAAAATAAGCTAACATATTTCTCAGTGACAGTAGTGCCGCCATCTAGCGATAGACTTATGACAACAGGAACTGCACAACGTTAAAAAATATCTTTCTTTGTGGTTTACCCGATACACATTTGTGATCAGCTAACAATTGGGTGATTATAGATAATTCGCATTATACATAATCCATATACATAAATCCACGTCTGTATAAAACAATGGGTACTTCCTCGTCTTCATCATTTTCCGTGAGACCTTTACAGTAGAATTTTGTACCGGAAGTGCAGAGTGTAAACAGACCACGCGCACAGTCATGGCCCGTGACTGTCAGTGATGAAGCAGTGTTTTCTTGTATCACATGAATGTTTCCCTCACTTCCACAGGGATGCATCACTCAAGCGGCCTTCGACAGGTTTCGGGGATCTAAGAGCTTTCAGAAATCCAGCAGAGAACCAACCTCGTGAATCGTCTGCAGCAAGGAGCGCCGCGGAGAAGCGCTATGCCGCGGCGGAAGGTATGACTGACTGCATCCTACTACAGGCCAGATGCGTACATCGCGCGCAGCATCGCGCACCTGCGTGCTCATGTGCAGCCAGCCTTCACCTGCTCGCGCGCACACACACATACGCTGTATTGCCAAAAGTATTGGGACAGCCCTTCTAATAAACAGATTTGACTGTACGTTAGAAGTTCGGCTGGGATTAGGACTTGGCTTTCTGCAGACCAGTCAGGTTCATCTACACGGTCTCATTTCTTTTTGAGCCGTGCCTTGTACACAGAGGCATTGTTCTGTTAGACAATTTATTATATGCTTGAACATGAAGATTTGTACCCAGGGAAAGTACTGAAGTACCTGCTCATTAGAAGGGCGCCGCAGTCATCATAAGGACTAGTTAAGTTGTTTGTGTGTGGAATGTGCAGATAATTACCAAAACTATAAAATTAATGCTCTGTGTAATTACATGTACAAGTTTTCATGTATGTACTGCGCGTATACACAAAAAGTTCATATTTATTAATCCATCAATTTAGACATTTGTTCTTGTGAAGAAAAAAAAAAAAGAGGACATTTTTTCTCCAAGTCATTGTGATTACATTATAATTTTTCTCCAAGTCATGTTTTCATACATCCTGATAGCTTTACTGTCAGGAGAATAATATATACTTTTGATAATATATACTCACTCCAAATAATAATGGGGATTGAGAGAGGTCCAGAAATTAGCTACAAGGGTGTTAAAGACATCATAGCCCATGACTTTTTTATTCAATTTTGGTTCATTGTACACCTATATTTATATTAACCTAGTTAAAATGTTTTGATTCAATTAAACCAGTGACCACGGGGTAAAAAAATATATTTTCTCTCTAACACTTTATCAGTATATTTCCATGGTATTGAAGAAAATACAATAAAGTTATAATTCTCAACTTTTCTTAAAATATGAGTGAACATTATTACATATATAACGCAGGAAATTATTTAAACGGTAGGAATTAAAATGAGAAACATAAAGAAAGGCTCAACAGGGTCATTTTCACAGGTCATGTGATGCTGCTTGATTTTTGTTTATCAAGTTTTCTTAATTAACAGTGTTATCAAGCTTAAGATGTGGAGTCAATTTTCATGAAAAGTTTGTTTTTCCTCATTTGTTTCAGTATCTGTATATCAGTAAAAAACATAACTGTAACAATTCCATCGGTCAGCCATAGATTACAATAATAAAGAAAAAAGAAAACAAACAAAAATTCTTCTAAACCATTTATTAATCTTAGTGTTCATTTCAACATTTATTCATACGTTATTAAAATCAAAAGCTGAATCTGTTAAAATTCAATCTGAGCTAAGATGAACTAACATTTCATTGGTATTAACAAACATTAACAACAATTGTTACACTTCTTGTTAGTTATTGCTAACTAATGGGAAACTGTTATGATTTCATTTGTATTCAGTGACCAAACTGTGTTTTGGTGTTTTGAACACTTAGAGGAATGCGGGCAGTAGCTCTGAAGGTACAGAGGATTCAGACTTCTCCGCTGAGCACACGGACAGCTCAGAGAGTGACGTCCACACGGTGAGAAACACACGCCTCACTCGCTCCTCGCTGCGCCTCAGCCGAAACTCACAGGGTAAGACTGCAGACCTCGTACTGATCACTGATGACGCATATAATAACGATGGGACTTTGGGATGTTGGATTAATGAAATTATCATGTAATTACATTTACCCGTAATAAAAAATATTTCAAATCTTAGTTAATGGGTTGATTGGTTGGAAGCACTGATGGATGGAGAACAAAAACCAAACGAACGAGTGAACAAATCTGAGAGCTTTGTTTCTAGATTCCAGTCCTGTGGAGAACCCCTCTGCCCCGGTTTCAGAGGAGGTGGTCAGCTATTCCACCCGTCGTGTGACGCGTAGTCAGCAGCAGGGGGTGACAGTCCTGCCCAAGAAATACCCCTTGCGGCAGAGTCGCTCTTCTGGCTCAGACACGGAGCAGCATGGAGAAATCTCAGAGAGGGGTAGGAGCAGCAAACCGCATGGTTCTTCACTCATGCCTTCCCTCATTTGAGTATCTCCATGCTTTGCTCTGCTCACATGTGCTTCTCTTCATTTGCTTCGTTTTAATCACAGATTTTCCTCAGTTCATACAACATGTTAACCATTCAAAAGTTTGAGGTCAGTAAGAATTTTTATTCTTTTCTTTTGAAATTTTCTCTTAATCAAAGAACCCTGAAAACAGCTTCCAAAAAATATTAAGCAGCACAACTGTTGATCATGAGAAATGTTTCTTTAGCAGCAAATCCGCATATTTGAGTGATTTCTAAAGGATCATGTGACACTGGAGTAATGACTGCTGAAAATTCAGCTTCATCATCACAGGAATAAATTACATTTTAAAATATATTACAATAGAAAACATATTTTAATATGCAATACTATTTCATATTATTACTCTTTTACTGTATTTTTGACCAAGTAAATGCAGCCTTGGTGAGCAAGAAACTTCTTTCAAAAACATGTTAGAAAATCTTACTGACCTGAGACCTTGAAATGGTAGTTTACATCATTTTCATAATTCTTTTAAAATTGAATTATTTGAAGTAATGCATTAGAATTTCATCTCATTTCATGTACTTTTGTGGCTTTTGCCTACTTTTTCTGTTGTAGTTTGCTATCAGTACCACTTTTTATTTGTTTGGTTTTGTTTTATACATATAAATATACAACCTAAAATAGTTAACTCTGTTTAATCTGTTTTTGATAATATGTTGGTTATCGATAAAACAACCTCATGTTCAAAGACATCCACTTTTTAAGTTTAAAATTAGATTGAGAAATTAAAGTTTATCTCAAGTAAACAAATATATTTTTGTTAATATTATCATGAATTACAGCAACACTTAGCTCTCAACACTGTATGATTAATAAATGTAATAAATAATAAATTATATTAAATACATATATTTAGTAAATAATTAATGAATTTCCTTAAACGTGAACCATCATCTTTGATACAAAAAAGTTTTATACTGCAAATTACTAATTGATAAGATAATCTCAACTTTCGAGAGACGTGGTTAGTACAGTATGTGGTTGGCTACACCTTCACTTTAACCACCTCATGTTTTTGTTTTATTCTTCCTTTCCTGAAGTTATTGCCATTTTTATTTTATTCATGTAATGATAAAGACCTTATTCCATTCTTAGATTTCATACAGTCCCTATTTTCTGTCGTTCAGACATTAAACAAAGTGCAGACCATGATGAGTCCCCACCCAGGACGCCCACAGGCAACGCTCCTTCCTCTGAGTCTGACATCGACATGTCCAGCCCAAACGTGTCTCATGATGAGAGTCTGGCAAAGGAGCTGTCATTGAAAGAATCCAGCCTTGCTCACCGGCCCAAACGACGACGCTTTCATGAGAGCTACAACTTTAACATGAAGTGCCCCACACCTGGTTGTAATTCACTTGGTAATTGGATTCCAGGTCCTTTATCTTAATTGTTATGAATATTTACACTAGCATTTAAAAAATTTGGAGGAAGATTTGTTGTTGTTTTGGAAAGAAAAAGTCTGTAATGTTCACCAAGGCTGCATTTATTTGATCAAAAATACAGTAAAAATAACTGTATTCTATTTTCATTCGTTGCAATTTATCCTTGTGATGGCAAAGCTAAATTTATTTTCAGCGTCCATTGCTCCAGGCTTCAGTGTCATATGATCCTTCAGAAATCATTCTAATATACTGATTTGGTGTTTGGAAAACATTTCTTTCTTTAAAAATAATAATAATTTACAGACCCCAGACTTTTGAATGGTAGTATTTGTTTCATTTATGTGTCAATAGGGGCTTTACTGTTCTTCTAGCAGTATTGTTTTGTGTACAGGATTATTTATATCCTTAAACATTTAAATTCAACCTTCATTCCTCCTTCAGGACATTTGACAGGGAAACACGAAAGGCACTTTTCAATATCTGGATGTCCACTGTACCATAACCTTTCAGCAGATGAGTGCAAGGTAATGCTTATGTGTGTCATTTTGAATTAAACTTTTAGCTTTTGCTAAAACAACAAGGTTTACCCTAAAAATCAAATCTTTTCCTCAGGTAAAGGCAAGCTCTCGAGACAAACACGTGGAGGAGAGGACGCTGTCACAGCGGCAGGATGAGAATCGGCATTCTGCTCGGCAACAGGTAAAGTATTTAAAGTCCTGCCTCTTGAACCGGTATGTGCCCTAGTAAATCCCAAATGTATCCATTCTCCAAGAGCTGCTCTCAGATTTTATGTGTGGTGAACATTACATGTTAATGAGCCTCAACTAGCACTCACATTCTCTGAGTTACTTCTCCTCCAGGCCCAGATGGAGCGACAGCTGCGGTATAAAGAGAAGGTAACAGAGATGAGGAGGAAGAGAAACTCTGTTACTCTTAAAGAGCAGAAAGACAAGTATACAGTGAGTGTTATACATGCTCTTGTTTTTGCAGAAAGAATGACAAAACCCCTTAGCAGATACATGGATTGGTTTTTGAGCTCTCGTTGTTTTTTAGGAGCACAAACAGACCCATGGCAGCAGTCGTGAGCCTCTGCTGGAGAACATCACAAGTGACTATGACCTGGAGCTGTTCAGAAAAGCCCAGGCACGTGCCTCGGACGATCTTGTAAGAGAGAAGACCCATCTCATTTTCTCCCTCTGTTTTCTCCTTTTCCCACTCTTTTTGACGAATCTGTAAAGATTGCGGTGGCCTGAGCCTGCTCTCCACTGCATTCTGGGTTATGCGATGGGTCTACGCTGGACTCTCTTCCACTGTAGCCTCCAAACTGCTGCCATTCTCTCATCTGTTGCAAATGGGTGTTCAGCAACATACTAAAGGAACCAAAAATGAAAATTCTGACATTTACTAACCCTCGTGACATTTCAGTCCTGTAGAGTTTTATCTTTTAGAGCTTGACTGAAAAGAAAATTGCAACAAAATTGAGTAAATAAAAACGGAATTATTTTTGGCTGAACCATTCCAATAAGAGAAAATAATAATCTTGAGCAGACATTACATGAACCTTCTTATTTCTCCAGCTGATTTCTTTTAATTTAACTCTTTAAATTTCTACATTGCCTTCTGTTTATTAATTTGTACAGTCTCTGAACATGTACACCTCCATTCAAACGTTTGAGGATTCGTAATATTTTTTTAAGATCTTTGAAAAAAGTCTCTTATGTTCACCAAGGCTGCATTTACAACTGTTTACATGATTGTTTACTACTGCTATATTTATACATTGCTTCAGTCTTCAGTGTCACATGACCATCAGAACTCATTTGTAGCTTAAGAAACATTTATTTTTATTATCAATATTGAAAACCGTTGTGCTGCTTGGAAACTGTGATACTGTAATTTTTGTTTGATAAATAAAATAGTTTAATAGAAATAGAAATAATTTGTAACATCATCAATGTATTTATAGTAAAGTTTAATGCATCCTTCCTGAATAAAAGTATTTCTTTCTTTGGAAAAAAAAAATCTTACGGTCCCCAAACTTTTCAAGTATCTCTCGATCTCAACCTCAACCTCCCCATTCATGAATCTTCTGCGGTAGGCTTCAGGGTTTTCCTTCTATCTCTGTGTCCTCATTCCTCCAGTCAGACCTGTGTTTCTCACAGCCTTCATTGGTCCTTGCAGGAGAAACTTCGGCTGCAGGGACAGGTCACGGAGGGTGGCAACATGATAAAGACCATTGTGTTCGGCCGCTATGAGCTGGACACCTGGTACCACTCGCCGTACCCCGAAGAGTACGCCCGCCTCGGCCGTCTCTACATGTGCGAGTTCTGCCTCAAATACATGAAGAGTCAGACCATTCTGAGACGTCACATGGTAACTCTTTCAGATGTTCAGTTAATGACAGTTTCATTTTCAAACTTCCAAAATTCCTCTGTTTTTGTCCAACCTTGTATTATAATGTTGAACTCCTCTTTCTTATCTCACTTTCAATCAGGCCAAATGTGTGTGGAAACATCCACCAGGTGATGAGATTTACAGAAAAGGGGCTATATCTGTTTTTGAAGTGGATGGCAAGAAGAACAAGGCAAGAACAAAGACATCCCATAAAGACTTTAAATTTGCTAACTACAGGTCAGTAATTTGCGATCAGTAATTGATTCTGCCTCGTCATTTGTCTTTTGCAGATTTATTGCCAAAATCTGTGCCTGCTTGCCAAACTCTTCCTGGACCACAAAACTTTGTATTACGATGTGGAGCCGTTTCTCTTCTACGTGATGACTGAAGCTGACAATACCGGCTGCCATCTTGTAGGATATTTCTCCAAGGTACTCTGTTAGTGACTCCAGTGAACCTTGATCTTGAGTTTCCTTTCACACTTGATTATTTTGTAGTAATCAAAATACGTATCTGGATTTAGGAAAAGAATTCATTCCTGAACTACAATGTCTCCTGCATCCTGACCATGCCACAGTATATGAGGCAGGGTTATGGCAAGATGCTGATTGATTTCAGTGAGTGCAGTAGATCTGGACATTTGTATACTTTTTATATGTGTTATATGATTACTGTGTTAAGAAAACAAGATTGCAAATGGTGATGTTAAAGTTGCAATTGCAACTGTAGACAAACATAATTTATGCTGTGTCATTTTGTCTTTAAAAAAGAACCTTAAGAACATGATAGAATAGCGCTCTTACCAAGTGTGCACTTTTTGATGCTGCAGTTAATGGTAGACCTGAGCATTTTAATGTTTGACTGGCTTGTTTCTGCACAGGTTATTTGCTGTCCAAAGTAGAGGAGAAGGTTGGCTCCCCTGAACGGCCTCTCTCTGACCTGGGACTCATCAGTTACAGGAGTTACTGGAAGGAAGTGCTCCTGCGCTACCTGCACAACTTCCAGGGCAAAGAGATCTCCATTAAAGGTACTTTAAAGCAGGGTTGACAGGTTTTTTCAGTGTAACTCACCCAAATGCTACTCAAAACTAGCCTAAAATTAGCCCAATCGCTTTGCATGGGGGATTCCAGGTAAAAAATAATGTTCTGGTTCTGGTTCCCCTGATAAAAGTCGATTTCCAGGGGCTATATATAACCTTATTGGGGTCGCTTCAACCTACAGACATGAAAAAAGTCTTGCACTAAGTAGCCTTAAACACTGGTACTTAG
This sequence comes from Enteromius mattozi, assembly GCA_032359235.1. Classification (NCBI taxonomy): domain Eukaryota; kingdom Metazoa; phylum Chordata; class Actinopteri; order Cypriniformes; family Cyprinidae; genus Enteromius; species Enteromius mattozi. Next base: position 2,517,998 of record JAUMHE010000047.1, read on the forward strand.
TTTTATGTTCTGTGTTTTAAAAAGTAGTTTAATTATTTATAAATGAATAATTTTATTCATCATATATGCATTAAATTAATCAAAGGCTACAAATTCATCAAAGAATCCTGACTTTTAAATAAAATATGAAAGATTTCTGAAGGATAATGTAGCACTGAAGAGTAATAATTGCTTAAAAATTCAGTTTTCCAATTTAATTTTAAGTGTATTCATATAGAAAACATAATATTTCACAATATTTACTGTGTTCATGTAAATATGCAGCGAGACTTCTTTCAAAATCGTTAAAAAATCTTACAGACCATAAATGTTTGATCAGTAGTGTGTGTTCCTTTATCTTTGTCTGTTTGTGGATGTAACACTTAATAGTATGAATAATTGTTTTTATTGTTTGTCATATATTAACACTTGGGAGCAGAAATCAGTCAAGAAACAGCTGTCAATCCTGTAGACATTGTCAGCACTTTACAGTCACTCCAGATGCTGAAGTACTGGAAAGGGAAGCACCTGATCTTAAAAAGACAGGTAATGTCATTTTAAAAACACAATATTTGTATTAATTATAGGCTTGTTATTTTGATGTAACACTGTTTTTTTTTTGCATTTAAATGGCTGAATGATTTTTAGGATCTGATTGATGATTGGAAAACCAAAGAGGCAAAACGTGGAAGCAACAAGACTATTGACCCTACGGCCTTAAAGTGGAGCCCACCCAAAGGAACCTAAGACAATAATCTGCATGCTCTTCACTGTTTGCTGTAGCTTAGCAGGTCTTGGTCACTATTAGAATAGCTCAACACATAGGAAAGTGTTTCTTTGTTACAGTAAGTTACAAGTAAGTCTGCAATCCTAACTGTTCTGTACATGTCACATAGTTCAGTTGAAACATTTCACGTTTTTTGAAACATGGTTAACATTTCAGCAAGCATCATAGAACTGCTGCACAGGAGATCCTATCACCTAACCTAGTGTTTGATACTCAAATGGGAATTGTTTTTACTGTCGTTTTTTTAGTCGTCTATTGCATCTCTTTATTTTAGAGAAATGACTATTTGACTGTTAAATATTTATGTGGGGGGGGGGAACATTATAGTGTTTCTATATCTAATGGTTTTGTGAGCTACCAAGCTTCTTCTTTTTCATTTTTTTTTTTATTTCCTTTGAACCAGATATGTGTTCCCAGCCCTGTTTGACATTAGCCAGAGTCATTGCACTAAGTTAAAAGAATATTTTATTAGCTCAAGTGAGACTAACCTGTATTTTGGAACAGACACATTGCAGTAAATGTGATATATTAACCCTTCATCAAGTATTATTTTTTCTAAAGCCTACAATGAAAACTATTAAGTGGAAGCTTCACTTAGTTTATAGCATGTCTTGCAGCAACTGTAATTTGTGAGCAGCCAGAATAGCTCATAGAGTTACCGTGATGCACTTTTAAACTCCTCCTAGTGGATTAAACACAGACTATACTCTGATATGCCAGTAGCATGTGTTGCACTTGAGTTTCTGTCTCTCCTCTGAAATAAATTCGGTCACTGTTTAACACGATGACGTTCGGTGAGTTAATGGGGTATTAATGTTAACAAACAATGAATAAACTCTTTAACAGAAGTTCATCCAAAAATAAAAGTGTCATCGTTAATCACAAGTGACAGTGAATATTGGTATAAACAGAGTTAATATGCGCGACCTGCTTCCTGTGTTTACTCTGATTCCATGTCTACTATCAGTAGACTATAACATGTTTACATGGTGAACCTCATATCGTTTCGAACATGCTTGTGTAACTAACGTTACGTCAGACTGCTCCACGATTGATTAATCAAGCGACAAACACCATACACCGATATGTTACAGTTCTTTCTTTGTAACCCTAGAAACAGTCGAATACTTGACAGCGTACACAGGAAGCAGTTCGCGCGCGCAGTAAAGGAAGTAGTACGTCACCAACATGCGTTTCCACAACACGGCCACTAGGAACGTCATTATCACACAGGCAGCCTTGACATTTCTTTAAGGAAAAACTAGTACATACGGTCCACCATAAAGATAGAGATATAATGAGAGACTTCTTACTTTCATGCGTTTGTTCACAGTTCACCTTGCTGACGTTATAGCCTCATTATATAGCCTGTCTTTGCGCTTGAGAACAGAGAGGTAGGTGTTATTGTGCAATTTTAATGGTCATATAAGTATAATGAAAGCGTAAATATTCGTTTTATTTAAAAAAAGAAGAAAAAAGCAACGTTATTGTTGAGTGACTAGTGCGCAAAGAGAGAATTGAGTTTGTTAAAATGCATGTCACGTTAAGCCATTGCTAACCTGTGCAAGTTCTCATAAATGAAATGTACCATTGTCGTTGTATTATTATTATAGCCATCCATTATGGTTGAGAAGCAATCCTGCGCACAACTTCGTATTTCATTAAAGAGGTCAGAGTTCAAGCGAAAATGAGCATCTGTCATCATTTAGTCGCCCACATGCTTTTCTTTATTCTATGGAACACAAATATGTACATATTGCTGTTTTGCTGACCTCTGTGTTTCGTTTTATGGATAATGGGCAAAAACAATGAGACATTTCTCAGAAAAAGTTTCCTTACATGTTCCAAAGAAGAAAATGAAGACAGGTTTGGAACAACGTCAGGTTAAAGTAAACATTGACAGCAGCTTGTTTTGTCCCTGAGCAGGTCCTATCAGAATGTCTCAGATGGAGCTCCTCGTCACAAATGTAGCTGAGCTCCTCACTGCTGCTGTACAGGAAGTGTTGCAGCTCATGGGTCAGGCTGTGTTCGAGTATCAGAAAGAGTCTGCCAGAACACGTCTGGAGAATCAGACCCTCCAGCAGAAGCTCAAACAGCTCCAGCAGGCAATGGCTGGGGATTCAAGTGAGATTACCAAGAGCTTACATTTGTGGAATTATCTTGTCTACTTGCATGTACACGTTTTCAATCCTCTCTTATATTTTTAGATGAAATGCTGAACGTCTCACTACCCATTGAGATGCCTCATTTAGCAGAGGATCACGCACAGGACGATCTCATTTATCTTGGAGATTCTGCTGCGAGCAAGCAGACAGAGCAGCCAAAAAGTCTGAGTGACAATCCTGTTCACATGAAGCTGGTTTTAGATGAAATGACTTTAGACAGCAGACATCATACTCTGCAAGGGACCTGTGACTATTCTTTGAAGAAGCAGAGACCCCTCTCCAGGGTAAAGAGAAGCCCTCCAAGAAGAATCCCAAACGCTGGCAGCAGAGAGAGTCCGGTGACCACCACCGACACACCACTGGGCTCAAACAGAATCAAAGACGAATCTAAAGAAGAGCCTCTGGAGTGCTCTGTAGAAGAAGAGACAGAAGAGGTCAGGACACAAGCTCCTGTAGTTCTCCTCCAGGATGTTGCTCCAGCAAACGAACACAACCAGCTGCCTGTCTCGTCCTTTTCCAACAGCGTTGTCCACTATGACCAACCAGGCAAATTACTTAATTCTGCTTCCAAACACATTCTCAGGTCACGGGTGGAGAATATGGTCCAAACGGGGGGCGTCCATGGCAGCCCCGGCGTCAGTGAGAGCAGGGAGATTCTGCACAGCTGCCACATGTGCGGCAAGACCTTCGCAACACCCTCCAGCCTCGGAGCGCACTTTGTGTGCCATTCAAACGAGAGACCTTTTGTTTGCAAGTGTTGCAAGTTCAGGTTCAGTCGTTTAGCCGATCTGAAAAAGCACGAGCGCATTCATACGGGAGAGAGGCCATATAACTGTTCGCTCTGTGGACGGAGATTCAACCGAACAGAGAATCTGAGAAGACACTTGAGGAAAGTTCATTATGGAGCAGTGCTGTAAGCTTTAGATTTACTGCATTTATTTTAGCATGTTGACTTTGGATCTTTCAACAATCATTATCATGGCTTAGTCGTATCTCAAAAGTCACTTAATCCACTAGGCCTGTTTTTAGGCCCCCATTTTAAATATAGTATGTTGCCAACTGTTTCCATTAAATTGAATTAAAATAAATATTAATATCAGTGATGTTGCTGAAATATGATGAATGTGTATTATCATACATTTTTCTGAGAATACATGATATATTGGTAAAATTCTCATCAATCAAATTGCAACATTCCACTGGATTCTTGTTTGCAATATTATTTGTCTTTACAGCAGTGTTTTCAGCAGTGGCTGTTTTGTCAGTTTTTTTGTATTAAAAAAAAAAAGTGTACAAATTACAAACAATACAGTTTCAAAAATTTTACGTTTTTGAAGGCAGTCTTTTGTTCTCACCAAGGTTGCACTTATTACAGAAAAACATAATGTGAAATATTATTACAAATACTGTTTTCTGTTTATTGCTGTCAATTATAAGTGTATTTAATATATAATAACCTATTTTTTTAATATGTACATGCAGGTGTGTGTATTTACATATACATAAATATACACAGAACACATACATATATTATGCTAACAAAAACTTATTTTGGATGCAATTAATCTCGATTAATCGTTTGACAGCACTAAATGAAATATAAATGTAATTTATTCCTGTGATTGTAAAACTAAATTTTCAGCAGTCATCACTCTTCTGTATCACATGATCTATCGAAACATCACTTGATGAATTTCATTAACCTTGCTGAATTGTTTTGTTTTGTTTAAAAAAACAACACTACTAAGCCCAAAATTTTCAACTGTATAATTCATAACCAGCGTTGACTAAAGGAATACATGATTCACTGTGCCAACCCTGTTATCCACTTTGTTTTTATTAGTATGGTACACTGGCATAAATCTGCACATTTTCAGCTGAACTCTTGCAAATCATTTAAAACTGACAGATTTTCCAAAGTGAGTATCGGTCAAAACCAAAACATCCATCCTTCATTTCTTTCAGAATTCGCTTCAGCTTCTTTTTTTGCTCCATTCCACACGCCACTCGTTCCAGTCCAATAGTGTCCGGTCTGTTTGCCACTTTGCTTGATCCAGTTCTGATAAAGATAAACAAAAAGGGTTAACAAAAAAAAAGGTGTTTTTTGGTCTTTCAATGCAAAATGTTATTACAACATGCATTACAAATTTACCTTTTAGGAATGTCTGGAAAATCTGATTAATCATCTTATGACTCTGTAATACTAACTCCCATGGGTCTAGAAAATAAAACCAAGTCAGAGACTTTAGGGTGGCATGTGAAAAACAGAAGTGCAGGCCATTTAATAGATATATTCAATAGAGTTAACAATGTACCGATTGTTCAGCCGACAATATGTCTTGCTTTCATCTGTGTTCATTTTAATGTGGTGTCTAACCTGACTCATTAACTAGGAAAAAGAAGCTACCATTTCTTGATCAGCAAGCATAACCAGTACTACGCATCTAAAGATAACATATGAAATGAAGAGTTGTCTTTCATCACAACTGAATACATGCTTACCCTTAGTGTTTGAGAGCTGCTTAAGCGCGCCGCTCAGAGAGGAATCATCGTGCAGCACAGCACGAAGACACAAGGCCTGACATGCTGCCATGATTTGATCACGCACAGAAGCATCACTTCCCAGACACACACAGACAGTGCCTGGAAAAAAATCAATCCCATAGAATGTGTCATTGCTGCTCTGCTCGAGTCTTAGTTAAGCATAAATCCCTTAATGTCATTTCAGATCATGTTATTATGTCTGACCTCTGCTTATATAGCAGAATTGGAGGTTTTTGTACCATTTTTTATTCCAATGAGATACGGTTTGTTGTTGTTCTTCAACGCCAGCTGCAGCTCTCCTGGCCTTTTAAACCAAAAAGAAACAATTTTAACAGTCAATACTGTTTTCACAACAACAATATATTTGTGATTAGTAAATGAATACAAACAGACTCTTGAACAATGTCTCCAAGCCTCACACCCAACTTTATGGGAAGTGTCCTTTTCAGCGCTGTGAAGAGGTATAGAGTTTGTTAACTAAATGCATAATGAATCATATTAAATGAACAAGAAAGCCTTTAAAAGTGATGAGGTTTTAAGGCCATACACAAGAACACAGGCTCCTTCTGATTGGCCTCCGCTGGACCGAGCAGCTGACCATGAAGCAGGTACTGATGGAGGACTATGGACAAGCGAGCCTCATTAAGGGTGTCCATAACAACAGAACGAACAGCTTTGTAGTTGGCAAAGAGGTGGAGAACAGTGAACAGGAAGAACAGGACGAACGTCAACCTGAATGAAAGAGCACAAATCAGTACCTGCGACACACTTTGTTTGGATCGTGGCTTACACATCAGGGTGTAACTCACAATGGGTTATCTGTTACAAGCGGGATGAGTGCCAAGCTGACCAGGAGTCCTGCCAGGTTCACCAGGGTTTCCTTGGCAGGACAAAAAAAGCGGAGACATGATACACTAATACTTGAAACCACTGGCATATACTGACCTCAATTTTCCAAAAGGAAAAAAAAAAACTATCATGAGGTATATGAGAGAAAGTGAATAAAAACCTGGCTCCCATCTTTGGCGGAGATATCAGCCATGTTGTTTCTGCGAGCTTGATGGACAGTTAAGGCAGCTCTTGTTGCTCCACCAGCGACTCCTACAATGGACTGGAATGATAGAAATAAAGGAATATGTCTAGATATTCACTGTTTTAAGGTATAGAGGAAGATGCAGTTAATGTTTTACCTTAAATATCCCAGCAATGCAGACGATAAGAGTGAAAAAAGGAGGAAAATGAGGGGCTGCAATCTCCATGAACATTGCCACGTCATTAAGAATGTCAGCGAAGAGCCTGATAGACATTATGTCAAATACTTCTGAGAAGTATTACATTAAAAGATTTACTCAAGTAAATAGAATTAAAGTCAATGGTGAATCCTACCTCCATTTCTTGGCTTCAGAATCTAATTTGCTCCTGAAATATAGGGTCACAATTAAGTACTATTAAACAAAACACCTTCACAATCTGAATGGCTGAATGGCGAATGTTACCCTTTGAGCCAAGCAAAAAGTATTCTTCCCAGCATCCCAGTTCCATCTGAAAACGGGAGGAGAAAGAGGGAGAAAATGGTTAGAAAATCATGCATTCATAAAATGAACAGAAGTAATTTGTGCACATACCCCTAAGCAGCCACGTTATTGTAGCTGCTGCAACTGTTGCTTCTTGATTTCCAACCCCAACACCCCTCAGTGAAGCCTGAGTGGCAAGTGTGCCAGACAGAGAGCTGGAAAATGCCTTGGGAAACAAAAGACAGTGACAGGGACACATATATATATCAAAAATATCAAAAAGCTAATCAATGTTATCCCTAGACGACAACACATTTTCATTTGTTTTTGAATAAACTATTAAAGATGGATTCAACTGTGACAGCAAAAACATTTTGTTGACCATTTTATTCCTTTTCTATTGTTTGAAATAACATACAAAATACCAAATATTGTATTCCAAATAAATTCCCACAAATAAGCAGCACAAATGTTTCAAACATCGATAATAACAATAATAATATTTCCCAAACACCAAATCAGCATATTAGAGTGATTTCAGAAGAAGCTTGTGACACTTATAACTGCATTTTTGACCAAATAATTGCTGACCTTGTGAATGTCAGAGATTAAGTCTCACTGAGCAATAAATGGGGTATTTCCTCTGTTTCTGGCAACATTAGGGGTAAATATACATATTTGTTTATTTTGCCAAAAATCTTCATGTTTTGCTTATTAATCATACCTCAACAACAAAATCTAATAAACGTACAGGAGCGTCAGATCTATGGCAAGTGTACCTGCACAGTGTCCCAAAACTGATACTGTAAGTAATCCTCACTGACACTCTCAGGATACCCCTGGGGCAGGAAAACACTCTGAGAGAGGAGAGAGCAGTTAGTGGTGTCTCAGAGAGTTTGTGTTAATGATCTGAAAGACTTTTTCTGTGTCAGTCACGCACTTTAAACACGCCAGAGACGGAATTTCCCGCCAGCCTGCCGTCCTTGTGTCTCTTCATCCTCCCGTCCTTCATCAGGTATTTCCATGACTCCTGGGAGCCATAGCGCTCTGTGGCAATCACCCCTTCACAGTCCTCCATCTCTGCCATCTGCTCGTCAGTTAGCACGTGTGCATTAAACAACTGTAACAGCAGTCTCACACATTGCACATCATTATCTTACAAAATATATTTTTGAATACAGTAGAGTTTTCTGCGTGTTGTCACGCTGTATAGACTGGCATACTAAGGGCTAAAATGACTACTGCGTAAAGGTGTATCTGCTTGCGTTTCAGTAGATTTTCCAGGAATCGCCCCCTCACCCTCTCGTCCCACGCTTCCGTGTTTAGACTGTATCGCTGCGTCATGAGCATGTCGCGGCTTCTGATTGGCTCGTGGGATTTTACGTAGCGCAATCAAAACCGCACAAGACGAGCGGGAAGATTCTTTGCTAGTAGTTTTATAAATGAATCGACTAAATTTTCTTATCTGTGCGGTTACATCATTTTGTTACATGTTTTTGTTCTGTATAAATTTCTGCACCAGCACTTTTCTTGTTTTTTTCTTTCTTTCTTTAAATTCATTGAAGGAGAACAAGAGGGAGAGAATTAATGAATGTCTAATTTTAAGCCTCCTGGCCCCTCTGACCTCAGTGTCTGTATCTTTGTTAGTGTGTCAGCTCAACCCAGAATAGATGACCTTCACAAGCGAGAGTTGTGTGCATGTCTGTGTTTGAGTCTCTGATAAAGACAATTACAGATCAACAGGTCAGAGCGAAATATACTCAAGCATCATAGAGTTTTTATTTATTTAAATTCTCTCTATTAATAAATGGCAATCATTATAGCAGCCGGTGTGATGTGATATGGGTTATGTCATTTTAAACCCAATCTCCAGGGCGGCACAAACTCAGTTTTACTATTTATGACCCCTACTTTTATTAGTTCAAAACAACCATAAAGCAGTAGTTCTCAACTAGGGTATATATTTCTAGCTTGAACCAGGGGGCCTCAGCAAACTTGTCAAAATGACCTAAAATGATTTAAAATAAGACAGATTCCAAATACAATGAGCTAAAATTGTATCACTTTATTACTTAAAATCACACATACTTATTTACATCTATTTACCTGTACATCTAATACTACCTATTGTCTATTTTGTATGTTGTAGCCTATATATTTTAAAGAAAATAATTAATATTTTATTCTTTTTATTATCTGTGTTTTGTCCTGTCACTGTCTGTCTTTTTGCACTGTGGAAGCTTCTGTCATCAAAACAAATTCCTCCTATGTGCAAACATACCTGGCAATAAAGCTCTTTCTGATTCTGATTGTAGATGAGATGGTCGAATTACAAAAGAAAAAAAAAAGACTTGGAAGAGTTCATCATTAATAAAATCTTACAAAGCCATGGACATTTAAAAAAAAAAAAAAACATGTTAACATTTTATCAGGTACAAAGTGAATAAAAAAAAATTTCTTATACAAATAACATATAACATTTTTTCTCATAAAAATCACAATCACAAACAACTGACCCATTTCTAGGGACTGTAATGTTCTAGAGAATGAAAAAAAAAAAATACAAATGAATTTTGTCCATATTTGGACACACATGATAAGTTGATGTATCAAGTGATATACCTGCATGCCTGGTCTTGAACATAACATTTGAAAAATGCAACCCTCAGGTCCTGTCTACCAGCTTTGCCCCCATTTAAAATAATCACCATGCTTGCTGTTTTTTCCAAAGGAAGAAAATCAGAAACAGTATTTAATCTGTTTAAGAACATTCATGAAACATGACAGGGTGTAAATCATGCATATGTCCAACATTTCCGCCCAATTGAGAGATCAAACACATTCAGTTACTATTTACAAACACGGGCCCTGCAGGGGCCTCAGCCTGTCAGGAACTTGATTCTTGTGAGCCTCTGATTGCGTAAATAGAAAGAGAAAGAAACTGTGTGAGAGAGAATGAGTAATAGCAGACATGAAGTCAAAGCTTCTCTGTTACAAAGTCTGCAGAAGCTATTCATGATTCGCAGGGGCACCAAGGTGTGGTAAACATGATAAACGTAAGAGCTAAAGAATGTGTGGAAGTCCCTCGAGCTGAGCAGAAGTGAATAAGACAGTGGGAGGGAGCAGAAAGGAGAGGTGTGGTGTTTCATTCTGTCACTGTTGTAGCTAGGCACTTCAAAACGCTTCTTCACACTCTCACTCCTCGAAACTGGAGCTAAAGAAGCTGGACTATATCGTTTAAATACATAACTGACAATAAGAGGAAGTTTGGATGGGAAGTCGTCTCGAAATCAAGTTGTGACAGCGACATGTGACATCTTTGTCAAAGGACACTACATCAACCAAAAGAGTAATTAGCAGAGTTTCACACCAGACTTATTTGGTTATTAAATACCTTTGGATCTTTGGTGAACCTGAGGAATTTTGGACCCTTCTTCCCTCAAGATCAAGTCTGGGCGAGTGTGTAAGTACTGAGAGCTTTTGTTTCAATAACTGTGTTTCAACTGGCATGTTTTTAATGCTGCTACCTTCAGAAACATTATTATCTCTTTGGAGGCAGACTTTACACAGCTGAGTTTTCGATTTATCACGACAGACTAGCCAAAACAAGCAAGTGAGATCCATCAACACTCTCTTGTAATACTGATGCCAGTTATTGTCATACCATGACTCTCTGTCTCTGTCTATACCTGTTTTTCAAGCCCCGGCACAATAAGAGATAACAGAAACGCACTTCACCTTAAATGCTTTAACTTTTAAACTTTTAAATTGTTCTAATATATATATTTATTCTCCCTCTCACTTTTGGTGTCTGTCTTTCTTTTATAAATATATTAAACAATTGCCCCCAATTAAAACTGAAAGCAGAAAATCAGTGTTAAGAACCAGTTAAACCAGCTTGCTGTAAATCTCTGCTTGATGTTTAAAACTTGATTCAGACAGAATTTTAACTACACTGTATCCACTGTAGTATAAAGTACACTACAAAATCATCAAAATACAGTAACGTGCCATTACTTTCAAGCTGACTCCCCTTTTCTTTGAACAGAGATGTGTGCATACGAACTAAAAGAGGTGAAAGTTGAGGATGCTTTACTTGAACATCCTGGGCCGAGGGCTGTTGCCTGTCATAACCTCTGTAACGACACAGACCATCGCAAACTAGCCATTTGCAGCATCATATGTGGCCTCTCCTGCTTGGGAATTATGTCCCTCATGTACTCTGTCAAGGTAACAATGATTACAGTTTCAATGAAATATCAGTGCTGTTTGATGGCATTATAGCACTAGTATTGTAATAAACATCACTAAGCTCTGTTTAAACTTATTTTTTAAACTTGAATGGTTTAATAACCCACCCACGCAGTCTCAGTAAAAGACTCAAGAATGTAGACAAACACAAGATGTGAAATGAAAATAAACACTCCCAACTGGCTTCCTCAAGTAGGCCTGTTTAATGATGATCTAATTTAATTATTAACAGTTTGGGTTTGTTCTCATATACTATACACCGAAAACACTCTCTACAAACAATGCTCTCTACAATGCTGTTGCCAGTAAAACAAATACTGTTGGCAAAGATGAGACACAATGAAACAAAAGAGTGCCATGAAACTTAATAACTGCAGGCAGTGATGAAAAAAGCGTAAAAAAAAAAAGGAAACTAACATCTTTCCTCACTTTTTTCAGGCTCGAGAGACAAGAAAAAGAAATGAAGATAGTCCAGCAACACAAGCAGAGTTTAAGAAATACTCAGAAAAGGCTTGTAAATGGGGAATTGGGTCCATTGTGGCCTGGGTAGTTTTAATTCTCATCTTTCCATTGCTTCTGGGACTTGTGTCCTTTCTTCTTACCTTCATAGACTGACACTGAAGAAGCTTTTCTAGAGTTAAATGACCAACCAAAGCCAATGAACCGTGGGAGCACAAAGAGACTCTTTCAGTGCTCACACTGGACACCGCATCTAAACCATGCAAAAATTTAACTTGATAAAAATAGGTTAGACATTGATGGTCATTATTTAAATTCTGTTTCCAAAGGTGCTTGTACTAAGTTTGGATTGACAACTTGCTACCTATAACATAAGAGGATTCAAGAGTTTTCACAAAGGACTAAACAAAACTTTTATGTCTTTTGGTAGTAGCAAACCATACTGGATTATATTAGTGAAATCACTGCCATTAAACCAATGCATTTAAAAACACAGCAACTTTTATGAATTTGTTATATGAGATAGATCAGCACTGTCCAGACAGAAGCTACCTGCACACTTTAGCAGGCTGATTTTATTTATGCTCTTAAATTGGAAATGAAACACTGAGACACTCGCTGGCAGTCAAATGTTGAGATATGGATGTGGTTACATTATTAACATTCTGTTTTTGTAAATAATTTGTATTATTTCAATACCTTGTGCTTTTGATATTTTATACACTGTATGTATTTCAGAGTTTGTAATAAAATGTGACAGTAACAGTCAAAACGCACCTGTTCATTGTGAACTTCTTACAAACAACTTGACATAACACCAAAATACAAAAACACAGTTCAATTGTATTCTATTAGAAATACAGAACGCAGAGCTCTATACAAGTTGACACACAAACCATTCAACATGTTCAAACACAGCAGGCAGTATTATAAATCACTACATCAAAGATGAACAAAAGCCTAAATTATGTGAATGGACTATAGATAGAGTACCTGAGTAAAAGCACAGAATGCACTGAAACCTTTAAATCCTTTATGCCTCTAGATGAGAAGCACCAAGCATAATCTAAAAATTAACAATGCAAACTTTTGACTCACTGGTAACTCACTGTATTCAATGCTGTCACTTTAAAGTCCTTTGTGGCGTCTCCTTTATAATGAAACCCACAGGCCATCCTGAGAGTGTATTAATAAGGCATTCGTTTGAACCAAAGAAGCTTAAAGGTTTTAAGAGAATATAATGAAAGAGGAATGGTTTATGACACTTCATTTGAAACACTTTCTGATATAGAGATGAGATGAGCAGGAATTAGAGATATATGCCACAGATTCATGTAAACAAGTGCTTTCTTTGAATGGCTAAATAAAAGGACCAAACAGAACGGAGCAGTTTCTTGTAAAATGAGACCAATCTACAAAATAAACACCCTCACCTTGCAAAATATATAAAGAATGTGATGTATTCACAGTACATCAGTAACCAAACATTTTACAGCTCTGCAAGTCTATTTATTGTCTGATTTAATTTACAGTAAATTTTAACATAATACATACAAAGCCCATTGTTTGGTACAAAACCACCTCTGCCTCAGCCCACAATCTGCTGAAGTGCCATCCAGGTGTCTAACTCCTCAAGCTTGGAGCATAGGAGGGACTCCAGCTGCTGCAAGGTGTGGCCATCCTCCACTTTGGAAGAGCCCCCGACACCTCGTCTGGTTCTGCAGATGCCAGCGCTCCTCTGGGCTCCACCCCCCGCCACTACACCGACCAGAGGTTTCTTGGGTTTCCTGGCGACTCCCAATTCAGGGAAATCGACAAAGCGTTTCACCTTTTTTTGGCCCACGACAGCCTGAGAGCCATCACGCCGGTTAAGAGGCACCTCAAATATGGTTTCCAAACGTCTGAAAGAGTTTGCAAAACTTGCTTTATCGATCAGACTTTAAAATAGGAAGAAAGAATTTAAGAAAAGAGAAAAAATAAAACACCCAAAAAGATAACACACAAAGTCATAAAGGTGTATGGCTTGGTTTGTTTTGTTTTTCTTCACCCCAAGATTATGCAGAGTCCCAAGGGTTTAGAACAACATGGGTGTGAGAAAATTGTAATAGAAATTCTATTTTTTATA
>JAUMHE010000047.1:2531921-2558816 GCA_032359235.1 Enteromius mattozi
ATTTTTTAAAGGAAATGTACTTTATATGCATGTCCCCCCCCCCCCCCCAAAATGTATTACCCTTGTAAGCTTATACATTAAAACTTACATGACTTTCTGATTTCAACAGTCCCTCCATAAAAAATGTCACTCTATAAATAAAAGCTTTTCTATAAGAAAAGACTGCCGAAATGAACAATGAAAGATCTAGGCAAGACCTAGAATTGGGGTACAAAACACATACAGGATAGACTCACAAGGTATGAAATGAGCCTAAAGGTGGAAAGGAACGCAAAACAAACTGTGGCATTGCTAGAAGTGGACAAGGAAGTGACTGATGGATTAAACAGACAAAAAAAGAGAGCTCAAGGAGCACACAAGTTTGTTTTGCTATTTTGGTCACTCTCAGCTGTTCATTACCCCTCGCCTTTCCAAAAGAACCGGCAGATTTCCCTTCATGCGTGTCCCACACCAGCCCCTCACTGGGCTTCTTTGTGCTGCTGATCATCTCAAACTGAAAGAAAAGACGATAATTACGTGCCCATACACACAGCAGCTTCACAAATGGCACCTCACAGTAGCTGCAGAGTGACCGAGCGAGGTCAAAGAGCTCCGGGGGGGAGAGAGAGAGAGAGTGCTGAATTTGGGCATGGCCAGGCGAGGTGGGGGGGCTTGGACCCAAATCTTATGGCATCACTATACTAGGAAAGGCATTAAAACCTATTTTTGATTAGGGCTGATTTGGAAGGAGGTGATGAGATAGCAAGGGTTAAGATGTTACATCGGCTGCTTATATTTCAGATGGGGGCGTGCACGCATATATGATCAAGATAATCATTGGCTCACAAAATCTCTGGATTTACATCAATCAGTATGTATTATTGCAACCTCCCCCATCCCAGCCCCAGGATTCAGATGTAACACTGAAAACCAAATATTGATCTGCCACTCATCTAAACATAGACGTGAGACTTATTCATTTCAGATCGCTTGAGTTATGCGATTGTGCGAAGCTCAAACAGGCCCTTATGTCTCCATGTCCTTATTAGTCAACATGAGACATGCAGACTGCTGCCATCAGTATCAGATTCATTCCAAGACTCCAATAGCTATTTCTGAGCACTGTAAGACGATCATGCATCCCACCCTGTGTTCCTTCATCGCTTTACCCCTACCTCATCTCTCTCCCCTTTCATAGTTTTCCCTGTCTCTATTTCTTCCCTCTGTCTTTTTCCCAAGCCACACTTAAGGCTGGATCTATAATTAGCAAGGGGCCTTCGGCACTATATAAGCACCCCAGTAACAAGTCACCACGCGGCTTCAGTCTTCACTTCTTGAGCTTCTTAGACTTCACACATACCGTCTCAGCATGGTGAGTAACCTGAACCTTTGATGTTACCTGGCCACACCATCTAGGTGGACACATAGGAACCAAGGACATAATGCCTCAGTCTCAGCATCTGATTCTTGGATAATTGAACAGTGGACTTATAATGCATTTAACCGGATATGATAAACTGAAGCTGTTCTTTTTGAGCCTGTGTTGTTGGAACCAGGACCAGCAGTTTTAGACTGCTAAACTGAGTGGCTTTGCTTTCACTTCCCATGAAATATGGGATTTATTTTTGTCATTTTCTGTAAGATGTTAAGAAAATATAGAATATTGTAAGTTTTACCAGAAAGCACTAAGCACGGTACTAATTTAAAGCTAATGAATACAGTTTTACTTATTATTGAGGAGCGACCTATGCAAAGGTCATCATTTGGATGTATATCACATGTAAAATTGTGTGTTTTATTAGAATATGCCTGAACAGGATTTATTAACAAAAAACCTGTTATAGGAATGTGTGGCACTGTATTGTCAGTGTCTGTTTTCACGTTATGTCGTTATATATTATTGTCAACAACACAAAGGTAATATGCACTATTCAGCTGTGATTTTTTTTCTTTCTAGGCACCCAAGAAGGCTAAGAGGAGGGCAGGAGGAGGAGAGGGTTCCTCCAATGTGTTCTCCATGTTTGAGCAGAGCCAGATTCAGGAGTACAAAGAGGTAAATATTTTTTCAGATCTTACAATTAATACAAGTTGACTCCTTATTTTTATCACATTAAATATTGTAGATATGTTTTAGTTACATTCTTTCACTTTATTATGCAGATTTCCGGCTGTAAATGTTACCAGACATCAGTTCAGTGCAAAAAAATGAAAAATAAAATATCACTGTGACTCATAGATGTTGCTTCTGAGATGTAGATCTAATTCTAATTTGATCAAATTCTGTTATCAGGTGAAAACGTATTTGTATTGAGGGTTGTTTGATGGTCAGTACAGCAAATGGACTGAGACAACAGATGGACATAATCTAGCCTTTTTGTCTTGTCTGCTAATATCCAAAAAAGGCCACAGCCTTCATTTTCTCTGCCCTCCCATCTGTCAGATACTCCTGAACTCCTGATCCCAAAGGGATGGCAGCTGAAGATCATAGTGCATGCCAGAGGCACAGAAAGAAATTGCACCTTGAAATTACACATAATTCAAAGAAATACAAGAAATCAGAATTACCAGTAGTTGACTATACTTATAGCTTGTAAACATTGTGACTAATCTAAATTAATTTCATTGTGTCAGACACTAAGTTAAAAAGTATGCATACGCACATGCTAAATGGGTGAGGTGACTTAAGTTAGCATCAGGTTAGTGTGTGACTAAGCTAAGTAAGGACGTGAAGGGGTTTGAATGGTTTATTAATAAATGATACAGCCATCTCAAGTGCCTCTTCAGGAATGTCTGACATTACAGTTGGGATTGACTTAACACGTCTCCCAGATGGAAAGGAGGATCAACGAGGGTCTCTGTGGGGGCCATGTGGGAGTTAGCAGCTGCTGCTATTCAAGCCCCTTCTTGAGTTTCATGTGACTGAGAAGGACGTTTTACTACTGTCAGGGAAGAGAAAAAGATTTCTTGTTAAACCGACTCTTTAGACATAGGCTTGCAGCTGTGAGCAACTTCATTTTCCACCAGCTCCTGTAACAATGTGCTTTTTTCTGTCCTGCACGTATAGGCTTTCACAATCATTGACCAGAACAGAGACGGTATCATCAGCAAAGACGACCTTAGGGACGTGTTGGCCTCAATGGGTAAGCTTGTGTCTTGCGTCACTTGTGTCCTTTGTAAATATATCCATGAATGTGTGCTGACCATCCTTGTCTCTCCGTAGGCCAGCTGAACGTGAAGAATGAGGAGCTGGAGGCCATGATCAAGGAAGCCAGCGGCCCAATCAACTTCACCGTTTTCCTCACCATGTTCGGAGAGAAGCTGAAGGGTATGCAAAAATCCCTTTTACTGGCTCTTTTCCCTTTGTTTTTCCAATCCTTCTTGTGTAGTCAGTGTAACTCGCTCTCCGTGTCTCTGAAAGGTGCTGACCCCGAAGACGTCATTGTGTCTGCCTTCAAGGTGCTGGACCCAGAGGCCACCGGCCTTATCAAGAAGCAATTGTAAGTATATTAACTCACTGTTTATTTCAGCGTGCCCAAAAAAACAATGTTTCCATGTCCGACTGATATTCGTTCTCTCTCTTTCCAGCCTTGAGGAGCTTCTGACCACTCAGTGCGACAGGTTCTCCCCAGAGGAGGTAAGATCAGATCTTATTCTTTACAGTTTTAAATCAGCACGACATGGCAGTTCAGTCGATCTACTTTCTAGATGCATGTTATTAATCTTTTTGTGGACGATTCATCCATGCATATGTTTCCCTTTTTTTTGAGCTCGTAATTTTTTATCGAAATGTCGACCTTTCAGTGAAATTAAAGACTCAAGACTTTTCCAATCATTAATTCATTTAAACTCTGCCCCTTTCTTACAATAAACCTCAAGCTTGCATTCAGATCTACAACCAATGAACAGAATGAAGTCCCGCCCTACTTTTTTGATCTTCTTTAGTTATCCATTTTATTTGCATGGTCATCACAATGCTTTAAAAGAGATCTGCCGCTATTTTCCATTTCATTGCAACTTTCTGGATTAAATCGAGTTTCTGAAACATTTTTTAATTTAATTCTTTGTTCTTCATCCATTAGATGAAGAATCTGTGGGCCGCCTTCCCCCCAGATGTTGCTGGCAATGTTGACTACAAGAACATCTGCTACGTCATCACACACGGAGAGGAGAAGGAGGAGTAAACGGTCGTGGAGACAAGACAGAAAATGAAGAGATGAACGTCCCTCACTGCTTAACTCTCCCAGTCTGTTCTCTGTCCTCCTTCTCTTACTTTGTGTTTCTTCCTCCCTTTCTTCCTTTCCATCACCTTTGTTACTCTCAAGCACTTACTCTCTCCATCTCTCCAAAGACTTGTCTTGCCGAGGCTGAATTGGGAGGAGAGGTTCATGACCACGGTGTCTGTCAAGTGGGGATATGGGATTGTTTTCAATAAAATGAACATCCTTTCTGTATCTTTCACATTCTCTCTCTTTCTCTCTGTTTCTCACTCATTACAATTACCCACGACCATCTCTCGTGCATGAAAGTACTGCATCTTCTGCTGCTGTCTTGAGGGTTGATGGCATCTGTAGCTTTTGGCTGAAATCTCTCTCTCGATAAATGTGGAGGTGCGCTCATTCTGAGGGAAAAAGAGGCAAGATGGACTGATCTTACTCTATAATAGAGGAACCAGTCATTATTCTTGTTCTTTCCCCTGACAGTTGACTAAAACGAAAGAGAAAATGAGGGTTTTGTACCGAGAGAGCTTGGCCTCCTAAAAGCGATGCTAAACTTATCACGGAGGGAGTGAGAGAGACAGACCATCCAAAGAAGAGAGGAAAGCGGGGACTGAAAGAAAACATATCCTCTTCACTCCCTCTCTCCCCTCCTCTTCAGTATTTCTCTGTCCATGTTTTTTTTTTTAATCTACCCTTTTGCTTTCTGCATCTGGGCCTGCTTTGCTCTGTCAGAAACTCTTCTGTAACCAATAAAAAGACACAAACTGTGAATAAAACATCTTTTTGTAATGCTGTGTCTGCTGGCTGTGTGTGATAGGCGGGATGAAACGGTCTCTTCTGTAATTACATAGAGCATAGAAACAGTAAAGTTAGATTACATAAGACTGCAGGTTTATGATGCAGTAAATCACAAGGGTGCCAAGCAGTATATGAGAACATACTGACAGCATGCCATCTACTGGACAATAATAGTACTACAAGAACAATAAAACCATATCTGCTCCGTCACATTCGCGTCCACATCAGTCCAAAAGCTTTTTAATGTTTTCAACATTAATTGTTCGTTTACTAATTATTAGTAATGAAAAAGTTCAAATCTGACAAAAAAAATGTAGTTTAAAACTGAATTTCTGATTTAACATTTAATAATTTTTAGACTTTTATTAATTATTTAAATTAACAATTAAGAGCCCAAACTAAAGGGTAAGTTGATGTAGATACTGAAGGTCATAAACCAAAAATGTATTTGCTTTAACATGCCATTTGCTTTATCAAAATAAAGCCTCATCCTCATGGTCATACCCATAGCTCACCTGTCAGGGTTTATAGCTTAACTTTCCTTCATTTGGCCGAAACAAACCCTTCATCAACATTCTTCTATAAATCTCTACATTACATAGAAAAAGAAAAAATAAGAGTTTTAAATAATGATATATCATATTTGCAGAAGTTAACTAGAATTTATCAAGAGGTCACGTAAATATGGCTCACCTCAAGAATTCGCGCGCGCTTCTGGAGTCAGTGAAATGTGAGCAAGGCTCATTTCCAGACGCAAGGTGCATTTATAAGGAATTTTAATAAACGTTTCATGTAAACGTAACCCAACACCGCTAATTAGCTGAGGGAACAAAAACAAACTAAATTTGGATATGTATCCAAGCACCTGACACATGAATCCTTTAACCCGGACATAACTCAAAACACAATTTTGTCGTAATCACATTAGTACAATGACACGTAAGAAACACTCGAGAAAGATTTTAATATATTATGATTTATTATTCATCACAACTGTAATTATTAAATACACTGTGAACTTCCTCTTCTGCAGTTCTAGAACAACTGTCTTCATCTATATGGATTTATTTCATCCTCAACTGTAAATGGTTTCATGTAAACATAAAAACAAGCATGAGACATACGAAGGACAGGATGAGAGAACTACCCTAAACATGTTAAAATTAAAAGACTTAAAATCAATTTTACAACAATCCTACAACATACATTGGGTCATATTTACCAATGCAGAAATCCAAGTCAATCTACTTTCCACCCAGTCCCAGCTGTCTCAGGAGTGTTAGTAAACCAACACTGGATGGCCTTTCATTAATTATTGGTGAGCACAGCGTCCAAACCATTTTAAGTTCACCTGTCGTGCACTTGATTGGCAATACAGACAAGATAGAGTTAGTGAAGGTGGCCTGACGAGTGCAAAACCAGGTTTAGGCTAGTGCTTGGAACTAAGAGCAGTTTTTCAGAATAAGACATCCTACTCCACCTTTCCTTCAACAGATCCAGTGCTGCTGTCAACAGTGAAGGTAGTCTGAGCCCCCTGGTGGCCACAACATTTTGCAGAGAGTTAGAAACATAAGATTTGCATAGACATAATTTGCTTGCTTTCCATTTGGACAGTAGTGCCTTTAGAGGAAGCAACGACCAATGAGGTCAGTAAGGGCACCACTGACAGGTGAGACAGAGGTTTGACCCCCTGCAGTTGAGACTGAACAAGTCCAGTAAACACAGGAGACACCGTTAAAACATTGACAGGGTATTTGGCTACCATATTGCAACCTAGAAACCACTTCAGGACTCTTCTGTCTTGACAGAAAATACTATTTATATATATATCGAGTATGAGTGTGGTAAGTATGGTATGTTCGAGTCACCTGGTGAATGTATCAGAATGATAATTCATAATACAGAGGGATCAGTGGATTAAGGTGGAGTTCATTCACCAGTGTTCACTTCACATCAAGAGCAACACTGTTTGGGTGAAGGTTGTGTTAAGAATTATATTTTACATGTTTAATTAACACATAAATGCCTAGCACTCATTTTATTGATCCATTCCCATTCTCTCACAGCTCTTTGGGATCACTTCCCCCATCGTTGGGACACATAATAATAATAATAATAATAACAAAATATCAGAATGAAATAATAATCAGTATGAAATCACTATCTCCCACAACACAAATACTGCAGTAATATTAGACAAGCCTAGTGATTATTAAATGTCTAAAATAAATAACAACTGCTTGCTTTTGTTCTCCAGGATGTTGGGAGAAAAATGTGCAAAAATAATTTTCAGCGCTTAAAAAAATAAAATAAAAATACATTGCTCTCCTAAAACCAAGCTCACTGCCATTCCAGTCTGCCAGGCCTCTGCATAACTTGCATAGAAAAATAAAAAATCTAATCCAAAAGGAGACTAATAATAGCTGTAATAGATAGTATATGGTTTCATCCAACTAAATTAATAGTTTATACATCAGAACATTACAGCCTGAAGCCTTCAAAGAGCTTCAAAGGTCAAAGGTTAATGCTACAGTGCTGCACCAATCCCTTCTCGTCCAACAAAGAGCAGACTTCAGGAATCATGTGAGCTGGATTAGATTAGAGAGTGTGATGTGATTTTTTCATGTGATGCAATTTGTTTTAAAAAGAAAGAAATCCAACTAGAAAGTTTTGGTGAGGCTGATGTAACCAATTGAGAGTCTTTGAGTGGAGATAGACAAGTACGCTAATCATAACCAGTTTAAATTTCGTTTTAGTTATTATGTTAACTTGGATATTGAAACCTTTTTTTATTTTAAATAGACAGTTAAAAGTTGCTCTTTCCGCTGTTTCAAAGGAGAACGTACTTTCCCCCCAGTTTAATTTAGCTCCTCCACTCCCCCCAACACTTATCAATTTCTCTTACGAGAGCGTGCCTGTGAAGACAAGCTCCTCTGAGAGACCGAAAAGAGAGAAGAAAGACAAGAGCGGTCTGCAGCAGAGAGACTGTGACACGATTCACTACACTGCCAAGGCACAGACATACAAGAACACACTAACACACACTAACAATCAACAGTACAATGAATAAATAGGTCCTCCAGAGCACTAGTCACCGCCGCGCTTTTCTCATCACAGAAGAGTTTTATTCAGGTGTTCTGGTTGAGACAGCTCTCGGGTGATGGACAGAGGGGGATTGTGGGGCTGGACTGGCACAGATGGCGCTAGAGGTCTATGTACACCATGGCACCCATTATACTAGAATTGACTACTAATTATACAGCTGATCTCAACAATCAGATATCCACCTTCAAAAAAACAAAAGGCAGAGTAATAACTGCTTCCTGTTTCGATACTGAGTGAAAGCACAGTGCAGACGAGAAGATGAGAGCCGTGGGGCAGGTGCAGTGATCCAGTTATACTTGTGAAATGAGTACTTGAGATGAAATGGACATTGCTTACTCTCTCTCTCTCACTCGCTCTTTTCAGCAGTCTGCAGCCGTTTTGATTCCTTGTCCTCTTTTTTCTACTATTCTCATGCTGAAGGATTGACGGGGCAGGAATTAGGCCAAATCTTTTGCTGCTGCAGCTCCGTTCTTCTCCTCAGTCTCTCCTCCTCCCCCTTTCTCTTTTTTCTTTCCCCCTTTCTCCTTTTTCTTGTCTTTCTCCGCTTTCTCCTTCTCCTTCTTCAGCCGTTCCTTCTCGGTTTTCTCCTTCTCTTTTTTCTCCCGTGATTTTTGCTTCTCCTCTTCTTTCTCTCGTTTCTTGTCCTCCTTGCTTTTCTTTTTCTTTTTCCCATCTTCCTCCACTGCTGTTTTTGCGGTTTCTGGGCAGGGTGGTAATGGGGCGTTGTTTGCGGTGGGCGATGGGATTGTGGGAGTGATGTGCTCGGAGACGACTTTAGGCGACGGCTGGAGCATCTGTGCGCTGGACTCGTGTGCAGTTGGAGCCGGTGGCGTGGTAGTAGATGATGTAGCTAGCGGACTGGGCCCATGCGGTGCTGGGGGCCGCCCACCGGCCCCAGCATTAGAGGCAGATGGCACAGGAGGTTTTGAGGCCATTGCACTTGTGCCGCCACCAAGGGGCTGGAGTGGGACGATATCCTGGCCAAAGTTGCCAAAAGTGGAGCCCTTCTTATTCTGTGAGTGAAACGGCATCTTGGACTTTCTAAGGCCAGGAAGTGACAGGAGGCTTGATGACGCCCGTAAGGGCCCCGGAGGAGGGATGTGACTGCCCAGGAATGACAGACTGCCACCAGAGCTGATCGCAGCAGCCCGGTGTTTCTGCTCGAAGATGGCCCGTGTGCCGTGCAAGCGCCGACCCGGCTGGTGAGTCAACTCTCCACGAGATTCCCGCCACTTGCGCACCTGGATACCACACTCCCTCTCGATGAGGGCCTCCGTCACAGACAGAGCGACCACCTGAAAACAGAGCAGAGAGTAGGAGAACGGATCTGGAAAACTCCATTGGTGCTTCTCTATTGCGTGTTAACTCGTAAAAGCATGATTGTGCCTGTGTACCTCTTGCACCAAAACTTCCTCCTTGATACTTTCAGGAGGGATGTTTCTCAGGCGCTCCATGGTCTCATACATGCCCTGCAGCTCACGGAGCTTATCCACAGACCCCAACATCTGCTTGAGGAGCACCAGACCCACCCTGAACACGATCTTCACTCCTAACAAAGAACAAACACACAAACAAACATTAACATAAGCTCTATTTCAATAAAATTTGGTTCTGAAATATCTTCTCTTTGATTATTTTTTGTTTCTCTTCATAGAATTTAAATAAAATCCTGTTTCCCCAACAATATTAAGCAGCACAACTGTTTTCAAGATTGATAATAATAATAATAATAATAGTTGTTTATTGTGCAGATAATCAGCATAATAAGAGTGATTCCATCAGGATCTAAATATGATCTAAAAAGATCTGCTTTGAATCACAGGAACTAATCGTTTTAATAAATTAATTCATTGGATTATATGAATTTTAAAACACACTTAAAGACAGATTGTAATAACATTTCTCAGTATTTTCATATCAAATAAATACAGCCTTAAAAAAATTAAATAAATCTTACCAACCCGAAGCTTTAGAATAATAGTATATTAAGAGATTTAAGATTCAAGTTGTGCTGAATATAAGCACAAACAGAACTATTTTTAACTCAATACAGTAAAATCATCACTTATCACAGATGCTTTTATTCTCTAATGTATGACTGACCTTCACAAAAGAACATGTCCCAGACACGCAGGACACAAGACCAAGGCAGAGTACGGGAGAAAATACACATAAACCACTCTGTCATGTACAAGATGGGGTCGATCTTAAATTTCTTCAGGTGACGGTAAGCCATGGGACAAACTCTCCTCAGAAGAGAGAAAAAAATGTCTCCGTCCAGCTGGATAGCTTCCTGAGGGACAGAAGAAAAGACGAAAAAGGAGTTACAAAAACAAAAACAAAAAAAACTCTCCACTCTGGTCCTAATAATAGTCTCTTTGAGTTGGAGTACTCACCAACCCAGCACTGTAGTAACCAGGCAAGTATTTCTCACAGATTTGCACAAGACACCAGAAGGCTTGCTAGAAGAAAATGACAGTGAAGATGGTGATGGCTTCATATCCTGTGATGTTCCTCTAAGTCATATTTCTTTCACCCTGTTGCTCTTTTTAAAGAAAAACCAACCACATAGACATATTTTAGCTTTGTCCAACTCTGTCTTACCTCAGCAGGCATGTGCATGAGCAGCACTGCTGCCACTGGTGCCTGAGCCTGACAGTAGCCCTCATCTGGCCGATAGATTGTGTAGGCCTTCAGTATACGGTACAGGTCCTGCTGCCTGAACACACACACACACACACACACATTAGGTAAAAAAAACACACAATGGAACTAAAAAAATAATTTTCAGACAATAAGAACTGCTTATATTTATTTTTTAAAGTATAATAATGTTTGAATTTGGTGAGACATTATTTGCTTACATATTAGAAATAGATATATTCCACAAAATATATAGATAAAAATAGAGAAAGGAAAGGCAGAGGTGGGGTTAAGTATAAAACTGAGGGTCAAAGCTGGTATAAATACGTATATTATGTAGTGAATACAGACTTACTGACAAAAAAAAAAAAACTAAGGGGAAAAAAAAATCCCCTCCTTCAGTTTCCTAGATTGTGTAACGCTCTGAATAAAAGCCTTACATCACCCTTCCTCTTGATAAAACCCTCGTCTGTATTTACCCATGTCCTCCCCGAGCTGCAAACATCTCGTGGAATGGAAACTGCCTGTGCAAGTCCTTTTCTATGATGTCCAACCACTTCGGATCTCCCTGCTCCTGCTCCAACTCCTGAGAGACAAGGAAAGTGAAACAAATATAAGAAAGTGTAAAACAAGAAGAGTGTGTTGAGCAGATGAACAGATTTACAAGACATGCTAAGAACATTTAAAAAGTAAGACAGGGCTCAAGATCGAATGCCTATTTTTTTTGTTGTCAGTTTAACAAAGTGTTATCAGCGGTCTTTATGCAACAGCATATGAACTTGGGAGCAGTTGACTTAGCACCATGACTGTTTTCACAGAAGACGTATCAAACCTGACCGTACATCAAACTTCCCAGGATTGGATTCAAGAAGCTCCTGGCTGTTGGAGAGCAGCTGCCAGGCTTTAGCTCTGAGTGAAGAGGGGATTCCTTTCCTGCAGCGCATTTTCACCTGCATCAGAAAGAAAACAATTTATAGGCACAGTATTTTCTCTACATAGTCAAGGAAGCCTTCCGTGACCCTTTAAGTGAGAAACAGACCTTTTGAAAGTGTCGGGATGCCCATTTGTCCCAGTTTCTGAACATGTCCAACCATTTCATCTCTCTCTGCCTCGCCACGGCCACAGCGATATCCACCTCACTACAAGACAGAGAGGGATTCACAAACACATCAACCACACACAACAAATAAACCTCACTCATGCCCTGAGATAATGTTGAGCTTCTGACAAAAAGGCTAAAATCCTGAGAGGGTTTATTTTCAATCCGACAGCTGTAAAATACAGACAGCTAATGCTTTTTAATTTCTTGAAACTAATCAGAAACCTCTGAAAGCTTCTGTTGTTGGTGAATTAATATTGAGAGATTTTTTGGGGTCTTATAAAGAAATTAGTTCTACCAAATAAACAAACATGTCACGGTCACTGCATAGTAAGCAGACTACAAGTGACTGACACCAGAGATAGAAACTGAGGCTACTTAAAGGCACAGAGTCCTACTTAAAAGGCATAGTGCAGTTTCTTCTCCACCAAACACAATTGTAAAAATAATAATCTTTTTCATAATAACAGAAACTCTAACAGTCTATAATAAAAAAAAAAAGCCTCAAACTCACACCAATGATTAAACCGATATCACTATTTTACTCTGGTAAAAAAAAAAAAAAAAAAGTTTTGTTAGCAGCACAGAGTCAACCTTTACACTATTCTGGAACCTTATAGATGATAAAACGTCTTGACTTAAAAGTTAATATCAGCATCCACTTGAATTCTAAAGTAGAAATCTGAAAACGCTGTGAACAAGTCAGCAGCTTAAAAGTAGAAAATAATGTCTCTGAACACACTGTTTAGATGTATCGAATGTATCAATATTGTTAAAAAAATGTATAATGTATTATTTTCTATATAGATTAGTGGTAAAAAACATATTGATCTTCTGATGTTGACGTAACAAATCTAATTTCTATACCAGTTTGATGAACAAGCAGCCTAAAATGCTATATTATATTAAATATAGAAATAATTATTAATATAAACTTATTTTTAAATGAATCTGTAGCAAATAGTAGACTTTTAGCAAATAGTCTTTCTTTGATATTCGTCCAGCCTCGAAACCTCACAAGATGCCACATCAGGTACTTGGGAACTTGTCTGATTGACACAATGGCCTTCAAACTAAAATAGCAGAAAACTAAATCTGACATACAGCACGCTGACCATTTGAGAAAGTCTAATTTAAGACTAACCCACACTGACCATTTTTAAATAGCTCAAAAAGCATGTGGTGGTTAATGCTGTTTAAACTAACACTGAACAGGAATTAAAAAAAGGAAATGTTCAAATGTAAATGACAGTGTTAATGCCCATTTTAGTAGAATTAGTCAGTACTAGAGATAAAGCAGAGACAGTCGGGGGAAGAGAGAGACAAAAAGTGAGACAGTCAGTGCACTCTGACTCAGACGAGCCCTCTCAGCACGATCTGAGTCACTCACAACAAACACATGAAGGACACAGAGAGAGAGAGAGAGAGATGGACACAGGAAAAATGCACCAAATGCTCATCCTGCTCTCGACTGTAGGAGGAAATTATTAATATCCCGGCAGCACACTTCACATCAGGTGCTGCCAATTACCCTGCCATTCACATCCATTATAAATGCTTACTCTGATTTATCAAACAAAGTAATGAACTAGAGCCATACCCCAGAATGTGAATAATGAAATAATAGTACCAAAATATGTCTTTTTTAATTTGGCATATACATATAAAATTTCAATTACATAAATAATGAACCTCAAACTCAATTACAGTCAATCAAATAGCTTCTTAATCTTAAACAAAATCTTTTCTGACAATATACAGTATGTTTATGTGCTGGTTCAAAACAATTAATGCTTATTGCCCCAATGTTTTGCTCAAAGTTAACAGTATTCAATTTGTAATTAATTAATTCAAATAAATATTAATATTTATCTTTTATTTTACGAAAACCTTCAATAAATATAAGATTTCTCAGAATATTTGTAGTGATAGCGAAACATGAAAATGTAGTTTTAATTGTTATCTTTGTAACCTACAGTTTGAAGTGATTCATAATAATGAATCAATTCTGAAAGCCAGTTCACATCTGAGGAAAAACTGTAACTTTAATGTTTAATCAATGTAATAATAGTCTAATTGACCTATCGGTAAGTCCCTCCCCTCAAACGCAGATGAGCCAATGGCAGTCGAGTATCAGTTGCACAGAGAGTGGAACTCGGACATCTTTCAGCGCCATGGAGAAAGATGGGAAAACATTTAATGTCTCTTCATATTAAACTGGTTAGATGTACATTTATTTAATCGTACCCTGCGATACAGGAACAGTGTTGATCTGGGATGTTGTCATCCGCGATCATGATGACCGACTGTGACATGAGACTTCTCCGGCTTACATGGTGATCTGTAAACCCTCACTTCGAGTTATTCACCGTATTTATTTTTTTTATATTTTATAAATATCTCCACTGAATATATAATTCACATTTGGTGGCCTTCTGTGTCCAAAATAGTGCAAAAACATTGTGGGACAAGGTTTTCACACTGCAGCTGTCATTGTAAAACAGTGAGCAACTCCATTTGTTTGTCAGAGGGAGCAACCGTAACTGAGGGGGGCGGGGCTTACCGATAGGTCAATTGAATGAGAAAGGTAGGCTAAGTCAACACCATCACAAAAATGATAATGACAAAGGATTGATGTCTGTTAGAGCTCTTTCAGAAGTACTTTTTCACTGACCAATCAGAATCCAGCTTACGTTAAAGACCACAAGCATTTATAGTGACAGACAACTTAACCACAGCATGTACTTATAATAAACAGAACGCTGTTGTGCATTAGTGTGCATGCTAATATAGTTCTCTTTATAGTTATTGTTCTAGTTACTGTTCTTGAAAGATACCTCCATTAAAGCTATTCTAGATATTGAAGTTTAAACTAGAAATGAGAGTTGTGAAATCAAGAAAGATCCCTAAAACAGTGTGTTTCTCAGGACACATAATGGTCCTAAAACAGAATTAAAATCATTGCTATATTCCGATGAATATCCTGATACATTTAAAAACAGATTATAAAATAAAATGGTTTTTAAAAGGTATCATTTTGACTTGAACTATAAGTAGATAAGTAACATTACTTAAAGTAAAATTATATTCAAATATTATCTCAGAAGTTTGAAGTACATACAGTTTAAACGCAAATGCACGATGCTTGTAGGATAAATGTATATTCTGGTAACACACATGCTGAAATATGTCAAATGCTCTTACAAACTAATGTGGTTTCTCTTCGCAACGAACGCTTATGAGGAAACAATAAAAATAGCATTTGCAGATGTGGTTTTGAGTTCACTTCGCACACACTCACACAGACACACCCACCTGCCCTCACTGTACTGTGCTCCTCCCAGGAAACCGTATTTATCAGTACGCTTCACTGGACCATTGATCTCCGAGTCTGACCCCAACGAGCTGCCGTCCTCGCCGAGGCCCGACAGAGACTCCAGTGTGCCAGACATTAGGCTGGCTGACTCCAGATAGCTGAGTGTGTCCGGGGCTGGTCGCGAGTAAGTGGAGGGCAGAACCAAGGACCCTATGGGCTCCTGCACCAGTACAGCTGGGGGCTCAGTCTTGGAGGGTGTGGAAGGGGGCTCAGGGGTCATCTTGGCAGTGCTGGCTTCCGGGTTCTGGGCGGGCTCAGGCTGGAGGACTGTTTGTGCTTCTGTTTGCCTGGAGTCTTGTGAATACGGGGCTGGATTGGAGAAGGGAACAGGAGGTGCAAACTGAGAGGGTTTGTCCACATAGGGACCAGGACTGGAAGTCTGGTTAACTTGAACGTTGGGATAGAGATTAGGACTGGGATTAAAGTCAGGCGACGGCGACATCTGTTGCTCCTGTGCTTCGGTGTACCTCTCTGTTTGGCCAACCAAATCATTTTTCCCATTAGTCTCTCCATCTTTAGCAGCTGGTAGCTCTCCTGGTGCACCAGCGGCGCTCTCTGTTGCTGCTGAAGACAGAGCGGCACTGTTTTGGCCAGGTTTGCTCTCCCAAGTAGAAGAGTTTTTGGCTGTCGTCTGGAACGTTGGGTTTCCCATCATGGCTCGGTCCCCGTAGAGAGATGACTTTGGAATGGGAGTTTCTGAGGGGAGAGGCTGTGGGCTGGAGGAAGCAGGCACTGATTGGTCAGCCATACTGGGAGGGGAGGGAGTGAGAGCGGTGACTTCTGCCATAGCTGCTCCTCACAGATACAGCTGATCAAAAGAGAAACAGGACCATAGTCAGTAATTATTCCTTAGAACACAAGAATCAAAGCACACACTGTAATATCACTAAAAGCCACTTCGTGAATGGTCTGCACTGAAGCAGGTGTTTAAATGTGACTAATACTCTCACAGTTGGCAGGAAAAGAAAGAAAACATTAATGTATTTTTTTTGTACCAAATAAATCCTCTGAAATTCCACAAGCATGTCTCACATCACGACTCTCAAAAGACACATTTTTCTCATTTGTTTCACCCGAAAATAACAACAACATACACCCCTTAAAAGGCGTTAAACTAAAAAGGCGTTGCCAAAAACAATCTCTGAGAACTGTGACTGTCTCTTTGTCACACTTATCAAGTCACACTTCTTACTGTCCTTTCAATTAGAAAAATAGTTATTTTTTTCATTGTTACATTTAAAGAAATGCACTTGCAGTGGAAGTGTGTGGGTGACTGTACACAAGTTTCTTGTTTGCTCATACACACTGCGACAAGAGTTCAAATATTTACTGTAGTAATGACAGGATGCTTAACTTGTAGAGAGCTACAATGTGTTTTAACCCAGAATACACACGACCGTTCAAAAGTTTGGCTCTGAAAGATTTTGAAATGTTTTTGAAAGGACACGGTTGTACTCACAAAACAGTTGTGAAATCAGTAGTACTGTGAAACAATGTCACAATTAAAAATAACTCTTTTTACAATATTTTAAAATGCAGTTAATACTATCAAAATTAGACTTTTGTAATATTACAAAGCCTTTTCATCCATCTTTACATTTCCAATGCTGAGTATTAAATTAGTATTATTGCATCTGATCTGACTAACCTTAAACTACTGATTGGTAATCTACCTTTAAACTGTACACTTGGCAAATTTAAAATTATAAGTGACATATATAGATTCTGAATTCATAAAGACCTTAGAAAATATGACCCATCTCAACTAATTGTACTTCCAAACATACAGGCTGCTGTAACAAAAGTAGCAAATAACCATAAGAATACAACTCAGCAGAAGACGATGAAGAGATAAGCCCTATTTGGACGGGACTAGTTTTACAGGGGGTCGTTAGAGAAAGTTTTGTTTCACAGACGTACTTGGTGGTTTTAATCCCGTCCGAATCTGCCATGTCTGTGTTTTTCTCTCACAACCTCTGTGATAATTCCAGAGCAAATTACGTATTGTTTTCCAGCAACCTCAGTGGTCCTCTGAGAAAACTAATCCCGTCCGAATGCGATGTCGGTGATTGCCGGTGATTTTATTTTTCACAACGCGTTTTCTTGTGTGTTTTGGCCAACGCAATATGCCATAGATGCTCTTACCGCACGAACGTTTGATATATTTTGATATAGAAAAGTCAATAAATAATTACAAATAAAGAGTCAGATCACGTAAACTGTTAAGACTGACTATTGTAATATCAGTATCAGGTAAGATTACTCACGTTCATTTCTGCACTCGGTTACATATGTTTTAATTATCAAAATTAAACATGGGTTTACTACAAATAAAAAAAACATAATAGTTAAACTAAAGTAACCACACATTTTTTCTGTACTAGCCATTTAGCTTCACCATGGTATTTGTGATTATACTAATTGTAATAAATCTGAATGACTATAGAAATGCACGCATACAGAGCACGTGGTCTCTGTGACGCCCAGATGTACAAAACAGACCCTCTCACCTCTGCAATAAACACAGAGATGTTAGTCCCGTCCGAAATGGTACTTGAAAAATCACGGACGACAGGTGATAAGAATCGAAACTCACACGTAGTTTAGAAAACTAGTCCCGTCTGAATAGGGCTATATACAGCCACTGCTACAAAAATTACACAACATAAACAATGTTAACAAGAACATTCATCAGTCTACTACACATAATTTAAGAGTTAAAATAAATAAAAGGTAACAACATGTGACATGTTGCATTTTATTTAACTATATATCCTCAAGAATAAGAGACATTCAGAGGATCTTTGCATTCTTAAGTAAAGACAATGATCAACTGTTTCATACAGAGTCTCACATGCAGTGAATTATAAAGATGCAGACAAACTACAGAGATTTGATTCCAGTTTAAGCCTGCGCTAGTAATACAGGTCCAGTTTAGGTGCATAGGAACTGGGTACCAGTATTTCCTCTTACACTAAGATCTGCTTCCTAGACTTCCGCATGATCTATATATAAATGTGTCCGAGTACTATGCTAACAGGAGGTGAAAAGGAAGTGGTTCCTTGACAGAAGCACTGTTTCTGAACATCTGAACACACCTGTGAAGCCCAAATGCTGTATAGGCAGACTGCTCACTAGGTTTGGGCACACAGCCTATGTCTGATGGTCAAACTGTGGGCTGTCTACATAAGCTGATGAAACATTCACAGAAGTCAGATGACTCTTCAAATGTAACATGATATAAAGCATTATCTCTCAACCAGCTATTACTTATGGAAGTATATCTCCAGCCGCCACGTTTCGAACAATATAAACGTAACACGCTTCTGCCAATCCCCGCCTTGAAGCATTGATTGGCGGAGGGTGGGCGTGGTCAGCTAGGAATGCATTTTCAAACCCGCACTGAATTTTGCTACAAATATCCTGCAACGTCATGATGAAAATGCAATCGTAAGTGTCCTAACTGTTAGTTTAAATGCATTTAGGACAAATAACATTTAAATGATAATTGTGTTACTATTTCTGCTTGGACATGTTATGCATAACAAATCAATTAGGGTTATACATTTTCATTTTGCAACTTATACAGGATTAAACTTAGTATGCAATTTACATATTAAGATTACTGTTGTAAATAGGAAATGTAAATAATATTATTTAATTTTCCTTTTGCACATGTGGAGTAACAGAAAATGTAAATTTAAGTAAGAAATTCGTCGTCATTTTGAATATAGCACTGCAAATCAAATTTTGCTACACATATGCTTCCATAATTAATAACCTCAATCCAAAACTCATCAGGAGGCTGTGGTAGAGATAGGAAGTCTTACTCATTTTCACAATTTTTTCTCTTTCCAAACAGGTTTAAAAACGATTCAATGATTCATTTGAATCAGTGTAATTAATTATGCTGATGAAGTCAGACCAAAGTTCATCAGTATCTGATTATAAATGATAATTTACATGAAACAGTACTAATTTAGTAACCAGCCTGAAAATATTTTAATGAAACAGTATTTATCAAAACCATTTGTTAAGTGATGATAAAACTCATATATTTGTAACATGTATGCTATTTGATTCCTAATGTATTTCTTCTTTCTCAAACAGTCAACTTCACCGAAAAATCTGGCGTTCAATTCGACCAGACAGTAAAGTGACCGATTAAAATTCCCAAGTCGAGAATGAATCATTCATACCGGTTCAATCGATTCACTATAAAGATTCTATTCAGAAGAACGATTCGTTCATGAATCGGACAATGCTACTTTGTGGGACTCCACCCATACACAAGAACTGTGCTCGTTCCGGGTATCCAAGTCTAGTAACATCAGAACCGTGAGGACAAAAGAGTAGTAAACAAACCATACATGCGTACTTTGCGTAGCAGCTTTTAAAAAAGGCAGTGGTATAAACATGTGGGCTGTCGGTTATATTGTGATTAACCACATGTGAGGTGACTGGACAATAATACCGGATACCGGGAAATCTCCATTTAAAAATGGCAACATCTACACCAAATACGTTAGGATTTTAAACACAAAACTACAGTCATAAAACACACAAGGTCATGAAGTGAGCAGACACCACCTGAGACAAGCTTACCCCGCAGGAGTCGCTGGATTTGTGACTGCCAAGTTTAACCTAAAGCTGCTAATCGTGCTGTCTGTCGAGCAACAGCCTCTCAACAACACAGGCGACCTTTATATTGCTCAATAAAATCAGAATTTGCTCCAGGGTACATCAGATGTGTTTGGAAGGGATAAGTTTTTAATTGTAATGTACTCATTGTTAGCTTCTGAAATTGGCCTGCTAACGTTAACCTGCTAGCTCACGTCTACAGTAACGTTAACGGTATCCAGTGGGGCCGAGGAGCTCAACTTCCCTGTTTACTGCGCTGGAAAACACTGCTATTAATTGTGTTCATCTGGTCTGACACATCCGTTCCCTTTGAGGAGAGATAAAGGAGAAGATCATTATTCAGACTCACCCGCGGCTGTCTGTCCGTCTGTCCCGGGGGGGCTCCTGTCTGCCCCGTTTAACCTGACCCCCCCGCCGCCGCCGCCGGTGAACGGATGTAGAGGCGGGAGCGAGGCAGGCCGCTTGTAAGCCGCTGGGCCGATTGAAAAGTCCTAATGATAAACCCGAAAGTGTTGTTGCTGGGGGTCCGTGTGTGCCGCTGGGCTAACGGTGTTAGCTAAACACTGCCGCTCCGCGCTGCGTGCGCACTCATCCGCGCGAAAACAGACACGTAACACTGCTGGCATTTAGTACACTTGTGCGGGACGTTTTAAAAAGTCAGGAAACCTCCTTGAAGTGTGAACCGGGCAGCATCGCTGGAAGAGATAAACACGGCCCTGCTGACATCTCGCCGTGTCCGCATTTCCTACAACCACCTCGGAGTGACAGCGACGTGCGCGCTCCCGGCACGCAGCATCCACTGACGCAACGACGCCCAGTCAGGTCACTCGCGCTGAAATAGTTGAACAAAAAAGTCCCTTTCAAGCTTTGACGATTTGTAGTTCTCAAAACCCGTGAGTATTTTAAATTTATATCACTGTATTTATCTCACTGTCCTTTTGTCTTTTGTACCTGTTTTATTTTACGTCTCATTGTTATTGTCTGGATGTTGTTTTGAACATTAAATGTTAAATAAACATAAAACTTAATTTCTGATCAGTAAAATGCATTACTAAGAACTTCATTTGGACAACTTTAAAGGTGATTTTATCAATATTTAGATTTTTTTTTCTACCAGATTTTTAAATAGGCCTAGTTGTATCTCAGCCAGCAATTGACTTATCCTAACAAAGTTATTATTAGTTATTCAGCTTTCACATGTACATGATTAAATATGTATACATAATTAGAAATTTCAGATATAATCAATTAAGAAGAAAAGACCCTTATGACGTTTGTAATCACACTGTAACAATGCCAGCTTAAAGCGTGTAACCAAAAGTACAGTTAACATTTAATTTATATATATTTATGAATATATTTATGAGAATATGAATGATAACACAAAAACTTTTCTTTCACTCATGGTTAGTGTTTGGCTGAAGCCATTTATTATCAATCAAGTGTGTTTAGTCTTATTAAATCATAAGGACAACTGAAACTACCCAAGTGATCAAAAGTTTAAATACCCTTGAATACTGTGTGTTGTTTCCTTGATAATCCACGACTGTATGTTTTATGATAGGTGTTTATGAGTCCATTGTTGGTCCTGAGCAGTTCAACTGTCTGCTGTTCTTTAGAAAAATCCTCCAGCTCCTGCACCTTCTGCATATTTGAATCATTTCCAACACAGACTGTATGATTTTGAGATCCATATTTTCACACTGGGGACAATTGGGGGACTCATACACAGCTACAAAAGGTAAAAACATTTACTGATGCTCAGTAAGGCAACACAATGCTTTAAGAGCTGGGGGGTAACTTTTGAAGAGGATGAGGATTATTATTTTTTTTTCTCACATTTTTTCGTTTGGTACAGCACTTAAGAAGCTACATAAATACTTAAATGTTTCCCAGAAGACTAAATAAGTACAATTTACCCTGATCATCCAGGTCAAAAAGTTTACACCCCCAGCTCTGCAATGTGTTGCCTTCTTAAGCATCAGTAAATGTTTTCACCTATATAATAGTTATGTATGAGTCCCCCAAGATTGATCTCAAAATCGTACAGTCAATGTTGAAAAGGGTTCAAATATGCAGAAGATGCTGGAAAATCAAAAACTGTGCAGGTCTTGCAGGATTTTTCTGAACAACAGCGGGCAGTTGAACTGCTCAAGACCAACAAGGCACTCATGAACAACTATCATATAACAGAAAGACAGTTGTGGGTCATCCAGGAAACAACACACAGTATTAAGATTCAAGGGTATGCAAACTTTTGATCAGAGTCACTTGGGTAGTTTCAGTTGTCATTATGATTCAAAAAGAGTAAACACACTTGATTAATAATAAATGGCTTCAGCCAAACACTAACCATGAGTGAAAGAAAAGTTTTTGTGTAATCCATTCATATTCTCTGAAGCATGCCAGGTTATGTAAACTTATGAGCACAACTGTATATATATATATATATATATATATAAATTAAATGTTAACTGTACTTTTGGTTACACATTTTAAGCTGGCATTGTTACAGTGTGATTACAAACGTCATAAGGGTCTTTTTTTCTAAATTGATTATATCTGAAATTTTTAATTATGTATACATATTTAATCATGTATATGTGAAAGCTGAATAACTAATAACTTTGTTTGTTTTGGCAAAAACAAAAAAATCGATTATTTTGTATTTTTGGCTATTGCTACAAATATTCCTATGCTACTTATGACAGTTTTTTTGGTCCAAGGTCACAAATAAGTACTAAATAATTTTAAATAACAAGAGGGCTGTCTAGATATAGGGATATAGGGTTAGGGTTACTGGTATTACTTTAGTATGTAGGCTACATCTAACATGTAATAAAGTCACAAGTGTTAGGCTATAGTTTTTTGTTTGATGCTGTGGTAATAGTAATATTAATAATAATAAATTAATACATAAATAATGATTAAAGTATTGAAAATGCAGTTAAGTGATTATTATTAATCACAAATTATACTTAATTTTCACAGTTTACCAACCTGAAGCATGTTCTTATTTACTCTTTTTTTTTTATTTTATTTTTTTACTCAGCAGGTATATTTAGAGATAGGGTGTGAATCTGGTAATAAAGACAATTTAAAGGTAATTACAAAACATTAAAAAGGTTAGAGAATAGATTGTTAAGAATTAAATGTATTATTCAAGGAGCCCAGTAAAACTAAATTATTTGATTTGATATAAAATGCATGTACGTCCATAAACAGCCTATTATCATGCCAAGAAGAGGCAGGTCATTCTAAAGATAAATCTAACTGAAAATTAAATCTGTAACCAGGAATTTAATAAAATAAATCAATCAAGTTTATTTTTTTAACAGTGATTAACTGGTTTTATATATCCAAGAATTCAATCTTGTAGGTGTGTGAGGGAACTGGGTGAAATGTTGCCTTGTTTCATTAAAATCATAAACCAGACTAAATTACTCAGATAGTTCAAGTAACCAATAACCACTAGATGTCGCAGTGAACACACAGTTTGTATACATATTTATATACTCAGGGTTAAACCACAGGCACGTAGTTACATTTTAAACTTCCAGTCATCCATTACATAAGAATATAAATATTGTGAACATCACTATGGAAGCTCTGACAGAGGAACTCCCATTAGTCACCATACAGCCCATTTTAAGGGAATGCCCACAAATTGAAGCCAGTTGGGAACTCCCTTATTTATTTATTTTTTTTTACAAAGGAATAATCCATACAGAAATGAAAGCACTATAATTTTTACTCCCTCATGTTATAGCTAACCCGTATGGGCTTCTGTGGACCACACACAGAAAAGGAAAAAAGAACTACATTTTCCATTTAAAAAAGCAACGTATAGACCATTCAACAGATAGAATCTTTATTATGTAGAATGGTTGCTATGATTACCTCTCGTTTATAACAATAGAAGCTGATGTGGAAAATCTCATTCTTGTCCAGGCAGAGATGGGTTTTGTGAGTCACTGTAATCATTCTTTAAGGTTGTGGTTCAGAAAGCAAAACTGTAATTACTGTACATCACACACAAAGGACTTAGCAGCTTAATTATAGCTATTTTAAAGTTATTTAATATCTAAAAAGCACCGATACATTATAAAGTTTTATGAGCTGCAATTATAATCAAAAAGTAAGCCCAAAAGTGCTAGGAGGCAAACTTTTGAGTGTAAAAGTAGTGTAAAGTATTATATTAATAGAGCAAATAATCACAAAAAGTAAACTTGAAATCTAAAAAAAAGAGGTTTCCTTTCGCTGATTAAAAACTAGTCGTAAATGATGAGATTAATCACAATTATTTTATTGTTTTTACAGCCATGTTTTTTCCCCCCGTTTCACTGTTGTGCATCTCCTAATAAAACACAGCAGGTGTTTGACTTGAAGCAGCACTGGACAGACCATTCTGTGTATGACATCAAAATACAGCGAGAACGATTAGAGAGCTTTTTTTTTTTTTTTAAGCCAAATAAATCTTTCTGTTTTTTTTTTGTTGTTGTTTGTTTGTTTTTTTTAAAGCAGTGTTGCTTAAATATTACATTACACAGCGACAATTGTGTTTCTGGGTTTTAAAGCAGGTTTGATTTCAATGCAATTTCACCGTTCACTCGGTTTAAATGTGGATGAATGGCTACACAAGATGTGCACACACACTGCCAGAGCTGTGCGAGATCACCACCATGCTGCTTTTTGTTGGGATGGGTAGGGCTGACATACAAAAGGAAACTTACTCAAGTACTTTTAAAAGCAAGTACTGTTGTAGTTTTACTTAAGTAAAAACCTGCCGTAACAACTTTCACTTATAAATGAGCATTAGACCAGTAGTACCTGTATTTTCACTTAAGTAATGTAGTTGTGTAATTTGTCCACCTCTGTATTTAATTAATGGTACGCAGAAAGAAGATCCAATGTACTGAAAACTAAACATTTCCTTGCACTATATATGCATAAAGTTCAAAAAGCTTAATACTTGTATATAATAGTTTAATTTGTTTTGACATTCTTTTAAATGGAAAAAATAGCAATGTTTTATACAAACAATTAAATATTTTAATAATTAACTTAAGCTCGTGCTCACAGGCACATAATTGTCTAGTTTAACAGATATGTTATGAAATCACTGAAAT
Source organism: Enteromius mattozi (assembly GCA_032359235.1). Taxonomy (NCBI): domain Eukaryota; kingdom Metazoa; phylum Chordata; class Actinopteri; order Cypriniformes; family Cyprinidae; genus Enteromius; species Enteromius mattozi. Next base: position 2,556,909 of record JAUMHE010000047.1, read on the forward strand.
GACGTAGACAAAGTAATGTATAAATATACACCTGTATGCAATTGATTACATAACACTTAATTACTGATAAAGTTCAGCTATCAGATCAACTTGATTACTATCAAAATAGCATCACTTGTGCATTTAGCATGAAAGTGCTTGTATTTATTGTAAAGATATGCTCCCGGTTGTTATTGATACATCAATTATTAAAATGTTTTTAATATCACTGTTTATATTAACTGTGATTATATGATGAAGGGTTGCTCTAAGTGTGCTTATGTGAAAACACACTGAATACTGCAATACAACATCCAAATGTGCCTCATCGGGTGAAAAGTCATGCTTGACCCACACAGTCGCAAAAACCTCTTATCTTTCATTTTTAGATACAGATGTTTTTATGAAAACTTTCCTCCTGATACTGAAGCAGCTGTTAGGTGTCTTTAGCGCGGGTTTCTAAAGGGAACGTGTTGACCCAGCTCTGTGTGCGGGCCAGGCACTCCTCCCAGCTGTAGAGCGGCTTGTACTGAAAGTGACGAAACGCCTTATCTGTGCGGACAGTGAAGGATGTGCAGGCCACAGCGAGTGTGTATCCGTTGAGAAGTGGGGTGTAGTTGTAGAACGGCTTCAGGATCCAGCGTATCAGGTCGTTCATCCACGCTATGAACCACAGCACTGACACTGGCACGTGCACCGAGCGGAAGTTGAAGGCTGACAAGAACTGCATGTTGAAGTCCTCGTAGCTCTTGTATGGGGAGTCGTCATAGCAGAAATAATACTCCCCACCTATTCTATCAGGACGCTCCCGCAGAGCACGTGCTGCTAGCAGGTGCATCCATGCTACGTTCCCTGTGTGCACAAAAACATTCAAGGAATTTAGAAGATTAAAGGGCTGAGTCTTATGCAACATAATTATAGCAATTTTAAAGCTATTACATAAATATATAAACAGCACAGATACATTCACGTGTTTTGTACAGGAGAATACTTTTTTGTGCAAATAAAATATCAATTTACTTTTCTCCCGTGACTTACGTCTTCCGCCATTTTAGAGAGTATCTCAACACATCGCAATACGCAAGCTTTCACGTATATGATGTAATCATCCTTGTTTACATCCGGGTAAAAGCGCGTGCATGTGTGTAATCTGCGGCTGTTTGCACCTAGTGGAAAGAGTACGCTTACGCAGTAATATTCTCTAAATTGGTGCAAGTCATAGGAGAAGAATGGTTAAGTATATGTTATTTTTGTTTTCTGTGCACAAAAAAAATTCTCGTAGCGTCACAAAACTTAAGTTGAGTCACTAGGTGCATTTACATGGAGCATTGTAATCAGTTTCAAAGTCGTCTACAGTGAGACAACTAGGATTTATTATTTGGGCATCATAAGAAATTGCTGGGGAACGTCATAAACATTTTTTTAAATATTTGAGATATTTGAAATGTTTTTACTGATGTTTATCTATCACTAAAAAGACCCTTTACAACACATAATAGCCTTTGTTACACCCCTACAGTTGAATCAAAGGCTCAAGTCATTCTTGTTTTTAACTAGGAGTGGGAGAAAAAATCGATGCAACGCGACTCTCTCTTCAACGATTCTGAATCGATTCTGAATATTTCATAATAGATTTTATTCGCGCATATGTGCGCTCTCGAGACTCACTTCATTGCACAGAATTTGCGTTGAGACACGTGCACATTGCTTGACAGTGTGTGCTTCCATCCGTCGCGTTTTACTTTGTGTGACATGCGAGCTATGAGGCTCGCGTGACGTCAGTAATAGGTGCCGTGTTACGCACACATATAAGCGTCACACACCGGGAGCTCAGGTAAGCGACTCTTAAAAGCCTTTTTGTTTGTAAGTCTTGACCGATGGTTTTGCGTGCTGTTCCTCCTGTTTTAATTGTTTGTGTAAATTTTAGGA
>JAUMHE010000047.1:2558916-2596416 GCA_032359235.1 Enteromius mattozi
TAATGTTTATCAGTACATTACAGAAAATAATGAACTTTATCACAATATGCTAATTTTTTGAAAAGGACCTGTATATGATGAATTCTTATCCTGTTAAATAAGTACACACGTGATCTCTTGCACTACTCCTTGCTACACTTCTTCCCTGCACTTCACTGACATCGTCCATCCAGTTTATTTCAGTACAGCTGCTTGTGTTTCGCCCCTTGCCCTGCCGTATATATTTATAGCGACTCTCAGCGGGTGTCAGTCCAAAATGACGGCAGCGCCTCCGCAGCCCCATCTATAGACTGTTGCTCTTATTACTACAGAGTTTCGCCTCTTCATCTTCTATACTCTTTGCCTATAATGCCAAATGACCACCAGATGGAGCTCACAACAAGATTTCAGACAAATATTCTCACTCAACTGTGAATAGATATTTACATGAAATGGCAAAACAAAACAGCAAAAAAAATTGAAACGGTTGTCCATACATCTGGTTTTCTTTTGCACGTTAACAGAGAGACGATTTTGAGGTGAGTTTATCTAAAATATGTACATTTTAGCAGTATTTTCATCATAAAAAACCCCAAGTAGAATCGTTGCAGTTACCAGATATATATTTTAGAGGAACATCTCTTCTTTTGTTTTGTTTTTTATAGTTGTTAGTTGTAGTTAAGTACATTTTGTTGATTAAATGTGAAATAAGTAAAAGTATAAGTAAAAGTAAGTATGAGCACCCCTATTATTGGGGCTAAAGGCCCACCCTGGGGCCTGGGCCTAGTGGGAACACAGGGGCGGCGTTTCCATTCCCTTTTAATATTCTGTGCATTAGCGCTTCATCTGAGATTTTGGCCAAGCGTATTAAACAACAAGAAAAAACTAAGCGCCCATATAGTTACAATAAATGTTATATAACCTGTAAAAGTTGATGAAAGCCTATAATACGATGCACTTGTTGCCTCAGATAACACTTACAGCCGTTCCAATGACAGATAAAACTCTTCACTTCATGTTGTTGATTTTTGTCCCCTTTCTAACCATCTAGTAAGTTGAAAAAAATCAGCATATTAAAAAAAGATACATTAATAATGAATAGCTAGCTAACATTTTCATTTGCAGACGTTTCAGTTCAAATGATAATTATGTTGATGAAAATACTGCTAAAATGTAAATATCTATTGTATTTATTGCTTAAAAAGTGAATTATTTTATTTATAAGATTTCATTATTTATAATATTTTTTTTATTAATATTATTTATTAAAGTAAAATAAACAGAACGTGTATAACCTTTGGAAAAGTTGTTATTTTAAACAAATTTTAAATATATGTTACTCAATTTAATATTTGCCTCACTAGTGGGGTAAAAAGCCCAGAATTAGCCTTTTGCCCCATACAGGGAGGAGCGTCTCGCTGCAGACTGAAACATCCCGGGGGCGTGGATGGATAAAGATCCAACCACTCCCTCCTTAATATACCTACCCCTAATCCTTAAACCCCTAAATCTACCATTCTCCACCTCCTAGATGTGGATCCAACAATGTCCCCTGGATGTTGTGGTATGCATTGAGCCCTACTTGCATACAGGTGCATTTAAGTTTGTGTGTTTGTTTTATCAAAACAAACTGCTTTGATGATATATTTTGCCACAAAATGTGTTGCTTTATCAAAATTCAATAAGTTAATACAATTATATAAACACGATACTACTTTTAAATCACATAATATAATATATATTATATAATAAATGCAACTACAAATATTATTAACAGAAAAGTGTTTCTGTTGGGTCTACAAGGGTTAGTATTGTGTTGAATAGATTAAAGATCTCCAGTCTAAACAAAAAGATATACACAGAGAACTGCAAAGCCTCAAATGTGCCTCTGCTGGCCACATCCATCAGGATTGTTTGGACAAAACCAAGAGAAATGGGGAGGGAGAAAGATCCAGGAGAGGAGGGTCTTGGAAAAGAATGGATTCTCTGGAGACCAGCGGGAGGAGGAGTGAGGGAAAGAGTGAGAGGGGAGGGCTGATAACTACATCTGGAAGTTATTTGGAACAAGAGAAGGAGGAAAATAGCTGATAGAAAAGATAGAAAGCCAGGGAGAACCAGAAATTAGTAATTAGGGTTGAGGGAACACACTAACAAGCAAACAAACACTTTGATGTTGTTTGTTACCTAAAAAAGAAAATATATTTTGGAACTTCAAGAGGAATCCGGGAAAGAAATGACAGAAGTCTGAAGGAATTAAACAACAAAGAAAGAACAGCTTATGAAGAATTCTGTATCCCACAAAACTGCGAGAACAATATTTCAAGTTCATCTGCCTTTTATGTTTTTTTGGCACCTTATGAAGAGCCATTAACAACCAGAAGAGCTGGAGGAATCACATCTGCGATGTGGATCATTTTGATCTATGAATAAATAAAGCAAGATCTCTTGAACTTCATCAGTACGAAAAACAAAAAGACAATACGAGAAGCTTTGGAATCAGGACAAAGTGAAAACTCAACTCTGTTCATAGAAACTCTTCAATAGCCTGTCAGTAACTTTTTCTGTCTCCATCTAAATCAAGGTAAAGTGACTATATTTGCTTCATGTTTAATATAAGCTTTGCAATATGAAAAATATTTGTGTACTGTTTATGATGCACTTGATCAGTACTGAAACGGACCATAGAAAACAATGACAAATTTAATTCAATATCATGTGTTTACGGAACCCAGATATTTACTTATAGGATATTTGTGTTTGATATTTAGACCCGGAAAAATATATATTTTGTGGACTGGTAGAACTGATAAAAAAAAAAAAAGGACTGGAAAAAGAAAGAAAATAACTGGCTTATACACTTCAAGCTAATTTGCCTCTTTTTTTAAGTATTTCTAATCACAAGAAAACTAAATGTAGGATTAGGTTTCTGTGTTCTCATATTCAAAGAGCACATTTTAATTCACAAATACATATGGTGCCAATTTCCAGAACCATTACTGACATACCACTGAAATCAGGACATAAATCCATCTGCTGCCTAACTTTGAGGAGACTTATATTTATATAGTTTACAGTTTGACCCATGATATACTCTGTGGTCACATGTGAACCACATTTTGTTGGACAAAAAGGGCAAAATAACCACCAATGTGATTGTTGCCTTTTGCTCATGAAAAACGAAGGGGAACATATTATTAAAAGTCCACAAACTTGATTTTATCGTATAAGAGAGGGGCCCCACATGAGTACATGTTTGAGACATGGATCATAATAGCTTTAGTTAATGCTATCAGCAGCACAACACAAGGGTGGTATCTTCCTGTCTGGAAACAGCACTTCCTTTCCCTGCTATACAGTTCAGGAGAGTGTGAAAGTTTACACAAGTTAAAAGCACACACAATGCGTTTATCATCTTTTAGTGACTCTATTCCTGTCTTTCTTTTTTTCAGGCAGAATGTCTGTGTCACGAGGTTGCCTCTGCTGTGTGAAGTACCTCATGTTTATTTTCAACCTCATCTTCTGGGTTAGTTCTTGCTTTTGTCTTCTGTCGATAAACAGTTTGGCAGATTGTGGATTGTGGAACCATGTTCAGTAGAGCATCACCATTGATCGAACTCCTGAGAGTTTCTTGAACTCAAACCATTGTTCGTAATGATATGAGGCTTCAAACACACAAGGTTGTGTTATTGCTTTTAAACAACAGGGCCCTTTTTTAACTTAGACATTCTGTCATTAATTACTCACCCTCAAGTCCTTCCAAAACCATAAGACCTATATTCATCTTCCTCAGAACAAACTTACGATATTACTAATGAAGTCCGAGAGCTTTCTGACCCTACATAGACAGGGTCTTACCACGATCAAGGCACAGAAACGTAGTAAGGACATTGTTAAAATAGCCTGTATGTGACATAAGTGGTTCAACTTTAGTTTTATTAAGCAATAATTTCTAGATATTTTCTCTTAGCCTCTTTTGTAACCGCCTGGTAATGGTGCCAGCAGTATATAAGCATTTGAAGTGACATACAAATTGTCTTTTACGTTCAGCTTTACGACACTAGCGTCTGGCGGCACGAGCCGTGTCATTTTGGTTCAAATTTAGTTTTAGGCTGGCTGATTATCAGTGGTGCCACAGAGTCTATAACAGTTTGGGAGGTGTTATGAGGCCAAGAGCTAAGCTCATCAGTGTCCATAGACTCGGGCATAACACAGATAACACTCTCCACAACAACCTCACCCCTGATTTACATTACATACAAGTCCTAGCCAGTCTGCAGATTTTGGATAGTTAAGAGTTAACAGTTTTTACAAAAATCATGTGTATAGCTCAAGACTATATAGTTCTATCCAGGTTGATATTTTTAGAATATTTATAGAGCTCATATTGTTCCATTTGTCATTCGTCTCCTGGCAACGAGGCACATGTTTCTGCTTAAGTTTATTGTGTTTGAAATTACTTGAAAGTCTGGTAAGATGTGATGCTCACTTCTTTGGTATATAATGCTGAGGTCCAATATTTTCTCAAAACATTTAGCAAGTATATATAGCAAGTATATAGTATATATGCTCAGAAGAAAGCCATGAAGTGTATTCCAGCCATAACTGTTTAACCTGTATAAAATATGCTAGGACATGCAATTAAGTAGCCTACTAGTCTAGTCTATTATCTGTGAAGGCCTACTGCAATGTCCCTCAAAACAAACTGAACTGCTTTACACTGATGGGAAGTGACTTCTCTGAACATGAAGGTGATGGCACTGTCTTCACCCCTACTTGTTTGTGCAGTTGGGAGGATGTGGTTTATTTGGTGTTGGGGTGTGGCTCGCCTTCACACAGTCAGAGTTTTCATCTCTACCCCTGTCCTTCCCTTCGCTCTCTGCGGCCAACCTACTGCTTGTTGCTGGAGGTGTCACCATGATAACAGGGTTCCTCGGATGCCTTGGTGCCCTGAAAGAGCAGAAGTGTCTGTTGATGACGGTAAGGAGGAGTTAAGAGACTGGAAGTTAAGAAACAAAAATCAGTTTGCCATCACAGGAATAAATTACATTTTAAAATATATGGAAAAGGAAAATATTTTATTGTATTTTTTTGATTAGATAGAACAGCATTCCTGAGCATAAGACTTCTTTCAAAAGCATTTAAAAATGCCGACCACAAACCTGTATATGCTTATGTGATATACAATGTACAAAATGAATAATTAAATTTCATGTCCATCTATTTATTTATTTTAAATATAAAGATGTCAAGCATCGTCTTTATCTCTGATGTTTCTTCTTAGATGACATATAAATAAAAACAAAGGAGAGGCAGTTATTGAGTACAAAACTAGGATATTGATATAGCTGCCCGTTACATCTACATAATTACTAACTGTAATTACAGACTGTTTAATAACTTAGTTACATGATAAGTAAATTTTATTTCATGTAAGTACAATGGCTACTACTAAGTATCTAAATATGTAATTACTCTGTATTATGACACCTTAAAATAAAGTGTTAACAAAAAATCTAATATTTTAATAAAATAATTTAATTGATATTGACAAATCTGAGCCCAAAATGAACACCACGTCTTGTGTTTTTTAAATATATACATTCATGTCGTCTAATAGTTCTTTTTTTGGTTCTTTCAGTTTTTTGTGATCCTCTTGTTTCTAGTCCTGACAGAAGTGGCACTGATTTTGGTTTTGAGTTTGTATCATGAAGAGGTGAGGGACTAACGTCAGAGCCTTGCAAATATTTCAGCCTTTCCTTTCAGGAAAACACTTTGCCTTCAACTTCCTGTTTATCCGCTTCTCTGTCTGTTTTATCCATTTAGTTGGACAAGAAAGCCAAGGATAACCTAAGAAAGGGAATGGAAGATTATATCACCAATGATGGGCTAAGGAAATCCTGGGACAACATGCAGAAAATTGTAAGTTGAATTTATAACAGTCCCAAATCTGAAAGCTGAGCTCATTGTGACTCAAGGATTCTGTTTCCTTCAGTTCAAGTGCTGTGGCGTGACCAACCACACCGACTGGCACAACAAAACGAAAAGTGGAAAACCTCCTGAGTCCTGCTGCAGAGAAGGAACTGATCCCTGCCATCACTGGGAAGAGGTCAGATAATTTCTGGGGTCACAGGGTCACAAGTTCTACACATTCCTAAATCCCACCAACTATTGGTAATTACAGCCATATGATGAAAGCCTACGTACATCTAGTAATGCTCTTTGTTATATGGCTCTTTGAAATACCTCAATCGTTCCAAATCAGCATATTAGAATGATTTCTGAAGGTTCATGTTACACTGAAAATTGAAGTAACGGCTGCTGAAAATCCAAGAATAAATTCATAAATAATGAAAATACGTGTCCATTTGTTCATTTTTTTGGTAGCCATGCTATAAGCAAAGATAATGTACTTCCTTCCAATCACTGCAAAATAAACTGTTTTAGGGTGATTAGAGACCCTTTGCCATGTCAGAATTTATTTAAAATGATCATAACCAGCTGACTGAACCTGATTATGTTCTATGTTTTAGCCGTGCTATGAGAAGGCCAAAGATTGGCTGCTGGCTAACATCACCTCAGTGCTTGTGTTTGGAGTCTGCATTGGAATCGTTCAGGTACTCTGAAACTCATGTTTCTCGTATAGTTATTATTATATAATCACTGCATGCACTCATATATAATATGACTGTATTTTCTCCCTCCAGATTTTTGCTTTGGTGTTCTCCATGCTGATGTACTGTCAAATTCTACGAGCAGAAAAATACATGGACTGACCCTACCTTCGTCCCGTTGTGCCAGGGGCTCATAATTCTGAATATGTAATAAATGTTTAATAACAGACTTGCCTATTAGAAATACTGGACGTGATATGCATGTGCACATAAATTATGCCATTGCACTTAGGAAGAAGCTCCGATGAATTTAAGATAAGTGAATTTACCAGGTAAATGCCTAAATAATTAATATGTGCTTAGGAACAGATGATTAAATGAATATAAAGTGAATGTATAAAGTAGGTGGAAAAGTAAATCCTAGTATTATTGCACTCTTTGTTAAATACCCTTATAACTGCTTGCGATGAACTTGTGATTAAAAGTTAATTTCTTTTAAATGGAAATCAGATTATTTGTTATACCACACCAATTGTCTGTATTATATCAATGTCTGTTAAGGTCACTACAACTAAATAAGGATGCAATACAACAGTAGATGATTTAAATCATGTATTTTGGTATAAAAGTCACATAAAAAATTTCAAAATATCCAAATTACAAAAGAATAATAAATACATTAGCACAAAGACCACATAATCAAGTAGTGTCAATTGGCCCAGTTGGCTGGTTCTTGTTCTTCCTCACAGAGGTCATGCTACATGATCCAGAGTTCATAATGAACAGAGGTCAATGACTGAGGTCAATCACACTCCAGACCCTCATCTAATTGTGCAATGTTCCCCTGCGAGTGAAAACAAAAAAAAAAGTTTACTTGACGACTCTGCCCCCTTCTGGAGGAAAATAACAGATGCAAAACACCCAGAATATCCCAGAGAGACTGAGGAAAACGATTAAAGTAGACTGCTTACCCATCCTCCGTGACTCCTCACCCATGGTGCAAAGCTCTCCATGTAGCGTTCGGCATACCCCGTCAGACGCTGGACTCCAGTGGCCGTGACCACCCGTCGAGACATATCCATGGTGACAGCAAGACGCCTCAGTGTAGGGCTGACCGGAGCCGGAGCGGGGGGTTCTTCACTCTGACTGGCATACGTGTCAAGAAGTTTGGCAAAGGATGGGTAGGACAGGCGTGTGAGGGTGGACCGAAGGAATGGGTTGGCGTTTATCTACAACATTAACAATAATAAACAATGACTAACAATGATAAACACAACAAAAGCAACTAAAATAACCATGATCAGTCAAAACACTGCTTATGTCAGAAAATTTTTATGATAAGAAAAAGCCAAGATAACTCATTATACCAGTAAGACTGGCAAACTGAGGGATCAATACCTTCTCGTTTATGGCATCCCCCTCTGAAGTCAGTATCTGAACTAGTTGTTGAACCATAGCCTCTTTGTAATTGTCTACGATGAAAAGAAGAAGTGTAACATAACATCCAAACAATACAAGTCAAAAAACATCAGCTGGACCATCAAGCCATTATAACAATAAGCTATTGTTAAAGGACTGAACATGCATTTCTGTATCTAGACGTCGGTTTAGTGTTCAGCTGCTCTTGCTTTGATACTGACAATGCATCTACAGCACACATTAAGATAAAATTTAAAACCAACAGGTCATAAACGAGTCTGGTTTATGGTTTTACGTGTACCTTTATGTGTACTTGGCAAAGGCTCTGGTTTAACGGGGGATTTCTTTTTCCCGCTGTGTTTCTGTGCGATTCTGTCCAGAGTTTCTGCCACGCCGTCATAAAACTCAGGTGGATGAGCTGAGATAAAACATATCACATCATATCACATGAGGAGGCCATACATACGCTATCATTCTAATGACTAAGATTTTTCAAGATTTTGGTCAGCAAGAATTCAATAAACTGATAAAAAGTGACATTAAAGACTTAAAATATTTAGATTTTTAATAAATTTCATTGATAATATTAAGAAATGTGTGTTTGTAATCACATGAATATTTTTATTTATTTAATTGTATGTATTTATTTTAAACAGAAAATAGTTACTTTATGCTCTAATAACATTTCACAATATTGCTGCTTTTTTTCCATATTTTTTTTTTTTTATGAAATAAACGGCATAATAAGACAGTCTAAAAGATAATCAGTTAACAGTGCCTCCTGTGTCTAATTCTTTTACACTTACATGGTGAAACAGGATGATCCTCAGGTTGTGAAACACCTGTAGCTCCTTTAATAGGCAGAGAGGCTGGGCGAGGAGAAGGACGAGGCTCTTCTTTTTTGAATGACACTTTTTTGAGTATATCAGATATTTTCATTTTTTTCTTCTTTTTTTTATTTTTGTCCCCTGATTTTCTGTCACCTTCCTCTTCAGATGCAGAGGATGGTACGAATATCTCTTCCTGAAAGAAAATGTCTCATTAACAAGTAGTTATAAAAAGCTATTTTAATGCACGTACTGAAAAGAAAGACGTAAAAAATCATGCATTTTGGCTCCTTGGCTGGTCAGTAAATCTGTAACACTAAATCCGTAAAAGCTTTGAATTAGCTTTGAAGTTCATGCACCAGATGAAACATAAGCTAGTCTTGGCCTCTATATAGTTGACAGTGTTTGCTTGTTTCACAGCACAAGTTAGGAAATGCATTTTAATTTGGTACCTATATTAAGAGGTTGCACACTACCACTAAGCACTGGGTGTATAACAATACCACTCATTTTAAAAATTCACTTTTAATGTTTTGATTATCAAACTTTTCTGAAATTACATAAAATTATCAAATTACATATGATTTGACAAAAAAAACAAAACAAAACACAATGTTGCTTTGCATTATAAAATAGGCGTTAGGTTTGTGATTTACCTCTGTTTTTCTGGATAAACTGTGTGTCCCATTTGTTGACGGCTTGTCAGACTGGCCCGACTGACTCTGCTTCTCAAGAGTGTTGTTTGGAGTCAGGTCAGGAGTGCCTTCTTTCTTAGCACGGCCGATCATAGATGAGCGGGATCTTAGTCTTCTTTTTATTAAATTTTTAATTCCATGTTTCTTTTCCTCTGCGGCACTGATCTCGTCATCCAAGGAGTCCCACCCATTTGCCCCTTTCTTTATTTTGTCTATCTTTGTCGAGGCACTAAAGAGAGAAATATGGGTCATATGTAGTCCCCATTGTCTTCCAAAGTATTTTTTCATACTATGTACGTAAATGAGGACCAGCAACCTTTTGGTTACCAGCATTATTCAAAATATCTTATTTTGTATTCAGTAGATGAAAAAGAATCTAACACAAGTTTAGGGTGAGTAACTGATGACAGATCTTTCATTTTTGTGGTACACTACCCCAATCTGCATGTTTAGATTCCGTTATCCTATATTTAGGATAACAAAATCGCTTTGCCTTGTCCACTAAAAGCTCCCCTAGACTACTGTACTGAATAAATGAAGTTAGTAGGAAGGATGAAAAACTGTCACAGTAGTAAGGAGAACAACAGTTTGTATATTCAAATGAATATTAATGATTGACAGATGAAAGTCAAAGATTTCTGGCACCATTCCAGCTTCCACTTCTCTTTTGAAAACTGGTTACAATCAAACAAAATATATTGTGAATCATTTAAAAGGAATGAAAGCCCAAAGGGAATTAAAGAGTCCAACACTTCAGAGACAGATCAGATAGATTATTATAATCTCTGGTGTTTGCTTATAGCATGTATATAATTGTATTTTTTATGTCTGTGATGTTCAGTGATACATACAAAATGAGTTCCAGTGTAATTGAGTGTCATTTTTAAATGACTTGTGTCACCTGTATTTGTTTGGGTCGTTGTATTCTCCTCCTATCCTTCCAGGGCGCTCTCCGGGAGGAACTGAGAGAGAGTGACGCAGGAAAGACTTCAGCACCAACCGCGTCTCCGCTTTAAACTCCAGGAGGGAGATGGAGGGTGAGGGGGAAGCAGGCCTTACCACTACGTCTGCCATCGCTGAGATAGAGAGAGAACTAAAACTCTGTAAAACATGAGAACACTTTCATATTCAATACAACATACAATACAATACAATACAAAATACCAATCAAGAATTTCAATGTTCTGCTGACCGAATTGTGAATTGTGACCGAATTAGTGAAAAACTAAACTCAACTTTTTTATCAAAAAACTCAAAAAGATTTATTGGAGGTCAATGTAAACTTTGTATGTGTAATGCTCAGTGAAGAATTGTACTTTAAAATACAACCAATAACCCATCCAATCAAAAGAGAAGTGAGTTACCTCAACAGTGCTTCAATTCATAGTGGGTACTTTGAAGGAAGTGAAAGTACAAGACACACACTTATGAGCTATCTCTCAAACACACAAATGCACAGAATGAGAGCTGGAAGATCCAGTCTGTGTACCTCAGGCATTATATCTATGTCATCTACTAACGTTAAAAATTATCACTGAAGAGAAGCAATAACAATTTTCTGTTCAATTGAAATAATAACGCAAAATACACACATCATGAAGAAATGGCAGATATGATGCCTGATTACTGGATTAAACTTGGAATTGATCAATATTTTGTTCAATATGTTCTCTAAACGTAAATGTGTATGGAGCAAAAATGAGCTGTATTAGCAACACTTCAAAGATTCTTAAATCAAGATTACACTGCGAAAGAAAAATGACCAAGTTATTTACCAAAATGAAGTGATTTTATGGTTTAAAAAGTAGAAATATCTGCCAACAGGCTCAGAAAAATCTATGTTTTGTTCGTAATTTTGTTTCATTTACAAGAGAACAAGACTTCATGTCTTTATGGTAATATATTAGTACATATCAGTGTATTTATGTGTGTGTGTGTGTGTGTGTGTGGTATACAAGTCTAATGTCAGAAACTGTCAGCATATCATCATTCCATTAATTCTTCTCATGAGCACTTTTCTTATAACTCGCTCCTCTACATTACAGGTTATTACGACTCATCAGAACGTGCAAATTCTACTGTGGGTATGCAATTGTTTTTCTCTTTAGCAGACCAAGGCAGTTTCACAACTCAAAACACATGACGTTTTCATGTGTTACTCAACCTGTTCATTTTTCCCTCCTCACCCCACTTGTATGAGACTAGACGCTGCCCATTTTTATGGCACATGTATTATTATAGAAAATAAGCTTTATTTAATGTATTAAACTACTACGCTCCTTTGGACTTTATGTGTTGAATAATGAAATACTACATTATATGATTACTTGAATTACCTATAACTGTAATATACCCATAACTGTAGCTACTAAAATGCAAAAGAAGAGGCAGTCTAAGGACCAATAGTACATGTTTACCCAATACCAAAAATATTTAAACAAACAAAACTCTAAGCAGTTTCCAGCTAAGACATGCAAGTGTGGATTTCACAGAAGAAGCGAGAAAACATCATCACCCAGCTTCTGCTATAGTGGCATGTTTATCACTCACAATGCATTCGTGCGTACTCCAGATCAGAAGAGGAATTTACTTCATTGCAAAACTGTCAGACTGACACATTCCTGACCAGGCTGGAATAGTATTTTGAATCCTAATGACAAGTGAAAAACAATGCCCTTTTATTTTACCTGTCAAGTGACACAAGTTTTCGAAGTCTCTCAGTGTCATCAGGCGACTGTGGGTCCCTGCTTTTGTTTTTACAGGCTGAGCACATGTAGGGACGCAGCCCTCGTTGTATGTTTTCAGTTGCTCACCAAGTGTGCAGTGGACTTCAACATGTTAAAACTTAGTAGCCTATAGTACAGTTACTAACAGACACCTACAAAGTCCATGAGAGATGTGGTAAGAGATGTGGGCTGTTTGTGTGTCAGTGAAATATCAAAGTAGGTTGAATCCAATTACTAAGATACAAATACAAAAAAAGAAAAACATTTTCATAAGCTTGTCTACATTAATTCTGCCACACTTTTTACACAAGAACAATTCGTGATAATCTTTTTATGACACACGCAGTATCGTGCCACCATTCACACCTGAATTCAAGTCAATGTTGACAGTAACTGTGAGGATAGTCAACAGACTGTTTTGGATGAAATATAACATCACCAAAAATACCTGTCTTACAAAAGTGCATACCTGGGAAGTAATGTCACCTCGACGTCCGAAGGAATCAGCTGAGTCGCGACGTGTTAAAACTGTACGCAACCAAACGCATTGGCAAAAGTCAATATTATTAAAACACGGTTACTAAAATCAAAACAGATAGCCTACAGTAAGTTACCCGCGACACTGCAGCGAACTGTGTCAAACTTCAGACGAGTTACTTTCTGGTGTTATAGTTCAGATGTAGGTCAGATCTCACTGCGAATCAAATCAGATCTGAAGCGGTGATTCATATCGATGTTATAGATACTCCCCTGTCGATACCGACAGGGCTTCACCTTCCCTACCGGTTTCACTACTACCGCGTCAATTTGTCCGACCTACGGAGTGACCGAGTTCAGCGGCGCGCACTGCGCATGTCACGGAGGATTGGCGTAGGACGAAGCCATTTTCCCAATGGACAGGGTTCAATCTGGCAGCAAGTTCAAACGATACAGTAACAAACTTTTATAGAAATATATCATTTTGTTCCATTCGCTACAATTGTCCTCAACACGACGATTTTAAGTAGAGGCGCTTTATTTCACATTCTGATGCTATGCTTTTTTGTAACATATGGCTAGCCTACATATGCTATAGATTCATAATGTTTACTTCTGAAAGGGGAGCCTATGTTTATTTACTGTGCACTTTTGTCTGTCTTCTATGTTAAAGACAAATTTCTATTTTGACGAATTGAATGCACTCTAAAGTAAAATAAAAGCAAAAGAACAAACCAATCTTGGTTTAAAAAATAAATAAAATAAACTGAAACAACAACAACAACAAAAAAAACACAAGCACTCAGGTATGTCTTTCACCAAATCGTGTTTATTTTCAGACAAAAACCAACGTATTTCACAGTCACTGAGAAAAGAGAGTTATTTGGTGACTGGTAGCTATTTTACTGTTGCCATTGATGACAGGAAAGCTGTGGAGCATTTGTCCTCCCTCAGCCCCCCCCAAACCCCGTCCAGCGTCATCTGTAAATCAGACACTGGTACAAGGATTGGGAGAGACCGAGATGGACGGTCAGACAGAGAAACAGAGACATGGGATCATGTTATGAAATCAATTGTTGGGAAAGTTTGGAGGAGAGCATTGACAGAAAAGGTCAGTCATTAGCAAAGAAAACAAACAAACAAACCAAAGTATGCTGAGAACAATTCAAGCTGACAAGACCAACAAAGAGCAAGAGGAAATTCAGATTTATGAGAAAGCAATGACAGATTAAGAAATATATCAGTTTGCAGGGTTAAGTGCAGTTGACGGTCTAAACCGTTTTAAAAGGTCATAATGTTGTTCATAATTAAGAAATTGCAGGTAGAGAAAATATCAGAAATTAAATTAAAATCAATAGTTACCACAAAAGCCTCTCAGCAGAAACATTCTTCATCATCCAAAGTTGACACTCCCTCAAGCTTTTTCTTAATACTTATAAATTCATATCTGTCCGTGCAGCTATCTTTTTCTTCTCTGAAGCTTCATCTGCTCTCTGATGTCTTACCTCAGTGTTATTTCCTCTTTAGCAGAGATGATATGCTCTCGCGTCTGCACCCTCCTTCACTTGCTCTCTTCATCTCGACTGTCTTTATTTAGCTGTGCACTCTCTTCTTCCTGCCTACCCTCTGACCTGTCCTGACTGCTTGTCCCTCTATCTATCCCTCGCTCGGCCACCCTATCAGCCCAAAATCACTGTTCTCCTGACCGTGAGCCAATAGGGAGCAACACAGCTGGGTGAGGCACTTCCTCTGTGACAGGAAACCAGCAAAGAACTCTCAGAGAGAGACACACACACACACACATAGAGTTTGGTGGACTCTAAATGTGGTGCAAAGTTCAAAATGGCTACCCCTCTCTGAAAGAAAAAAGATTTTGTGTTCATTAAGAAAACTTGATCTGAAAAATGGATCTGAATTGCTGGAGGAGTATTCCGGATCAATACAAGTTAAGATGAATCAGCAGAAATCATGCATGGCATAATGCTGATTAACACTGAAACAATTTTGACCTCTATTTTCTTTTCAAAAAATCCACATGATGAGATGCTTAAAAGGAAGTAAATCGGCCCATTTTTAGGGGGATTTAAAAGCAGAAATGTGATGCTTGTAATTTTATATCTATTTTTATGTTTCTTATATAATGTTATAACTGTAATCTTAATTTTTTCTGAAAATTTTTGAGCTGTTTGTTGATTAAATCTTTTTTTTTTTACATTAATTTTATAGTTTTAGGGTTAACAGCATTACATTTGATGGTGACAACATTGTAAAATTGGATATAATTTAGCACAGAAATTATTAGCAAGCTCTTTTTCACACAATAAATTACTTTTAACATCTTGAGGCTATTTATTTTTACATTTACAGATTGAAGTCCATTCTCCTCCTTTGTAAGCACTTTGAAAAGTTTTTTTTTCAGTAATCAACATTATGCCATAAATGTGGTCACCTGAGCTTAACTTCTACTCAATCTGAAATGTCCTTTTAATATCCAAACAATAAGTCAAATGAATCAGAATTTGTATCTGTCACATTCAGCTGTTCCAGGAAAGTTTGCATGAGAAACAGAGGATGTGTTTATCCACTTGAGAACCACAGGCCAAGAGTGTGTGCAGAGGGCAAGAGATGAACAGATAGAGGGAGGGGTAGAGATGGAGCGATGAGTTTGAGGGGGGAGACCCCACGTTCACACAGACTAGATAAAACATGCTCAGATTGGGGACTCGAGGCCTTGTGGGAATAGAAGAGACGTGACTATTATAGAGACCTCTGCTCAAACGAAGAAATTTGCGTGCTTTGCCCTCTCAGTCTCCACAGCTCGTTAACATCAGCCTTAATTAAACTCATCAAGAGTAGTGCACCGGAAATTTTGTAGGATAAATCTCAGATATGGGCAGAGTCAGACCTCTAAGTGTATCCGTTCCAGTTTCCTGAATGGCACTGTGAGTGCCATAAGAAATTCCAAGGACAAAGAGCGAATTTGTTTTTGGTTATTATATGCATTTATATATAACCATGTGGCACTATTTTCTATACTTGTGTTCTGGTATGTGAGATGAAAATATCTTATGACATCAAAGTTATTCATAACTCCTGTACTGTCTGAGTCCCTGTGAGAATAACTTTGTCAGAACATTATTTTCAATGGGTGTGGTAATGTAACAAAAACAGGAAATCCACCAGCACACAGGCAGGAAATGCTACTGTTCAGTGACAGTAATAAGTAAACACAACCCAAACGGCCACTAGTGAACCAATTCACAGTTACTCTAGAGAATCAGATAAAGATGAAGGGAAAAAATAAATCTTCTAAGAATGTTCTGGGATATGCACTACAAATACTTAGCATGATAAAGAGGGAAAACACAGACAAACATACATTGTTGTTCTTTTTAATGTAATATTTTTATTTCAATGTTTAGTAATTCCACAAAAGGGTTTACTCTAAAATGTTCACAATTCTAATGATAAATACAGTACTGTTATCACTCTCTCTCTCTATTGCTGTCTCTCTTTCATATTCACACACATTCAAACATACAAATCTACAGTGAGTTCATGGGATCTGACAGGAAAAAACCTATGAATGTTACAGAGTGGTGAAATAAAGCAATAATCAAATCACAGTAATGTCCATTTAACAATGTACAGTAATAAATCATTAACTTCAGTATATTACACATGGTCAGTATGTTTGATTGTCTTTGCAGCCTTTTGCAATAATGTATTTTGATTGTCATTGGCTACAGCAATTTATGTTCAGTTCTCAATCTTTTGAGCTACTTTGTGCACTTGATTGATTGTCACTGCTTGGCTTGGGTGTAAGCTTGATTGTCATTGGTTTCTCCAATACCCTTTCTTTTCAATACCCTCAGTCTACACTACTGTTCAAAAGTTTGGGGTTAGTATGATTTATATAATAATAATAATAATGCTTTTATTCAGCAAGGACACATTCAATTGATAAAAAGTGACAGCACATAGACATTAATAACAAAATTAATATTTTTCTTTTTAATAAATGCTGCTCTTTTGAACATTCTGTTTATCAAAGTATCTTGGGAAAATGTATCACAGATAGAGATACAACAAAAACATTAAGCAGCAAAGGTGTTTTTTATTTTGATAAAAAGAAATGTTTCTTGTGCAGCAAAACAGCATATTAGAATGATCTTTGAAAGATCATGTGACACTGAAGACTTTAGTAAGGATGCTGAAAAAATTATATTAATACACATTAAAATATACAAATTGTATAATATTTAAATAATATAAGTAATCTTAAATTGTAAAAAATATCAATCAATAATAAGTAAAAAAAATAATAATAATAATTGCACCCTTGTTAAGCATTAACAACATTAACATATCTTACCAAACCCAAACTTATGAACGGCAAATACATTTTTGGTCACATGCAGTTTATCACATTGATTGTAAGTGGCACATCAATTAAACAGCATTTTTCGTTGCATCAACATGAGGCAAGGCTAGTTTTAGATGTGCACTGTTTTAACTCCATTAGCTGAGAATGTTAACCAGACTAGTTTGTGTCATTATCTGGCATGATGCTGAGTAAGCCTATAACTGTGCAGATCAAAAAAAGGCTGGAGTCCATTGTCTCTTCCATCTGTGCAGGTTTGTGAGGTCCACTTTTTTATGGCTTACATAGACTGCTTCCCTGATGTGTACATAATCTAAATAAGTAGGGTTTCCTGACACACATTTTGTTATTAAATTTGCTGATTGAAGCTCTGCTGGTTTTGTCTGATGATAATAATAAGGTGTGTTTTTACTGCAGTCTCGTCCAGTACTGACCCAGACCTTGTCCCAGCTCCTGATCGCCACCTTGAACTGAAGTCTGTCCTGCTGCGGGAACACCGGGAAAGAATCCTGAGAGAAACACAAGGCCTTGTCAGTCAGTTCAACTCAACTCAAAAGGAAACCACAAAGTGGTTCACACATTCACACATTTTTTGCTCATGCAGTGTTTTGGCCTGTTGATTAGCGTATTCATCTGCGGTGTGAGGGTGGAGTATGTTACAAAACGGTACTCACCTGTGTTTGCGCTGGCCGTGGGTGGGGGTGGGAGGTGGGGAGAGGTGTAAGATGAGGAGTCAAATTTACGGGAAAGAGGGGGGAGGGCAGAAGGAGAAGGAGGCAACATGCAGGAGTAAGTTGGAGTGGACTGGGAGGGCAAAGACTAGAGGAGAGAAGAGCAAAGAAAAGATAAAAGATTAATCTCCTTTCATTAAGAGTATCAACAGATATAGTAATAAAATCATTTGACAGCTTATTGTGCGAGAAACACCCCTCATAAATTTAGCTCTGGGGTTTTATAATGTTGTTTTAGCTGAAGTGCCACAGTATTATCACACTGGGTGTGTTGCTATGACGTAATTTAAAACAGTGCATGAGGTCATTAAATATGAAGAAATTTTTGGACAATAGGGAGCGGATTTATGGACTAAATCGGACCTGTTGAACTGTAATCCTGCTGTATACGTGCGGGTCGTTATTTTTAGAAACTACAGCAGGCTGTATGTATACCCTAAGAAACACTAGAGGGCGCTTTTAAGCTTTTTAAGATTATTTTGAATGTCAGACGGACTCATGGTTTTACATTTCAGTTGCGTAATAGGTGCGTGTGCTAGAATATTTGGTCTGCATTATTTACTATTGTAGAAAGCACTTTGTTTCGCGTGGTTTAAAGGAACAAAAAGGCGGATGCTGTTATGTTTGAGAGGGCATCATTTTTTAATTAAGACATTAAAAACAAATATTGTCCTCCGTAGAATAAATAGTTTATATTTTTGAATATTTTTTATATGATTTAATGTTTTTTTATATTTTTAATTTAGTGGGGAATTCTGCAGATCTGCACAATCCTGTGGGTCGTGTCTGGTTAAGAACTTTCAATGGATAGTTAGTAGTCATTATTTTTTCCTCTGGCGGCGTTCAAAACCTGTATGACTTTCTTAAGTCGAACACAAAATAAATTATTTCGAAGAATGTTGGTAGGAATTTGCAACATCAAACTTTTGTTTTTACGCGCCAGTAGGTGTCAGTATTTTATAAGTCAAAACAAAAACGACTCAGTACTGATGTAGAATAAATTACATGTCCATTTGGTCAGCAAGGGAAGGTCGTCATTATTTACCTGCATACTGGAGAAGACAGACAGTGAACTATAGCCTGAGAGAGATGAATCACCCCGACTGTGCATTGAGCCTGATACAAGAGAACACAAGAGGATGGTATCAGTAACTATTACTACTATACTACGTGCCACTGCTTTAGTGTTTTGCTTTGGTAATACTGAATGTAATAATCATGGCAATACAGAACCTTGAATTGATATTTGATTTGAGGAGTATAAAGAAAGTAGTAACCTAACAAACAGTTCAAAGTGAACAAATACCAATTTATTATTTATGAAAATAAAAGGGAAAGTAGTGGAAAAAACCAATGCTTATACTTGTTCTAATATTGCACAGTAAGTCATAAAAAGACGTACCTGAGCTGTTGCTGTGATGGGAGTGATATACAGGGGAGGTAAAGGACGTGCTCAGGGGAGTATGTGTCTGAGAACAGGAACTGGAGCCCCCTGATCTCCTCTGGTTTCTCAGCTTTTCCTCCCTTCTCCACTTAGCTCTCCGATTGGAGAACCATACCTGTCAATCACCCAATATGGGGCAGTGCATAATGGACAGTGTCTTTAAGTATTGTTTAAAGGCACTTCAGCATTAACACCATAAAATCTCAAAGAGGGTCATTCAAATATTTCACAAAGCCAGTATCACCTGAATTCTGGCCTCTGGAAGATCGATCTTTGCAGCCAGTCTCTCTCTAGCAAAGACATCTGGGTAATGAGTCCTTTCAAACTCTGGACAACAGATTTAACAGAAGACCAAATAATTAACACAAGCAGAATTGCACATTTGTAATTTTAACCGAAAAATGACAATGTTGTCATGTAGGCCTAGTTCCAAACACGCATGCCATTACTGTAAAACATTTTGAACCCCATTGACTTATGAATCAATGTATGGACAAAAACCACAGGCATTTTTTTAAATTATCTTTTTGTGTGTTACACACCAGAAAAAACGTTATACAAGATGAGGCCAAGAAAAAAATATATATACGCCAAATGTGTAAAGTATAAGAAAAGGAATGTGGCAGGATATGAAAAAGATTGGTCTTTCCCAAACACAAAAACAATCCCATACAAACATATCCTCTCTAGGACTGAGATTGTTTTGCATGGAAAGCTCAGTGCGAGCCAGCACTTTGAGTCACACCTTTCTCCAGGGCATCTATCTGCTCCTGGGTGAAGCTGGTGCGGTTCCTCTGCAGCTTCCTCTTTAGCTGCAGGTGTAGCTGTGACTCGTCCACCTCATCCCTCTCTCCCTGCACCACTCCTTCCCCTGCTCCAGCCATCTGCACATTCAGATCTTCCATGCAACCATCTGAGAGAAAAGAGACCCCATTAAACTTCACAGAGTCTTGTAAGAGTGCTGCATTTCAGTGCGCAAATGTGTGTGTTATTATATAGACAGAACTGTCTCTTTGAAGACTGTGTAATTCTAGTGCGCTGCCGCAGCATCTTGTGTTTGACAGTTTGACCTTATTTGTGTACGTGTGAATAAGCAGCAACTGTATTATGGGCATCTAATTTTGTGTCTAATGTCTGCTCGCTTTAGTTCCGCCTTCCTGTAATGAAACAGATGATGTCAAGGCCAGAGACGACCGTGTTTGTATGTGGGTGTACATGTGTGGCTGATGGTCTAGCTGTTGGCACCCTCTGTTTGTGCTCAGTCAAGTATAAGAATTGCTGGTTCACCCCAAAGCTGACTTCACGAACACAAGCACACATACAGAGTACATTCACACACAGAAGTGCTTTACTAATTCATAAAGATAGCTACTGAAGGTACCTGTTCCGTGTTGAGGAGTGATTGTGTCGGCCGGGTGGTACCAGTTGTTTGGGCCAGTCCAGTTGGAGCCGTTTTGTAAGTTCAGCATGGTCAGATTGTCATACATTAAATGTCACCTGTGAGAAAACACAGACCCTCTCCTTCTATCATCCAGACCACTCCAACTCTGAAAGGAGGACGGAAGAGGTAAAACTGAAAAAGAAAGAAAAAAGAATAAATTTAGTATTTATGGGCAGTAAACAGCTCTTGTATTTCATTCTTTGTTTTGTCACCAATTTAGTATTGCATTTCATGGCTTTGATTAGCTGTTTATTTTGATGTTATCTAATGGAGAAAATGATGTAATTTAATTTATTAATTTATTAATAATTTCATTTAACAATGAGCACATCGGGTAACTTTTCTTTATTCCTTTTTTTAATCTTGTTTTTGTTTTAATTGTCTATAATGATAACTTTTTTGGCCTTCCTTCAGTCTTTGTTTCCAACATCTTCATATAGTATACTAACAACTATGGCCAGTTTTATTATTATATTTGTCAATTTTTTAATTAATAAACTGTTTTATAGATTATACATTTGTCATAACAGAAGTTAATTTTCCACTTTCTATAGTAAACATTAGACTTTAAAACGTATACATTCCCAAGTGGTTATGTTTTGAAAAAAAAAAAACAGTAATAAAAGAACTGAAATGTCAAATTGCTTAGTAAAAAAAAATCAACCCTGTTACCATTCTGAAGGCATAAATACACCCAGCATATATTAAAATGTATAAATGCTATTTATTAACACTTTAGCCATTACTTCTACAAAAGATGTACTTAAAATTGTGACATCAAACTAACATGAATGACCAATAAGTATGTTACTATCACATCTTAAACTCTCTTTATCTATCTCTATCCACCCCCCCACACACACACGCACACAGCGAGTAATTAAGAAGTACAGAACATCTAGTCTGACATCGTCGTACACACACGCATGACTGGAGAGAGTAATACTGTCAACTAATGTTAACAACAATACACACAGTCACACACACACATGCTAGACACACACTCCAGTAAAACAAAGAGATAATTATAGATAGACCGCACACAATGACACACAATCCACGTTTATCGACTACAAACTCCGACTACACAACAAAACTCAGTACGAAAATGGAGGCATGAAGCCGCCAACCAAAATGCAAGCGTATTTAAATCACATCATTTATAGAGAAGGGTTCAGCTAAATAAATAAATACTGTTCAAGAGTTAGAAAAAATATCACTGAACCAGCTATAGTTATAAAACTACTAACATACATGGAAAGGAGGCCGTCGTCATGAATACTACAGATCTAGCCATTAAAATAACCTAGAAGTGCTTGCAGAATAATATTTGTATTGGTTTTAAGAGTAAATCATGGCCCTCAAAGGCAAAGAATGATCTAGAACAGAAGGAGAAACAAAATATAGAGAAGTGACGAATGTGGCGGAACAGCACAGATTAGGGTCCAAAAAAAATTGCATTATAGCTGTATTTATTAGTGTATATGTGCGATAAATTAAAAAAAATTAAATATATAATTATTACAATATACATGTAATAATAATAAACATTACTAGAGGTAAGGAAATGCCCAGGAAATGAACAGTTAAGTATTGATACAATCCATATACAAAGGCTTCTTTTATATAAAAGACATGCTGATATATGTATATAATAAAATATCCAAAGAATTTTTCAAGTATAATAAATAAATTATAAAATACAGCTAACATGTATATAAACATATAAAAATATTTGCATTAATTGAAATTAACTAGTTCAGTTAATGAAATATGACTTTGTATGACTCTCAAGCAAAGACAAATAGAAGCACATTTAAATTATTTACATTTTGCCTTTGGATGTGTAACACAACATATTGTTGTAGCCTATAGAAAACAGAAAATGTCAAAGGTCAAGTCTTCCACAACCTTTCCGTAATTAACCAGCAGTTCTCCCAAAACTATTTAGTTTTTCCAATAAAAGAGTCATGAATGTGTTAATGTGTCTGTGTCTGCAGTGAAGGCAGGAGACTCACCTGGTAGATGAATGAATTGTAAAAGTGGTCCACACTTGCTCAGTGTCTCTATCACTTTCTGTTCATCCCTCTCTCCTTCTCTCTGTTCTCTTGCTTTGTTAATGTTAGACTGTGTTCAAGAGAGAGAGAGAGAGAGAGAGAGAGCATGGGAGGAGAGGAAAGCGAGAGAAAGATGGAGAGAGTTAGACAGGGCGAAAGAGAGGAGGCGAGGGAGGGGTAGTGGGCTACAGAGAAATGCATCTGCAGGCACTCTGGTCCTTGAAGCAATGAGGGAGAGAGGGAAAGAGAGAGAGAGGGATGACACACAGAGTCAGTGTCAGTGTCAGGTCTGGACTTAATGCCAGGAAAAGGGGTGATGAAGTGAGAGAGAGAGGTGGAGGCAAAAAAAAACTGACTGAAAAAGAGGAGACGTAAAGCTATTTCTAAAGAACCACAAAGACAATTCACTTCTTTGTAGATAAGGACTTCCAAAAATTGGCTAACCGAAGAGCTGTGAGACAGCTTGAGATCATGCACCTGCTCTGATGGCCAGCGGTCCCCTGCACTGCTCTGATCAACACAAACATGTACATTTCAGAGTTAACTTAATTCAAATGTGTTCCTGTGAAATCATCCAAACGTAGCGTGCTGATGTAAATGAAGCATTAACCCTTTGATATATTCAAATGCATAGACATGTGACTATAACAACTTTGTTCTGTTTGACCACAGCTAAAAATTCAGCTTTGTGACTTTAAAACACATTAAAATAGAAAACAGTTATTTAAAATTGTAATATATATTATTTTCTATGTTAGTGGTATTTAATAAGTCCATTATTCCTGTGATGTCAATACTGTTTTTTTATAACAATATTGCTTTTTTTTTTACTGTATTTTAAAACAAAAGCAGCTGTGGTGAGCATAAGTATTAAACTATAATTTCAGTATATTTTTAAAGCTTTTAAAATGGCCTTAAGACCTAATAGTCTCTAAAAAGAACATGTAGGTTGAAAGAACACAGTTTGATTAATATAAAACACACACACACAGAGATGCACACAAACAACATACAGACAACATATAGAAGCTAACAGACCATTATATTCTTATATTTTAAAACAAGACACAGCCATCTTCATGAGAAGACAAATTTTACACATTATTCTCTGTATGCTCGCTAGTACGATTAGATACAAACATGAGGAGACCCTCTCAGACTTGCGTGTAAGGGCCTCTCTTCTCCCACACACACACACACACACAGACAGTGTATACAGCATGTTTACCCTTCACTGCACTTTGTGACAATCCCAATGCTATATTTGCATATTTTATTGGATTAACTTTAAAAACCAAAGAGCCTGTGACACATTAAAATACGAGAGAAAGAGAGAGAGACTTGGAGGTCTGATACAGGAGACTCAGCCAACACTACTTACAAGCATGACCATTTTGATTCTAGTTAATATGAAAGGTTCAACTTAGGCAAATAAATACGAGACCTCTTTATGCTCACTTTTGAAGTAAGAAGAAGGATCAAAGGGGTTTTGATGTCTCCTTTTGGGTATTACACCTAGAATCAGAGAATCATGAGTAATTTTGTTGTGTACTGATACGTTTTTTCTTTCTTCATGCATTTATTCTAAGGTAAATAATTCTCAACCAGGCCTGGGACCCAACAGGGGCCATCAGCAAACTTTCAATGACTTGTTATATTAAATTGATTAAATATTAAAGTTAGTTATATTAACAACACTTAATTGAAAATGCTTAGAAAACCACATTAAAATATGTTTATTTTTACTACAACAGATGTAGTAGATACCGGGCCTTCGAAAACTGATTTGGACAAAAGCAGGCCTTCAAGAAAAAGGCTGAGACTGGACATTGTTTCCTGCTATTAAACAGGATATAAATATTAAGCAAAGATTATGACAATAAACAGATTTCTTACGGGCTCAAAGTAGATCTACACAAATATTAAAAGGATATTCATCTAAAAATGCTAATTTTGTCTTTGGTTGTTTACTGTTACGTCTTTCCAGGTCTGTATAACTTTCCTTCTTCAGTGGAACGCAAAGTTTAGCAAAATACTCTTTTCTATGAAATGAAAGTGAATGGCGACTAAGTGAGCTGCCAAGCTTTCAAAATGATACTGGTCTGATCACAGCTATTGTATTACTTCAGAAGACTTTGAATATAGTGCAGGGGTCATGTGGCCTACTGTTATGTTACTTTTATGGTACTTTTTGGTGACCCAGAGGGCCCTAGTCACCAGTCACTGTATGGAAAAAGAGCAGCTTGAGCATTCTGCTAAACATCTCCTTTGTGTTCACATGAGGGTGAGTAAATAACGACAGAATGTACATTTTAGTGAGGTCCATCTCTTTAATGCGACAAGCACCATCAGGTCAAAGAACGCTGTCACGGCACAAAGAAATCACAAGGAGTTTCATACAGTACACGCATGATAGCGAAGGAACTGAAACAGAAATTGAGAGAAATAGGAAGACATAACGAGGCCATGGATGTA
The DNA here is from genome assembly GCA_032359235.1 of Enteromius mattozi. NCBI lineage: Eukaryota > Metazoa > Chordata > Actinopteri > Cypriniformes > Cyprinidae > Enteromius > Enteromius mattozi. The sequence continues at coordinate 2,584,183 of JAUMHE010000047.1, forward strand.
TCCTTGTAGAAAAAAAATCAAGGAAGGGGGACAGGGAGGGCACGAGAAAGAGAGACAGAGGAGGCGGAGGAGAAGGAGGGTGCCAGCTTTATTTATTTCCGGTTGACAAAACCCTCCGCTCTCTTCCTCTCTCATCCTCCCCCCATACCTACGTCTCCCTCTTTGTCACTCGTTCAGAGGATGCACGGAAAAAGACAATGACACGGAAAACAGACAGAGGATTCAAGCAGAAACACAGTGCAAGATGAAGAGCATCTTTCCGTGTGGGTTACTTTTTGAAACAGTTGCAAAAGTGAAGCAGATGAGAAGGGATCCTAATAAAACGCTGTTAATATTTAGTGTCAGAGTGTTGCACACGTGTGACGTTGAGTGTGTGTTTATTATGTGTGCTGGTGTGTGAGCGTACGGTCCTTCAGGGCACATTTTTTCAGTGTCTTGTTAGTTCATCCCTGTCACCCTCTCTCTCTCTGCTGGGGGGGAGGGGGAAGAGAGGTCACCATAGCAACAATGCCGGGACAAATTAACATCAAGCGCTTAAAAAAACGTGTGTACATGTATGAGAGTGCATGTATATGTGGTAAAGGAGCAAGTGTTGTACTCGATACCCCGCGTGTGACGCCGAAATCTGGCAGAGGCATTGATGTTAATGCATCAATTACAAATAATTCATTAGGCCCACAGTCTCTCCATCACTCTGTGTCATCCGTTTGGTTCACGAGCACTTGTCTTCTTCCTTATTTTGTCGTCTCTGCCCTCCCATTTCCTTTCCCATCTCTCTCTGTGTGTGTTGTTGTGTGCCCCCAGGCTACAGAGTGCCACGTCCTCCCTCTCCCTTCCTCTCTCTCTGGCCCTGTCACCTTCAATTGCTCCATGGTACTAGACACACAGCCACAGGCAAAGAGAGAGAAGAGAGGGGACACACACATACACACACAGAAAGAGAAAAAGGGGTGAGGACTGAGGGACGAAGCGCTGTCTGGAGAGAGACAAAGAGGTAAAGAAAGAGGGCAGGTGTGAAAAGTTGTGCGAAAAGATGTGAGGGAGGATGAGGGAATTGAGAAGCAACGAAATCGGGAGGTGACAAAGTTGAGGGAGGGACAAGCAGACACTACGAAGTGGCCTCGGTCCTAGCAGCCATAGGTGCAAGTATTTCGATGTCTCATAAGCAGGATAACATGGAATTTCGATGCAAGAGGTTTTGCAGAAAGCTTTGTAGATTTTCTGCAGATTTATGTGCATACATTATACTATTTAAAAGTTTGGGGTCAGTTTTTTTTCATAAATGTTTTTTTTTTAATCAAAAAGAAAGGGGGGAAATGTGTGAGCAAGAATTCTGTGAAGCAGTTTAACTATTTAAAATAAATGTTTGATATTCTTTTAAATTTATTTTATAATTTATTCCTTGGATTTTAAAAAAATAACTCCATTCAGAGTTACACGATCCATTGTGGTACTTTATATTTTTACGGAAACAGTGATACATTTTTTTAGGAATCATTAATCAACACAATGTTTAAAAGATCAGCATTTATTTAAAAAAAAGAAAAAAAGTGAAAAATTAAAAGACTCTGCATTTATTAACGGACACTTTTGTTACGTTTTCCAGAATTTTTGGGGGGAATAATTTATTGTATTTCCTTTAACATGTTCTCCCTGACTGAACACAACATTGCTATTTTGGATATGAACCTTCTGAAAAGTCCATGACAAATGTTTAGTTAAAAAGGTAGTATTACATCTTTAAAATGGATTATAGCTTGTTTTAAAAACTACACTTACATTCAATACGTGAGACATTTAACTTGTTTAATCTGACAATGCTAAAAGATTTGATCTGTTTGTAAATTAATTTACAAAACGACACTCAACACTTTCTGAGTAGAATTTATATTATTATTACTATTTATATGAGTCGTCTAATTTAAAGACCACTGGTCAGATATTAACGAGCGTCTTAAAGACTTAAGTTAATTAAACATTGTTTGCATGATATATTCGGGTTACTTAACATGCATTTTAACGTCATTTATTTATATTAATCCAAACTCAGTTAACAAAATGTTTCTATCGAAGATAAGCAGTCCTCAAAACTTTTTCCCAGTTTGCCAAAACGCGCCTGCCTCTCTGAATGCGCGTTCGCGTGTCAACGTGGCGCTTCGCAGCCAGTAGAATTTAGAGTTCTCTTAGGCTCCGCCCAATCCCGTCTTACAATTGGCCCTTTTTCCTGTCAGTTAAACCTTTTTGAGGACACGTAACCTGGCTGCTCCACCCACCTTTTACGTGCACTTTAAAGAAGAACAGTGCCAACGCGTACTCCTCAACTCAGGATAAACGGGTGTACTCAGGCAGAAATCACTGCAGGCTTGGTAAGTCATTTATACAGTTCTACATTAAAAAAAGTTTTCAATTTCAACTTAAATAGCATTGTGTTTTTATTTTTAATGTTAACTGTTTCTGTACAGCTCGTTCAACAGTCATTATATGCTGTAAATCACTGATTTACAGATTTTATACGTTTGTTCTTGTTTTTATTATTATGCTTTAACATAAAAGTGTATGCTTATTCAGAAAGTTAAAAACAAATGCAATATCAGTTCATTTAAAATTGAATTGATGCTAAAATTTAAATTTTCACTGCTAAGCACAATGTGTGTTAGTGTACATAATCCTTTTTTTCTGTGGCAGAAATAATTAAATATAAAATCTTTTTCTTTTACACACACACTCCTTAGGGAGAACATGCAGCTGCTCTTTTTAGGGACACTTGCCCTGTTTGTTGGGGTCACGGTTGCTGTGCCTGCACAGGAGAAGCGTATACATCATAAGCCTGACCTCAGTGACCATGCTCATGATGATGCCCATGGATACCAGTATGACCACGAGGCCTTCCTGGGCAAAGAGGAAGCCAAGACCTTTGACCAGCTAAGCCCTGAGGAGAGCAAAGAGAGACTAGGGTAAAAGAAATATGCCAGAATGCTACAGTAAATAGGAAATGAATAGTGTTATCATGTGTCTTACTTTGTGGTTTGTTTTTTTTTGTATATTTCCCATGCAGAAAGATTGTGGATAGGATTGACACGGATAAGGATGGCTTCATCAGTCATGCTGAGCTACACCACTGGATCAAGCACAGGCAGAGGAGGTACATCGAGGAGAATGTGGACAAGCACTGGAAAGAGTACGACCAGAACAAGGATGGGAAGATTGGCTGGATCGAGTACAAAAACACCACCTACGGATATTACATAGGTAATTAAAATGAGCTTTTGAATTTGGGCGTGGCTGCTAATAATGTGGCTTTTAGTGAGAATGTGGTTCACAATAGTGCAACATCTTCACAAAAACAAACTATTGTATTTTTGGGATAAATTAGTTTAGTGTTTAAAATTTAAACTCCAAAATACTGCAGAATGTTGATGGGTTAATGTGCTACGTTACTCTATTCCAGATGCAGAGTTTGATGATGTGGATGATAAGGCGAGTTACAAAGCCATGCTCACTAGAGATGAAAGACGGTTCACGTCCGCAGACCGGGACGGGGACGGTGTTGCTACCAGAGAAGAGTTCACTGCCTTCCTCCATCCAGAGGAGTTTGACCACATGAGACCCATTGTGATACAGGTACAGAGTAAAGCAGAAGGCATCTATACTAGCATGTTTCACAGAAACGGCTTTTAAAATATGTTTAATACATAATGAGGAAGACTCACATTCAAAAAAACTTATAGAGCAAGGATCAAAATGACCTCTTGTTCATATTTTCACTATGTGAGAGGTTTATCTTGCGTGACCTGACAATAATAACGAGTTGTTTCTAGAAGTTTCTGCAGAATGTGTGTTTATGTTAGAGAAATACTAATAAAAATTGGCAGAGTGACTGAACGGTTACTATGAATACTGTAGATTAATTATTTTTCTATCTACTGTTAGCATTTAGCATCTGTCAGAGAAGAAAAGATCACTAACTTTGATCCTTCACTGTTGCAGGAAACAATTGAAGACATTGACAAGAATGGAGATGGCAAGATTGATCTGCCGGAATACATTGGTAAATGTCTTCTCTATTCACCTGGGAAAGAAGCAAGTTTCCATTAGGACTGATATTTCGTGGCCAAATGAATAGTAACTGTGCATGTGTTCTTGTTGATTCTAGGGGACATGTTCACCCCTGAAAGTGGAGAGAATGAACCAGATTGGGTCACAACTGAAAAGAAACACTTTTCAGAGTTCAGAGACATGAACAAGGTATGTGGTTGAAGGAAATCTATCAGAATCACCTGGGAGTGTTTCCTGCCTATTCTTTCATGGTTCATGATTTGTTTGCTTTTGTTAGGATGGTTACCTTGATGCCAATGAAGTCTCTCATTGGATCCTCCCTGGAGAAGTTGACCATGCTGATAATGAGGCCCGGCATCTCATTCATGAAACTGATAAAGACAACGTAAGTGACTTTCATTGGGTCTTTACGTGAGTGGTGTCATTAATTAATGCAAAAATGGCTGTAATAATAATCACAAATCAATTTAAATATAATCTTTACCTCTGTCTTCCTTCTTTTAATTCACTGCCAATGAATTGCAATGGATTTCCTACTGCTTCATGTAATTGACTAACCAGGATGACAAAATCACCAAGAAGGAGATTCTGGCAAACTGGAACATGTTTGTCGGGAGCCAAGCAACTAATTACGGAGAGGATCTCACCAAAAGACATGATGAACTTTAATCCTGGCATATCTGGGTAAAGGGGAGGGCAATGTGTTTGGGGTGTAGGTGAGAAGATTCAAAATTGGTTATTAAAATAAAAGCTAATTGTTACTGTGTGTTGGGTAGGAACATTTCCAGAGTCTAAAGTCAGGGGTAAGGCTTCAGTGAAGACAGATATTTTAGTGAGACAGATAAAAGTTGTATTTATTGTCTAAACACATTTGGTGCTTTGAAACAAAATCGTAAGGAACACTCACATTGCTTATGAACAGACACTCCAGCTTGCTATTTGTGAGGAAATGGACTGATATCTTCCGTTTGAAAGATACTCAGGAATTCAGCACTGAATACAGAGACAGTTGCATCAGTATTCAAAAACACAGCCCTGTTTTGACTGTTACAAAGTATATTTGACATAAGTGGTCTGTGATTTTACATTTAACATATCACTTACATGAATAGAGGCATTGCTGAGGAGAAATGAAGCCAGGGGGAGGGAAAGAGGGGCAGGGACTCAATAGATGGGAGGAGACAGAAGTGATTGACACTGTATTGGTGGAACATTTTTCTCTCTGTGAATTCTAAATAAAGCCATGTTGGTTTTTGTAATTGTGGACTGGAGTTTAATTTCAGTGTTCTCACAAAGACATCATATATGTGACCCTGGACCGCAAAACCAGTCATAAGGTTAATTTTTTACATCATCTGAAAGCTGAAGAATTAAGCTTTCCATTGATGTATTGTTTGTTAGATTAGGACAATATTTGGCCAACGACTCTAGAATCTGAAAAATCTAAATTTTGAGAAAACCATCTTTAAAGTTTTTAGAAATTCATGTTACTAATCAAAAATTATGTATATATATTTACAAAAATATCCTATATATTTACTTAACATCCTAATGATTTTTGGCATAAAATAAAAATAGATTATTCTGTGTGACAGTGTATTTTTGGCTATTGCTACAAATATACTGGTGCTACTTATGACTGATTTTGTGGTTCAGGATCACATATTGCATTGTGATAAGAGGTCTAATTGTTAATTGTTAATCACAGAAGCTTATATATTATATACTGCATTTTCCACACTGTGTCTGTGTCCTTAATGTCATTCCCAGGATGGTAGTCTCTCAATCAGTGAGATCATGGATAAAATGGATTTCATTAAAGTCAGCACTATAACGGACTTTGGGACCCTGACAGAAGATCATGATGAACTTTAACCTCATTATGCCCACAAAGAGCCTGAATGTCTCTTAAAACTATTAAAATAAGACAAATGTGATTTTTGAAGTGTGTAAAATGAATGGTTTATTTAAAAAAAAAAAAAGAAGCACATCTACTGTATATTTTGTAAACATTACATTAAAATATCTTTGGGGGAAAAGGGAAAAAAAATAACTTCAACATCCACTCCAATTATCCCTGCGACAACAAAAGGACAACAACAAAAAAAAAAGTCCAGCAAAATGAATGACAATATTTACAGGGTCAAAGCGTTGTCCAATCCTCGTTTATGCTTGCATAACGGGTCTAGCTTCTTTAGCTTTGAGGTCCACTCCTGAGCCTGCAAAGCCAGTCCCACCCTGCCGACAAGCAAAGACAGAAATTATACACTGACTTTGTGCATCAGTAAAACATTGAGACACTCTTTATAGCATTATGTCTCCCATACACACCCTCTGAAGGACTATAATATCCTTCTCTTTCAGTTTGTCTTCAGTCACTGGATCAATCATGTCTTTCCGTATGAGCTTCTCCACACACTCCAGAGTGACTACAACTCCACTTGTGGGAGAGACAAGAAACAAAAATAGAAAAAGAACTAAAAGTGAGGAAAAGACCTAAATGTATGAAAATGTATAAAGTCAGATCAATTCTTGCTGAGTAAACAGTTTAGAAGTCAAACTCACGAGGGTCTAAGAACTGCACAGGGCACAGAGTTCCCAAGCGTGTCTTTGGTTACTTCACACACGTATCTGTCCTGAGGACAACATTAAATATTTTTGAACGGTTCAAAAGCACCTTAAAGATACTGCTTGCAAAGATGTGCAGTAATTTAAAGGTTTGGAAAAGAGTTTTGTTTTTCTTTTAATACAATACAGGAATATTTCACATATAATAATACATTAAATATTCCTATTTAATCAATTTAAATGAATACTGTTATAATCCAAAGATGCATTGAGTTGATCAAAAGTGACAGTGAATATATTGGTACAAAAATTAAAAAATACAAAATTTTTTATTTTATTCAAAGTATTCACAAAACAGCACAAGCTTTATCAGCTGATAATAATGAGAACTGTTTCTTGAAAGTAAGCATGTAATGATTCGCTCAGCTCATGAGATACAATGTAATGCTGGTTTCACGATGTAACTGCAATTTAAGTGAAATTATAAATAAATTGTTCTTTTATTATTTCTCAGACATAAAAATAAATCACATTAAAATATATTTTAGGTCAAATAAATAATTATTTTGAAAACAAAAACACCCCGAACCCCCTCATGTGCTACTGAGTACTGAGTAAAGGCTGCTAAAAATATAGACACAAGGAATGTATTACATTACACAATGTTAATATTAGAAAATCTTAATAGTATTTGACAATTATTACCACTTTCCTTCAAAAACATTATATAACCTTACTAACTCCAAAAGTAATGTATACAGCATCAAACAGAAAGAGAAAGATGCAGGACAAAAAAATAAAAAAATCAAGGCTTACTTGGCGTGTGAGGAGGGCCACTCTGTCCAGACTGGGATCCAGTGGAGTGAAGCGCACTGAAACCAAATCACTCATCTTTAAAGGACGTCCTGACATGGGGCACAACACTGTCTTTGACTGAAAAAGCAGGAGAAAACAGTTCATGATTACAGACGGATGAAGTCAAAAGAGTTCATATATTTGTGAGGTGTATTTCTTTAATTGAGAAACCTTGCACTCTATTCATTCACTAACATTTACTTACACTAGCTTTTCTAATATTTTTGTATTCCGTCTATTCTTTATATTTATACATTTAACAAAAGCAAAAAAGGCCTCTAACACTAGCTTGCTCTATTCTTTTCATTAATTATATAATAAACACCTTGCTATACATACTGCATTAAGCTAACTGAGACTTGTTATAGCTCTTGTACATCATTGCTATTTTGATGATTTTGATTACTTCCATAGTCTTCATTTGTATGTCGCTTTGGATAATAGTGTCTGCTAAATGCCTAAATGTAAAGAGGACAATCATGACACAAGAAGCTAGTGGAGAACTGACTGAACTGAGGAGAGCTGTACAAACAATCCAATCAAGGGCATCATGACCGACCAAAAGAACACTTGGCATGGAAACTATTTTCAGGTTTAGCACAATCTCTTGTGTAATGCCTTTCCATGAATGACATCTGACTACTGAAGACCCAAGGTTAGGGACATGTGGCTGACAAAGAGGGGAAAGTGACATTTCTAGAGACCTACGGGTTTTTTAAGCAAGGTGGGCTTGGCCTCTGGTGTGAGGCTGGGGATCCAGAAGCTGGGCAGGGCTGAAGAGGAACTGGGCGCTCCTGTGTCAGAGCTGGAGGAGCTGCTCGAGCCCTTCTGGCTTCCTTCATCCTTAGATTTCTCTTCAGAAACAAGAGGTATACACATAATCAAGCAGGAATCTCTCTGTGTTGTACTAGGGTTAAGACCGCCTTGTCTGGCTTTCATACCTGAGGTAAAGGGGTTGATTGGCTTGGAGACAATGTTGTTCTCTCTCTGCTTGAACTTCTCAGCTCTCTCTCGCTCTTCAGACTTGGACTCCAACTTGCCTTCACTCTTTAGAGCCTGTTTCTGCTTCTCGTATGCCTGCGTTCAAAATTATGTGTGTGTTAGACAAACAGCGAGGGGCATTTGCATTCAGAGCATAACACCTATGAAAAAGTGCTCAAACCTTCATTTTCTTGGCAATTTCTGTTTTCTGGTGAAGGATGTATTGCAGAATGGCTTCTTTTTCATACAAATATCCATCTTCGCTGCATAAGCAAACATAAACAGACACATTAATCCCGGTCTGCAAGCAACTGACAAGAAAAACGGTCCAGTAACACTCAGTATATTCACTTAGGACTGCGATAAATAACCTCATGCAGACATTTTCAGCATTAAAACAATTCTCTGAGCGCAAATGTGGCTCGTACGTTACGACGGGGTCCCTGCAGGGCTGTAAGGACAGACAGCAGCAGTCAAAATCTTTGATCGCATCCTTCCCCAAACGCACACTTTGTGTCCCATAACCAGAAGCGGCTGGAAAGTATGAAGTGAGATAATTACATTTCAATCATTTCATGACACACATATATAACACAAGCGTCCATTACCGGTGTCTTTCTTCTTCTCGTGATAAGTGTAAACAGCTCCTGCTGTGCAGTTTTTCCCGTGTCGAGTCATGCTTGTCCCTTGCAGAACAAAATGATGGTATTAGTGAACAGATTTGGCACAGTTTCACATAGCTACACGTTCGCGCGAGTCGCATAATTGCTCAGTGCGAGGAAACACATAACAGACATCAAACATTACAACGATAAACTAAACATAAATCAAACACGATTTGTTCTATCATCAGTTTTTAATAAGCACAGAAGTTGCTGTTTACCTCTTACGATCCTAACCCTGAACCGGAAAGGATGTTTTGCTCCACTTCCTGTCTCGTCTTGAATTTGTAGAATAAAAGTTCACAGGGAAAGTTGGTATCGCGCTCGAGCCCCATCTGTCGATTTAGTTTCGGGATAATGCACATAAACGGGACAGTCTGTTTATCCAGCTGCAGCAAAATGAATTTTTATAATAAAAGCAGTTTATTAAATCTAGATTATAGTTTTTTAAAAATATAATAATAAAATAATTGCACTGTAGAAAGCTTTTTTTTTTTTAAATGATTATTATACCAGGGGTCACCGAGTTGCAACTTCAGAGTTTAGCCCCTACTTGCTTCAAAACACACCGAGTCTCCTGTATTACAGTATTCAAAGAATTGTGTTAAAGCCCAAGGGCAACAACTAAAGGCCTGTTTATGTTAAAGACAACACTATATGATAACTATAACTAAAAAAGGAATTCATTTTAATTTGACTGTGAAAGTCAGTAAAGGCACAGAAGAATGTTCTTGATATTTTAAGACCTTTTTTCCCCTCTTGAAGAATAATACACATTTTGACAGCCAATCAGAATCCGTCCAGCGTTAAAGAGCGTAAGCCTTAACTGTAGACGAAGCCTACGTGTTGTCCTTTGGTGTGTGGAAGATAATAGAGTTGTCGTTTTTACCCAAGATAGTCTATCTAAGATAGATTTCTATGGACTAATTAGCAATTAATTTTAATTTGGATAATTAATATGGACTAACAGTGTAACATTATTGAGCATTGACCGATCATGATACACGCAGAGAGCCTAATAATATTATGTAGTATAAATATGTTCTTATCACCATACTTTTATTAGTGGACATCAATTATCTAAAGGCCCGCTCGTGCTAGTTCAGAACTTTTTTACTTTGTTTTCTGCTGAAGAAAGATTATAGGTACTTTGAAACAACAGGATGGTGAGTAAACGATGACACAGTTTTGTTTTTTGGATGAAGATCCCTTTAAGGCCATATTTCATATCACAAATCATGTTTGGAAATCATGTTTCGTCAGCGGAAAAATTGACAGCAAAGTGAAAAACATTATTCAACAGAGACAGTAAGGACATCCCTCACAGACAATTATACTCTGTCTACACTGATATATAATGTAGGTTTTCGAAAGTACACACATAAATAAAACGTTCCCTCATTTTATTCCATAAGTAGTCTCAAAACAACACAGTTAGGTCTGCAATTACATTTCATATCATATCATAACTTATGTTAATAACAAGACTGTTTAAAAGGGAAATGTTGTTCAATTAAATACATTAAATTTAAGGTAGCCTAATGAAATTAAGTTCCACGTATATGTATTTATTGACCAGACTGTAGCGTGTGATGTGATAACATTAAAAAGAGAAAAATAACTTAACGACAATGAACATAACGCTACAATGTAACTCCTGAAATCTGTGAAACGCAACGCCCAATTGCACGTTCCTCTTTTGGCCACATGCTGGTGATGAATGGGTTTAGTTGTCATCATCGTCATCATCGTCGTCATCATTAAAGACGTCCGCGACAGTCCTAAAAAAGAAGAGAAGAGATGAAATATCATTATTTGACAATTAGTACAGCAGGTTTATTAGCAGGAAAATATTATCTTACTTGTAGAGGGATCCAGAAACAGAGTCAACAAAGCCACCTTTTAGAAAAAGTAGTGTAAAATGAGTTAATCAAATAATCAGACCTTGAAATCATCCACAGTCTAAACAACTACAATAGCATGTATGAAATTGCTGTAGTATGTTTCTTACCTGGCTTGCAGACGGTTTCACAGACAGGACACATGTAGCACTTTCCACAGTCCTAAAGAGACAAAAGATAGTTAGAGTCCTGGTAATTTCATGCTATGATTTTTTTAAGTAATTGTTTGTGTAAATATACGTATGTGGTTTTGTAGGGAAAAAGGAACTCCCTATACTTTAGCCATCTATTGCTTCAGACAACCACGTAATTTGCATTTAAACACTTACTGTTACTAGCCTGGACCCCCACATGCTGTGACTAATGCAATCATTATGTCATTAATGCACGCTTAGTCTGTCTATCTGCACAAACACAGCTGGCCTCAAGCTTCACTTAAGTGCAATTTATTACTACATCTTTCTGTAGTTTTTTCTCTGGAAATCCAACTGAAGTTGCATATCTAAAGCTATCATCACTTTCAATAAAAAAAAAAAAAAAGAATTATTATTGAGCATTGTAAACATTTTTTTGTTAAGTACACTGTAAAACAAACAAAAACAAAAAAAAGTTGAGCCAACTTAAAATTTGAAGGCATGCAGCTTCAGCAGATTCTTGAGTTTTCTCATCTTAACTCCTACAAAAATAAGTTGAAAAAAACTCAAATATCTGCTGAAGCTGGTTGCCTTAAAAGTTTAAGTTGGCTCAACTTTTCTTTTTTTTACAGTGATCTGGTATTTTGGTTGTACTTTTCATGATTAGAGAATAAAAGCCTAAAAAACAGTATTAAGTGAAAAAAGAGACCAGATACAAAAACAGAATTAAATAAATAAATAATAAATTACATTAATCACTCAGTAGACCCTAGTTAGTTTGGGGCCAAATGTTGGATTGTAGTTATATAAAACTCTTATGTACCATGAATTTTATAGCTTGAGTTTGGAGAGCAGAATTTAGCACTTTAAATTACAAGAATGCAGATTTTTATTTACTGAGGAAAATCATGTGAAAACAGGATTGAATGTAAAATGTGGCACTATGTCTAACTGAAATGAGTGAATTACAAATAGTTTTTTTTTACAACAATGAATTGAATCTCAGTTCAAAAGACTGTCAAAATACAGATACTGTCAAGTAAATCTTACCAAGAAAATAAAATACAATATACCTAT
>JAUMHE010000047.1:2601416-2616048 GCA_032359235.1 Enteromius mattozi
GCAATTTTAAGAGAAACATCTGTGACGAAGCTGTTACTAAACGTAAGTGAGAACTTCCTGAGCTATGAAAGAATAATGAAATGTTCCTCTGGGAATCCAACTGCTTTAAACTGATCTATTCATTTTGCACTAAAAAATGAACAGTGAGAGTACTGGACACGGGGAGGTGGTGTGATCGGGGGGGGGGTTTAGCAAGATGTTAAACTGCAATGTGGTTGAAAGTGGATATGTATGCAGACATGCCTTTGAGATATCAGGTCCCTGACCATCTTCACTCCTTCTCTTTTTCTTTATCCTGCTCTTTCTACTCTGAGGACAGAGAACAGCTGAATATGTATGGCCTGGTATCTTGATCTGACCCACTTTTTTCATGATAGCACTCAGACCAGAAGTTGTAAAAATCATGTCCTCCTCGCTCATAAAACGAAACTCTCAGCCTGTGCTCCACCTGCAAATTTCAAAAAGCATTTTTAGTTATAGATTTGCTATTGCTTGGGGCAATTTTGTGGATATGATAGTTCTTTTTGAGTACTTAAAAAAAATATTATGAGATTTTATGCCCCACGATTAATGTCTATGTTTAAGCACACGATGACACATAACCTTTTCAAGCTTTAAAGGTTAAATCTGCTAAATGTGATATACAACGCTATTAACAATAAGGGTCCCAATGTTTTTTTAGCATTAAAAAAACACTAAAAAAAAAACTTTCCACTATTAAAAACCTGTAGAATGGAAAGATTCCATGGATATATGTTCAAAGTTCTTTAAGAAACCATAGATGCTACTAAAGAACCTTGATTGCTATGAGTGTAGTAATGGGCAACATAGCAAATTAAATCAGTTAATATACTAAATGTTCAAATTCCACATACATGTTCATGCAAGTAAAACTGCTTGCACACAGATTCTGTTCTGAAAGCAGCAGTGCTTCCATGTTCACACCGAACAAGTGGCTAAACTAAGATGATGTGCTGATTTAGCTCCAGTTAGATTTAAGAAGAGATCCTTAGAAGAGTCAAGTCCCCCCCCCCCACTCTTACTCCACAGTTACTGAATATGACAACCTGATCCTCATCGACCACTGCTCTTGCCATGTAAGGCTAGTAGGAGACTAAGACCATGCCAACCTAGGAATCAAATGCTATTCAAAAGAGGACAGGGTCATTACAGATGGCCACTGCTGAAGACTGAGAATAGAAAGCAAAGAAGAGATTGTAAAAGCAAATTTAAGTTTAATTTGGGACACCAATTCCATTTTAAAACAGTTTTTTAAAAAAACATAAAAATACAGGTTTGTAATGAATGTGATAAATTACGATAACAGAAAATATACTGATTTCCAATAGTCAGTAACAGACACAGTGAGAAAGTCATCACAGTGTAATTGTGGATGATTGCATTGATCCGCACTGTAATTCATTCTTTTGTAGCATTTCCAAGACACAGCATAAATATATGACCAATGACAGATTTTGTCTAATTAGAAAAAACAAATAAAACAAACAAGTAAAGATGTACTGTAAGATATTAAATGTAATTACTAGGACTGTAACTTAATTAGTTAGAAAAAAAAAATAACATGATAAAAATATTTTAATGCAGTTAACGCATTGGCCCCACCCCCAGACCGGTAGCCTACATCATCATCATTTTCATGTAGTTGACTGTTGACAAATATGATGCAGGGCAACAACTCCATATATGCAGTTATGCTTTAAAATTCAAGGTATTGGTGCAAAAATGCCCCTGTATGTGTGTTTTTGCCTAATATTTCTATCATACAATATCACACGAGCAGCGAGAGCAGTAGGCTATTACACAAATACTAAAAGTTGATATTGTGCTGTATTTTAAACACAATATAATGTGTAGGAGCCAAATGTGTTTTAATAAGGTGGTTATGTTTGTTTTGACCATTGAGTGACGCTGTGACAACTAAGAGATTTCTGTGTGCATATAGGTGGCTTTCATACTGTTGTAGGTAGGTGTTTGACCCGGAAGGGCAAAAGGTTTTTGACCGCAACAGCGCTGAATATCATGTTAGACTTTCCTGTGTATTGGATACAAAAGAGGACATTATACATAATGGTGATGTGTGGAGCCAATAAATCGTAAAGTGATGCAACCTCAGAATGGACTTCTCGTTTCTGTTCAGGAAGTAGTAAACAGCGTAAAATGTAAGCAAGTAAGCGTGTCAATCAAGCTACTCCGGGGATCAAACACCTCAGTAGCTAAAGTGTAGTGTTTTAGCTCCTTTAACTTAATGTGTATAGAGTTTTGCAAAGAATATATTACCTTTAAAGCCACAGCAGAACTGTGGTGTGTCTTCAATCAACACAGAGGTGTTTAGTGTCTGAATGGATCTGCGCTTTGAACAAATTGTGTGAATCAATGAATCAAAGAGCCATTCATAAACTTCCTTTGTAAAGAAATCAGCCGTTTGGACGAATCAAATGAATCACATTTACCACCACCTGCTGGCAGATTTCATTTCTTATTTACAGTATAATTTAATTAGTCAATAAATAATAATAATAATAATAATTTCTTTTGTGGAACATATTTTAAAGACTGCTGGTAACAAAGCTGTTTTGGTTACCAATGACTTTCACTGTATGAACAAACAATACTGATGTTTCTGAAATTATCTTCTTTTATGTTCCATATTTTATAGTACTATAAATAATAAGGGCTTTGTAGCCTAAATGTTTATGTGTAATAAACTATTTTTTTGTTTAATCAAATAAAGTTATAATTTGTAATATCTATTTGATATTTTCTCATTTAACACAAAAATATCTATAGATAATAATTTGTGGAATTTTCAGTCGAAACATCATGTAATTAATTACATTTAAAAAATTTAATCTACCGACAGCCCTAAAAATTACAGATTTGATAAGCATTATGCAATGCCTTTTTATGTCTCTGCATGAGGAAAATCATTAACAGATCCAAAAACCTCTAAGTCTGTCTGAGATGTTCAGGCTCCTATGAAAAGTCACTAAACAGTTTTGAAAATAATGCTGACTAATAACTTTTATTTACTATTAAAGTTAAATGAAAATATGTAAACATAGGAGCCTGATAAAAATGCTCATTTAAAAGAAAAATGTTTTTCATAGAGTTTTTGATCATAAATACATTACTTGGATTAGTTTCTTTTCTATCAAAGGACAGTTTTCTCCATATCCCTAGGTGCTGTTTGTCAACTCAAATAATTAAAATATTACACTGCAAAACTATAGAACAAATCAAAACATTCTTTCTGATACAATGTAAAAAATCTGATAAAAACCAGCTGAAGTGCTAAAAACGCCAGGCTGAAATGGCACAAAGAATCATACAAAAAATAAGGCTATACAATGCACACTTTTACGTATCTGCTTTGTCAGTATAACTTTGATCGGGAAAAGGTGGACCGTTTAGAAGCAAGACCTGAAACAAAGCCAGAAGAGACATAATTGTTAACATAATATTGATAGTGTTTAAAAGTAGTTAAAAAATTTAATACACTTAGATGTATACATATATTTTCTATCTATCTATCTATCTATCTTGTGGCCCTCCAGGAGTGTCACAAGGGGCCATCCAAAGTTTTGCACCCTTGATATATATATATATAGAGAGAGAGAGAGAGTCTGTGATGATATTATGTCTCGATCAGTAAGTAAGAAAATACTGTCACTGTATATTTATGTAAATAAGTATCATTAAAATGTTACAGCCAAACCAACACTGTAAACACTGTTACTAAGAGGGAACCTGAGAAACATAAGCTAAACTCTGACGCTGCAAAGAGGGGGAAAGGCAGAGGAGCGCGAACACCACACCTTTGGAAGGAAGAGGAGGTGGACGTGTCTGCTTTACAAGATCACTCTGAGACAGTGCCTCCACTATCCAGCAGAGGGCAGTAGAGCAGTACTCCACCTGAGTAACGAGTAAACAGAAAAAGACACAGATTATTGGTCCTAAAAAAAAAACTGAGGTCCCCTTTAAAGCACAGGTTCATTAATTACATCGATCGGCTGACAGCTTGGCACATTCTCAAAGTGGATCTACATTCTAAAGGCTCGTACAGTGATAGGGAGAATGACGGATGGGCCTTGGTCTGCGCTGAGCAAGCAAACACAACAGCTGCAGCTAAAATAAGGCAAGGCCCATAGTCTTGCACCCATAGACGCATACGTGCGCTCTGGGGGGCGCTGCTGGGATTTAAAAACAGGTGCCAGTGTGTTTGATAGCCACAGGTAGACAGATATGCAGAGTCACCACAAACCTCCAACTCCAGTTTTCTCAACCTGCGATCGTGATCGCGAATCTCCGACATCTGCTTCAGGACGCTGTCCACCCTACACACATATGGACACAAATACACACATTCTGTCATTTAAGACGCCCGTGCCTGATTCAGCAGGGGTTGACAGTCTCTCCCCCTTCACACGCACATAAACGTGAAACGAGAGCCGCCACTGCAAGGTTACTAAATGCCCCCGGGTGTGTATTACATACAGATCTACTTGTCAGTGATGGATATGTTCTCCACTCACTCGTCTTTTTTAGAAGTCACATGTAAAGTATGTGAAATAAGTTGGCAATTTATGATCTAAGAGTATGAAAGAACGGTAACAGGGTTGACTGACTTTGTGGAGGTGCGTTTGAGCCGCTCCGTGTCGCTCTCTCGTTGTTTCTTGCCTTGCGTGGAAAGCAGGTTCTCCTTCAGTGTCGACTCCCATGTGTTTAGCAAACTGGCCTCTTTGCTTTTCAGATCCAACACTATGGAAAAAGACACACCTCAGGATTAAAGGGATAGTTCCTCTAAAAAAATAAAAACCCTGTCATTATTTACTGACCAGACCTGTATGACTTTCTTTCTTTTACGAAGGTAGATGCTAACCAAACAGCCATTGACTGTTTAAAGTTATTGACTTCTTTAAAGTTCCAGAGAAGAAGGAAAGTCATACAGGTTTGGAACGACGCGATGGAGAGTTAATGAAAGGGATTTTCATGAGTGAACTATATCCCTTTAAAGACAAAATTAGCAATTAATCTCTGTGTATGGAGCAACATATGTCAGAACGTACTAAAGTGTTGGTTCTTATTTGAGGGCAATCTCTGGATGACTCTTTTGAAGAAGATATGGAGGTGGGAGATGATGATGAAGGGTGGGGAGAGGCAGGGGCGCGAGTGGTACTCCACGATCAGGTTGTAGCGCTGGAACTTCCAGTGTACATCACTGTGCTCCTGGACTTTATTGAATGTGTAACTGTAGACAAATAACATGGACACACAACCATCACAGCAATGCAGTTAGAGAGGTCCAGTTGGTACAATTTTCTGTTTTTTAAAATAAGTGGCTTATTCTCACCAAATCTACCAAAGGTTGATAAAAATTTAATTTATCAAGTACTGGGTAAAAACAGTAATGTACTAGTAATATAATATTTAATAATATTATAAATATTATTTAAATACAAAATTACGGTTAGCTATGTGAATTTGAAATTTTTATTTATTTCTGTGATGTCAAAGCTAAATTTACAGCATCATTACTCCAGTCTTTAGCATCACATGATCCTTCAGAAATCATTCTGATAATGCTGATTTGATGCTCAAGAATCATTTTTTATCTTCAATGCTGAAAAGTGCATTTTTGTGGAAACTATGATAACTCTTTTCAGGATCTTTAATGAATAGAAGATTCAAAAGAACAGCATTTATATGAAATATTTTACTTGAATTTCTCTGGAATATTATACATGTCTTTACTGTCACTTTTGATCAGTTTAATAAATCCTTGCTGAATATAAGTATTAATTTCTTTTAATCTTACTGACCTGGAACTCTTATATATATTAACTAAACATTTGTAATATCAGCTATTAAATGCTTTTTGCTTTCATAAACTGGTTACTACATAGGTGTAAATTTTTAATTAAATGTTATTTAACGAAGGCATTTCAAAATGTTTATAAATTAATAAACACTCCACCAGGTTGTGCTCAAGTGCCCACAGGTTAAATATTTGGAGAAATCTAGAAATGTTATATCTTGCACTTATATACAGACATGTAACCTTTGTAACATCAGTTCATAGTAGCAGCTACTGTTATTCATTTTAAAGTCAATATAAAATCATTGTATTAAATACAAACAGGTATGTGATGTAATATGAGTGTTGATGGCGTAGGTTTTTACCTGAACATTGCAATGAGCAAGTTCACCAACAGAATATTGGTGACCAACAAGTAGACTGACAGCAGAATAAGAACCAGCCAGTTAGCATCAGACTGTGGGCATGGCTCCACCCCCTGATGAATGAGTGTCATGTTGTCTGTACACTCTCTCTCCAGTGGCTTGTCAGCTAAAGAACAAAACTTATTACAAGACAATCAATAAAATCAGCTGAAAGTACAAACGTTTGGGGTCAGTAAGTGCTACTCTTATTCAGCAAGGATGCATTAAACTGATAAAAAGCTAAAGTAAAGACTTTTTACATTGTTACAAAAAACAGACTTCGAAGAAATCTGATTTTTAAATAGACAGACCCCAAAGTTTTGAAAGTCATAATGTGATTGTGAACTGTACAGTAAACAGAGAAACAAAGGTACACACACACCATCAATTTCATCCAGCGGTATCTGCCCATATATGTGCATGTATGGCCTGTAGAACACGCGCCGAATTATCCAACCAGGACGGGGGTCATAAGAGTAGAGGAGCGCCTGATTGGCTACTCCATATGCCATTAGCCACACCCCCAGGAAGAACAGGAAGAAAAACACATCTTTCACCTGTTGAGTAAATGATCATTCTGTAGCAGGGTTATATGCACTTTTAAAGGCACACTGAAAATGAAAGACTGCTCCTCACCATTTTCCCAACTATGATAATTTTGGGACCAAGCTGTTTGTGCACGGCAAATATATGAATGAGTCTGAGCGTGAAGACCATATAGTCTACACACAGTACTGCACGACCCAAATTATATGTCCATGGAAACATCCTGTAACAAAAATGCACATGCACTAACAAATACAATCACATGCACGCACATACACAGGACAGATTTCACTGAATTCACCTGCAGAGAAGCCCAAGAATGAAGAGTGCGAGGGCCGTGATGTCACACTTGTTCCAGATGTCCTGGATGTACAACTTCATCCTTTGAATTACAGTGGTAGATCCTACAAAAAATGTCTGAGAGGGAGATCAAGATTCAGCAGGATTACAAGTGCATCGAAATGAGTGTAAACACAACAGGGATTGTTTGTACCTGTCGAATCTCCTCACAGACCAGAGTAAAAACCCAGAAATACAACACAAGCTCTGAGGGGGCGGGTCCGTTCGGAGGCGGGGGCTTGAAGTCAACCAATAGCACGTAAGCAAAGAGGAAAAGGAAGAGGAAGTACATCAACACGTTGCCTAGAAACGAAGTGACCGGTGCAAACCAGAACTGCCGCCATCGGTGCAATAAAAAAGGACGTTTTAGAGTGATAGCCTTTGATGCTGTAATATTAAAAAATAAAGATATAAGATCCTTACAGCAAGTCCAAGTTAAACAGGATTTGTAATCATGCCATTTAGACGCACCTTGAGGTTTTTTTCTTAAAGCATTACATTCCTCCACATCGTCCTCCCTGTGAAGCACATACATGACTCTCTTTATTTTATCTGTGACATCTTTAACTTAGTAAAATTATTTCTGGTGCTGAGAAACCATGAATTACGTGTTTATAACATCAGCCAGTGACTCGGCTCCATCGAGGCTGTCTAATTCTTTACCCTGAATAAATTCCTCTGGGTTTTCGTCATTCTCCTGCTCCCTTTAGAGATCAAAAGGCATTAAAACTTTCATGACTGTACCAGAAAGAAAACTGAAATCTTGGCTGAAAATAGTGGGTACTGACTTGAAAGTGATGAGGTTGGTGTAGATGAAGGGAGGCAGGAAAAACGAGAGGACCAGTTTCCACACTTCTGTATTACTGTCCATGTCTCCCCACCAGATCTCTGACAGTAAAGTCTAGCCATGGACGGGATGAAGAACCATGACACCAGTGTAACTAAGAAATATTGACTCTCCAACAAATAAACATGGTACAACTGCTTACCTGCACTCCGTCATGGCTGAAGAAGAGGCGGGCTTCAGCCGTGGTGGCCATCTGCAGACAGGTGGCGCTCCCCCATACAGGTGACTGTCTGATGAGGAGCTTGTAAGAGCGGCTCTCGTTGCTCTGATAACACTCACTGAACACATCTATAAAGAAAGTCACAAGAATATACATAACGCATGTAATCTAAGATTTCTTAACGCTTTACTTCATTTAATGCATTCTTGCAAACTAAAAGTATGCATTTCTTGCAAAATAACAAAACGATCTTACTGACTTTTTAACTTGAACTGACTTTAACTAAATAGCACCTTGAAATAAACTAAATATTGATATATTATACATCCTGCAGTATTAGGGACCATTAAAACTGGAAGATGCAGAATATGAAATTATATATACTAACATTTATAAAATATAATTTATTAATTTTAATTCTTATTCTTAATATATGAAATACATTTAAAATACAAGCATTTTCACACTAGCTGTCTCATATTTTTGGTGCCCACTGAGAATCATTCCCATCTGCCATCTCTTTAACTTGATTCACACCCACCATGTGCCAGATTCTCGAAGGTTTGAGCGAGTTCTTTCATGGAGAGCTTGGCCTCAGTCTCTGTCTCCAACTTGGAGAGCTCTCTTAATATCTTACACCCAGCAAGAGCACTTAGCACCGACTCCCCTGCCTAGCATTGGAAGAGAGAAGGGGAAAGAAGTCAAAAAAAGAGCGAAATTATATATATATATATATATATATACACAATTATACACTGATTATGGTAATTATCATGATTAATGACTCCAGTCATAATATATAATACACCTATGGTATTCCTCATGCAAACCTCCTGCTACTGGACACTTTTACTTGCTGAATAAATTAATAAGATATTTGCATCAGCAGCTGAATACTTAAGTGTGATACTGAATGCTCACCATTAGGTGTCAGTATTGTGTCCAGGATGTGCAACTTTAATCTACTTGTAGATCTAAATGTATAGATCTGACCAAACATCATAAGAGATTGAAAAGAATTTCCAGAGAACATGATATGGCTATCAACTATGACTTTTCAACCATGACAAACAATACCATTTCCCAGAAGTAGATAGACATTTCTCTGCGATTCTGAAGAACAGCCCAAATGAACAGAGCTATCCAGGGAGACATGCAGCGCTGTTTCCGGTACACACTCTCAGTTAGCAGCAACTTATTCACATGCTGAAAGGACGAGACAAAAACTATTATCTCAACATTGTTATCTATAATGTATTAATGTCTCAAGTCAAATCATTTCACCAATCCCAATACCTCTGAAATAACCTGGCCGATACCTTCATTGCTTTCCTTGAGGCCCATCCCTGTTCTATACCAAGAGTAGCGTAGTAAAATGGCTGACAGACATCTTCCATGATTTCTGATAACACCCGAGAAACCTGAGAGATGGAAAAAAATCATAATGAAGATGTTATCTTATAGTGAAGACATCATTATCATTCTTTTTTTTTGAAAGAGTGCATGGTTCTTGATTTTGTAAGGATTAAAGAATCCCAGATACTTTGATCTCCTGAGAAACAGACAATGCAAACATACAGGCACCTTCCAGACATCCCAGAGAGTGGAGGTGAAGGACCCCTCCACCCATCTTTCCTTCTATTCAGTCTGCTCAAAATGCAAGAGAACTAACAGTCATATCTAGTGTCATTTAAAATGTTTCAGTGCAACTGGTACAATGGTCTCATTCCTACAGAAGTAAACTTAAAGGTAATAAAGATTCGAAGATTTCAGAAATATTTCACTTACTGCAATGGGTGTGCCCTCCCCCAGGGCCATTCCATGTAAATTACCTTCTCTTCCCATTGAGGTGGGAATGAACAAATGAATAAAATAAAGAGCTAACTAGAATAATCAAATATCAGAAGAATGCTGATTAGAAATAGACAAACAACCAATCTGCTTTTCAACCTAAATTTGAGGTCATAATATAATGGAGTCAGGAAAACCTTCATCCACCATTGGACGCCTTCCTTGGGCCAATTTGTGGACCGTACAATTTCATGTTTAAGAAAGGCTGTAGAAAGTGGAAAACAACACAATAATAACTAACTCAGCGTATCTGATGCACATCTACCATGCTTGACAAATCTTTGTGTGTGGGATTTATATATTATAACTTTTGAAGATAAACAAAGTCTCTCCTTTCAAATCATGTCTATATTTATTTTCAGGAAATTCAAACAATAAATGTTGTTTCGTTGCTCTTCGATGAGGCTTAACACAAATAAATCAGTTATGAAACCAGGTATACAGGTTAATAAAAAAATCATTATGTAAGGTGACCATATGTGCCATTTTTCCCAGACGCATCCTGGCCAGGATTTCTATATTTCTTTGATTCAACGTACCTCAAGAGCGCTTCGAAAACATAAGGAAGTGATGTCTTATACCGATCAGTCTGGGGACACAAATAAAGCCAAAACCTATATATTTTAGACACTATAAAAATCCTGGCCAGGACGCGTCTGGGAAAAATGGCATGTATGATGTGAAATTAACATATTTGCATAAAATTTGAGTGTTGATTAATATATTTAAAAATAAATAATAACTGAATTCAAGTTTGGGGTCTGTTTTTAATTTTATAGCAATAGAAAAGGGCTCACTGTAGTTTAGAGCAGAAGCTGAGGTAGATTTTATTACTAAAAATGATTCATAATTTAATTTATTTAAAGTAAGAGCAATTTTACTAACTGTTACTGCTATTTTCAACTTCAGTCAGTTACTTCTTGCTGTACTGAAAACAAGGTATGTACTGAACCATCAAGTTTACAGGTATATATATATATAAAATATAGTCTCATGATACCTCATACAGGGTGAGCTCTCGAGCAGCAGACGGGGTGGTGAGGGAGGTGCCGTGGCTCTTGAAAGAGTGATTCTCATCAGGTAAAGCTAAGTGGGTCTGAGAGCCAACTAAGCCCACTCGCTCATGCAGCCTCCTCTTGAGGAATGAGGACACCGGATTGCAGTCTAACAGTGAGCTGTACAGACTCTCTAAACGTTGATACGTCAGATAGTCCAGAATATTCAATCCGTTTTCCACGAACAGACGCACAAAATGGGGCTTGTCATTCACCAGCGCATCAGTCATTGAGTCCTCCAGGTCTTCATACTAAGAGAAAGATTAAATCAATAAAACCTGTAATGCTAAAACAAACATTCACAGTTTTGTGCTGAATTTGGTTTCATTCATTTTGCTATTAATCCTACCCTCCACTGGATGTCGCCATGAAAGAGTTCACTCTTGGCGATATCCACTCTGTCCCAGGCCACTGCCAGCTTCAGCTCTTCAGTGTACTCGCTAGGATCATTAGCATCCCGTTTAGCAGCTGAACACACACATAAACCCATAAGTACAGGCTGTAAATGTGTTGAATTCTCATAGCAGGTGATTTAATCTCACCTCTTACGAGAGCTCTAAGGATGATTCTGTCAAAGTCATCTCGCCCTTCCTGGTCTCCTTGAAACACAGTGATCAGATCCCGATTGTGATAGATACTAAGTGCCTGTGTGAAAAAGAGAAAAGTAACTAAAAGTAAAAGAAATAGCTTCGTCCTGCATGCACTCTCTATCCAATCACTTGCTGTATGCTCACCTGATCCACAAGCTTCTCCAGTTCCATCTCAGAAGGGAAGTGTTTCTTAATTTTCTCTCTCACTTGGTTCCTGAGCTCAACACTGGCACTTTTCCTGATTTCCTCGGCAGCGGTCGGTAAAGTGGGACTCACTGGTGGACTCAGGGGTATGTTGAGGTCCTTCAGTATTGCCGCTATCAGGTCTGCCGCTGGACCCGAGCCTGCCAGCACCAACCACGGAGTGGTGTTTTTCAGAGATGAATCCACTCGCTGGAATAAGAAAGATAGCATTCATTTTAAATATGCTTAAAACAGAGTTAAAATTGCCATTTTAAACTATACATTTAAATTTTAGATCCCTAGACATGAGAGCATTTATTCCTGTAGCTGTAAAAGGTGTGTAATAAATCACTGCTGGGCCTCATTCCAAACACAGTGCTAAATGCAAATAGCACATGGACAGTTGGGTTACAGGCTATAGGCAGTATGAACAAAACAACATAAAGTAAACATTTAATTTGCATTGTTTTGTTCATGCTTTTGGAGATGACCCATACTACCTTAAATAGGTACATAAAATAAATTAATAATACGTATTACTAAAATAGAACAAATGGGGTTTTTTTAAATACAAATTATATATATGTATATGTGTGTGTGTGTGTGTGTGTGTAAATGATCTTGTGTAATGACCTCTAGCATTGCAGCATCTCCTGCAATCAGCACACACAAAACAGGAATCTCAATGCTTCCACTACCTGTTTAGGACAGGAGGAAGACAGATTTGTTAGCATAAGAGAAGTATAGCATTACACAAAATAAAGTGAGCAAAAAACATAGAAGCTAATTTCCAGTAGTCCCAGAACTGCATTCTCATTTTTATCCACCAGAGGGCAGTGTATTTCTCATATTACGTGCTATAAAAATATGTATATTATATATTATATATATATATATATATATATGGTGCCTTTGTGATTGTTAATTACATTTTATGTAATGCTGCAAAAACAACTTCCTGTGTAGGTACAATAAACATTATTACTACTACTAAATGAAATAATTACGAGGCCATTTACCTCAATAAATACAAAAATACTAGTGTTTTTCATATAGCAGCACAGCAATGTTTAACTTCCCTCTTCCTTCCTCTCATTTTGTGTTTACTTCTTTGTTATTTATTTTATTTAATGAAAGGAAGTGCATAGTTCCTCAGGGATGTGCTTGTGCTTCCCGTCACAGTCCCTGATGAAGGTGCTAGATAAAACATTGCTGTTGTGCTTTGAGCTCAAGAAGATTTTAAAGATGTTTTATTTTTCAGTCTTCTTTCCCTCACCCCAGATGCCAGTGCGCTGGTGGGAGATGAAGTCCTCCAGGTTGGCTCTGAACATTGTTTCACTACCCCGGTGTTCAACACTTCCATCATCCACCAAGAGGAAGGCCTGGTGGTTGTTGTCCAGGCAGCTGAATTTATGGGGCATGTTGTGCACATAGTACCGTGCTGGAAAACTACCCTTGTAAAGAGTAACAATACATTTGCATGACCTTCAGATGTAGACTTGCTAACCTAAGTTGGATGATCAGAGATAATAATACTAAGTCAACATTTGGAGAGGATCAAAAAAGTTAATCAAAGATGTCCTAAGACAAGAACGCATTTTGCTTTTAAATTTAAGGACAACTTTAATAAAAGGTTTCGATCCACTTCAAATGTTGACTAGTGCATTAAAAAACATTATATTGACATTTTAAGTGGAACTTTCATGTGAATTGTTGATACTGAAGCAGAATGGACTCATATGGTAATACCTGTGGGTTTACAAGTTGCTGACGTTGGTAAATCAATCCCCAGGGCGCAACACCAACAGCTATAACTTTGGCCTGGGAAAGAGATGAAGCTGTTGCACAATGATCCCTTACTGCCTCACCTACACAACGGCCAACACCCTCCCTCAGACCTGACGTCATGATCCAAGCCCCTGGAAAAAGAAAATGAAAAACACTATAACCTAAATTACTCAGCAGTTTAATTAAATTTCATGTAAATACAATATATCCATTACTGATAAATGTTTTTACCATAATGCAACATTTCTAGATTAAAGACATTTGCATTCTTACCATTTACATAATAAAAAAACCTTATCAACACACTAGAAACACAAACACAGGAGGAATGCCACTGTTGAGTAATACTAGTTTGGCTTGTCTATCACTGACCTTAAGACTAGTCACTAATTACTGGGTACATGAAAACTGTTACTAATACTTATTTTCCAGAAAACATTTCAGTAAAGCTACCTGTCCTACCTGATCTACCCTGTGAGCCAGAAGTGGCCCAGAACATTAACTACCATATCCACCGCAGATTTAACTATTTATAAAACATACTTGGTCTCTGGATATATATATGCAGTGATTTATGATGAAATTATATGGCCACTGTTGTTTGTTTAGCATTTCCTTTTTGTTATATTTATTTGTTACATTTTTGTTATCTCATGACTTATCATCTGTGGATATTTTCAGACAGTTCAGTCAAGCTCAAGTCTTCAATGAAAATAAAGTCATCTGTGGTCTATAGTTTCACAATCTGATATGACCTGGTAGTTTGTTAGTCTGAGTATTTTGTGTGTGTATGTGAAGGCATGCATGGATATGCTGGGGGATGTCAGAAAAACAAAGTAAGATGGTAATCACACATTTATTCTGCCATGCAATAATTGCTTTTTTGTATTTGATTCATTATTTTATTTCAGTTATTACTTTAACAATTTCAAATTTGATTCCTTTATATAATACACATATACAGTATGTATATATATATATATATATATATATATATATATATTTTTTTTTTTTTTTTATTATTATTTATATT
>JAUMHE010000047.1:2623946-2686719 GCA_032359235.1 Enteromius mattozi
TATCTAGAAAACATTTTGCTTTGTGTCTTTTTGTTGTAGCGGTTTATATCTTTTCAATAATGCTTTTATTTTGTATGAATTACGTTGCATTAAAAGTAGGCCCATACATTTTTATCAGTTCTCAAGGAATCTCCTTAGTGCCATGCTTTCACTGTTTGAGCTACAGGAATAATTAAATATGCCTACAATAGACGTCCTAACATGCTACCCACTGTATCGTGCAACACAGTCAAAAACAGTCAGGTTTATTTTTTAATATATGCAAATGTTTAATCATAAACATGCCTGTTGTATTACATTTCAAGTGATCCTTCATTCACTGCTGTTCATAATTAGGCTAACAGTGTCATCCAAATAGGCCTACCATATCCCAGACCTGCAGTACTTAAATAATGCAAGTTATTACTCGGGTGAAGTGCATTCAGCAGATTCTCTATGTGTTACAGTAATTCTCCAGGTCGTAATAGTCACAGTAGAAATGACAGCACTGCTCTACAATGCCTCTCTTTGCTACAGTGCTTCTGGCAGTGCCTCTCTCTCCTCTCTCTCCAATCTGCCGCAGGAAGGGGGCGCTGTTCCTCATCATGACGCCTGTTGAAAGAGTACAGGCGTTATATGCATATTATTAGTATTAAATACATTTAATTAATCAAGCAATTTTCCTTTTCTTTTTCTTTTTTACAAAATGCATACAGACGGAAAAGATGAAGATGCATAAATAAATAAATATAAAATAAATAAGTTAGTATGTAAAATCTGTGATTTTAGTTCGTTTTCATCAATTATTTTTCTTCTCTCTTTAATTATATATCACCCTAACCTCTTAAAACACAGATAAATACAAAGTTGTGATAGGCCTACTGAATGTTTATCTTTTTTTACCCATAACTTTAGTTTAGCATCGATTGGGTTATCTTAATGCTTGTTACGCAAAATAGTTTTGACAAAAAAATGAACAGACGGTATCCCTTACAGTAAAGCTGACGGAATGCATCGCACAGAAATGCAATGGTAGCCAGACTCACGGAAAGTGTGCTCTCTGACCCGCCTGCCAGGCTGGTAGAAGAGGCCCTTTTCACCACAGACGAGCAGCAGCGCTTCCACGAGCTGAATCCCGCACAGCCGTCGATGCCCAAACGCGCCGCTGAGGGTCATCAGAGAGCCGGCACACAGCGACAGCAGGAGCAGTCCAGATCTGTGCATTCTGCTTGTGACAAAACTTAACAGAGCATGAAACGCAAAATAGCAACTCTTTCCTGTCTGGTCTGGTTGATTGTGCCCCGTCAAGAGTGAAAGTGTCGTCCAGCCCAGTAGTGCTGGGGTTATTGTCTCTTTCTCTGTGTGTGTGTCTCTGTTCTAATGGACTCTGCGTTTTATGAGGGTCCATCAGTGAGCCTCAATTAATCACCTTCAATCAGTACAAATAATTACCCCTATCAGCTCACCCCAGTCATCCCAGCCTTTCTCTTC
Source organism: Enteromius mattozi (assembly GCA_032359235.1). Classification (NCBI taxonomy): domain Eukaryota; kingdom Metazoa; phylum Chordata; class Actinopteri; order Cypriniformes; family Cyprinidae; genus Enteromius; species Enteromius mattozi. The sequence goes on from JAUMHE010000047.1 coordinate 2,625,417, forward strand.
CTGACCCCCACTTTGTTTAATTACCCCTATTAAGCTTTTTATAAACCTGTGCTGCTTTCATCTCTCTCTCTCCCTAACCCTCTGTCTTTTTCTCACTGTTGTTTGAATGCCAGCATAGCTGCTCAAGTTTTTTTTTGGTTCCTATTGTCTGCCCCTATTGGCTTTCTCACTAATTAGCGCTCCTGTTCTGAGTATAACTCTTGCAGTGTGTAGTATTATTTTTATATTATTAAGAAGAAAGAAAAAAAATACAATACAGCAAACCTGTGCCCACAGACAGGACCGAATGCACAATCAGTTTTATGAGCAGTGCTGTGAATGAGTGAGAGAGGATGGGTGGGATTAGTTTAGGAAAACTCTACGCTAAATCTGAGGCCTGTCAGATTACAAAGAGGAACATATGAAGACAGAGACACACTAAAACGTGTCATTTGCAAGGAAACTCATTAGACATCTGTGCTTTTTAAAACCACAGAGGGTAAGTGTAAGAATATGAATGCATTTCTAATACTGTATAGGGTTATATCAGTATTTTTGAGAAATTCTCCTCATGAAAATCAACACATTTTGTATTTTGGTTGGTTATCAATTATTAAGAATGCCTGTGGACGTGGAGAAGGTTATTCAGTTTATCAAACAAGGCGACCAGGACAATGTTCAAATACATCTGGATGACTACAACTCTGAGGTAAATACAATTTCAAGCACAATGCTGAATTTTAATTAAATGTAATAAGATTAATACTGTGCTTAATATGATCGCTGTGCCAGACAGAAAAAAAAGAACTGTGTTAGAATCTTCTACTACTTCTACAACACTCAGATATTAGCAGTTTCCATGACAACAGAACTGGGGTAAACCTGAAGGGTGTTTCTCATTACTTATCCAGTCATTTTACAATTTCAGCAGTGTGGTGAAGTTTTAATGTATCTAGCATTCGCAGAGCCCTCAAATGTTGCCATCTCTCATATAATTCACCTTTAATTCCCCATTTTGTGTTAACAGAACTCACAATGTTTCTTTTTTGATGAGGAAGAAAGAGAGAGGAGAAAGGTAAATTCTGAAGTCTATGCTAATGTTTGTGTGTTTATCTGTCTGCCCTCAATCCGAGGGCACACATGGCTTGGATTAACACAGCTAATAATGTAAATCTCACTCATCCACCTTCACTTATCTTTATCTCTCACTTCACCCTCATCATTCATTCAGTGTATATAATACAAGCATGTTTTTAATCACGATTTCTCTCTTTTTGTCACATACTCGTTATTTTCGGCTGAACTGAGAACAGCAAAGAGAGCTGGATGAGGTAAATCTTTCACATGACCTACAGAAAAAGAGCAGGTATTTGCTGTAGATAAATAAATAAGTGAGAATGAAAATGAGAGAGGTGGGTAATCTAAAACTAATATGCTCGCCGTCTATCTCACCCTGGGGCACTTGTACATATCGACACCCAGAGCACCTGTGCCGGATTTCCCTGTAAACTCTTTTGGGCTCATTCTTTTGTTGTTACTAAGCACCAATTATTGTGCCGTGTGTCAAAAAGATAATTTATTGGTTCTCATGCATTCACAAGAGCCATTTACACTGTTACACTCTTCACGATGCCTGGGCTCACAAAATAAAGCTTTTATAAATGAAAGCTTTCATAATCTCTCCTCTGCGTTGAAGGATTGTACCCTAGCCTTCAATGGCCTTCAGTGAACTTCAATGTTCTGTTGTTTATATGTAAAGTAGCAGACCATGGTTTAAATCTGAATCTTGAGTTTGAAGGGCAGACACTGATTTCATTATTTTCCATGTCACCTCTCATTATTGCAAAAGCAGTTTTTTTGTTTGTTTGCTTGTTTACGCCTCTTTCTCTTGTCTCTTGTGAATGTTTGTTCTTCTCCACTTAGTTCCGCAGGAATAAAGTGAGAGAGTATGTTCCAGACTCTGACTCAGATTTTGACTCTGATGAGAATGAGGATCCAAATCTTGTTCTGCGGAGGGTGAGTCAATCTTCTTTCACAAACTTTTTTCACAACTTCTTCACAACTTTGTTCATAACATATGGCCAAAAGCACAACCCAGAACCACATCCATATACTCTAGTTAACTTTTCAAATTGAAAATTGAAGTTTTCTTCTTTCCTATCAATCTATCTATCTATCTATCGTTAAAAATAATAGTTTCACTTCCCTACATTCAAACGTAACTAAAATTAAAAAGGCTTGTTCACATATGTTTGGCCATGTTGTATTTTATTATATATTCCTATCAAATACAATGCTAAAAATTCTTTTCCCTCTCTGTCTCTTCCAGAGGCTTGCTGCAGCTCTGATCTGGTTCATTCGCATGAGGCTGCAGCCAGGGGTTTTGAGGGTGTGTCTGAGAACTCTGCGAATTATCTCGCGTGATCGAAAGGCCTTGGCACCCTTGATCACGGACTACGCCATTCTAACTCTTGCTCGCCTCGGGGGCATCTCCGCCCTGCCTACCTGGCCTGAAGAAGAGGAGGCTGAGTGGGGCAGTGACATTACCCCCGAGAATGAGACAGAGACACCACAGCCAACCTGTTACAGGGAAGGAGATGATTCAGTCTGTGTGTCTGCAGCCTGTGCTCAACTTTTGCTCAGTGAGGAAGGCTTGCAGTTCAACTCTGTGAATATGACATCTAACTGTAATATCGAGAAAGAAACACAAAACGACCGGCATGAAGAAAACGTGAGGAAAGATGAGGTCTGTGGGCTGTTGACAAGAGGAAAGAGGGATGCTAAAGGAGAGAAGGATGAGGACGGGGAGGAGGGGTACGATGATGGAGAGGTCTGGAGGAAAGAGGCCATAAAGGCCTTGTGCAATGTTATCTACAACAGCCCAAAAGCACAGGAGAGAGCCAGCATCCTGAGGTGCGGCTCAGATTGCTACATGTAAAGCAGTAAAGTACAGTGTCAATAAATATTTCAGTATTCTTATAGAAAACTCACTCTCTCTGTTTCTGTGTTTTTCTCACCAGGTTGCTCCACGGCTTGTCAGAGAGACTTAAAGATGGTATACATTTCTCATCCCCTCCAAGTGGTCAGTTTTATGAACTGCGGCTTCTCTTTCTGTTGACTGCTTTACGGCCTGAGCTTAGGATAGAGCTTCGTCAGGTAACGATCAATGATACAAACATGGACATTTAAAAATTATATTGTTAGTGATACATACACTGTAAAAATACATTTTTCACAGTTCATTAGATTGTTGGAGTGCACGTTTTTCAATGCTTGGCAGACAAAAAGATGGAGCTGGAACTCCCCATTAAATGTTTTTCTAAAATTAAGTGCTGCATTTTAAAGCTGGGCTATAAAACATGTAAATACTACTATACCATTAATAAATGTACATATTTTATGGGTATAGAGTCATTTAAATAATCATTTATGCATGTACATTTTACATTTATGCATGTACGTTTTACAATTTTTACTAAACAGGGAGACAATGAAACATTTAACTGACTTCATTATTTAAATCTGTATGTGTGAAGTTTACTTCTTATTTGGGTATAATGCAAATTTTGTAAAAAACAAAACAAAACAAAAAAACAGTTAGAGGACCCCTGCAGTATCAGTGTAGATCACCTAGTCATCAAGGCCATTTCAGAAAGTGTTAGGAGAACGCAAAACTGCCTGTTTTATTTCTGTAGTATTTCAGAGACTCATTATGTGTGCTCTTCCGGTCAGGAGCGTGGCGTGTCCATGCTGATTGCTGCTCTGGAGCAGTGTTTGGAAGTGCGCTGGGGTGAAACACATGAAGTGCTCACTGACCTCACAGCACCCCCTGTGTGTAAGGAGGTGACTCAGCGTGCCCTTGAGATTCTCAAGACCCTCTTCAACATTACCTACAGTGTGCACAAACAGGACATAGATGAGGTAAATTATGCATTTTTCCTGCTGTTTTAACTCTATTCACACAGTGTTAGAGAATTATTGACAAGATGGACATAAAGAGCTAGGGAGCTAAGCCATTGCTTATTTTGATACAAAATGATCAAACATAAAGATGACTGTAATTTTTAATGAACAGGATGGAATTAAACAAACCATGAAACAGCACAAAACTTCTCTTCAAGTCCAATGCTAATATTAACCCCAAAATGACATCACTTTATTTAAAATCATAACAAAATATATTTTAATAGCTATGATGCTGTTTTTGAAGAATCAGGCATCTAACAATGCCCAAAAATAGGAAAGCCAAAAAAGGAAATAAATTCATTGTCCTAAACTCATATTTTGGAGTTTTAATCAAATTGCAATCAAATCTGTATGTGTATGAAAATATTTAGATATAATCCCAACGTAGGCCAATTGTAATTTAATTGTACTTTAATAACACATTTTTTTCTCAGTTACTGTAACAGATTACAACTACATTTATTTTGTAATTAAATTGCATAATTCTGTTACATGTAACTAGTAACTTCCCAACACTGGGAATGAATTCATACAATGTGCCCTAAATTTACCTGACATGAAGGATGATATCTAGTAAGTGGATTTAATGAATGAATGAATAAGTGAATTTGATGACACACACACACACACACACAAACACATCCCCTTTTCCACCAGAACAGGACAGATTTTATTGTCATTGTTTTGGTTCTTCTTCTGCCACAGGAGGCTGCAGCTTTGTATCGTCACCTAGCTGCAGTCCTGCGTCACTGTCTGCTCGTGCCCTGTGAGGGAGAGGATAGAAGAGAGGAGCTGCAAGGGTGAGAGTAAGAATCAAACCATGATGAGTCTTGAGAGGTCTCTTCCTATTGATCTCTATAACTCTTCTGTGCTGAACATCCACAGACACACAGTGAATGTGCTCTCAGCGCTCCCTCTGCAGTGCCTGGACGTTCTGCTGTCCGTTCGTCTGTCTGAAGGTTCGATGGAGTCCGGCGGAGTCAACATGGACTGCGTTCACACTCTGCTGCTCTTCACAGAGAAGAGACTGGACAGAGTAAGAAAGAACACTTTGCACTGTCTAGTGTTCCTGTAGCTCGAGAACAAGACACTTGTAAAGCCAAAGTTAAGGGTTTGATTGCCAAAGACCTTATAGACTGGGTTTCCATGACTTGCAAGGGTTAGTTCGACCAAAAATTAAAATTAAAATAAAAAACTCATTTTTTTCATTTAATGGATATCAATGTAGTCCAAAACTGTTTGGTTACCAACACTCCACTGGTTTAGAACAATAAAGACATAATTTAATTTTTAAATGAACTATGCCTTTAACAGTCCAGAGGTTTGTTTTCTTATTAGATGGGGTATACAGTATATAAAGACTTATAGGCGTAAACATTTAGCATTTGTATAGTTTATTTCATTATAAAATGTTATGTCTTTAAATGTGAATACAGGGTCATAAGCTGAAGGAAAAGCTGGCTCCAGTGTTAAACCTGTTGACTGAGAGCAGCAAAGCACACAGGGAAACTAGGCACTATCTCAGACAGCAGGTACGATACTCACCTCAAAATACCTTTTTAAATATTTTCACCATTTCAGCATGTTTTAAACAGTTCGAACCAAGAACAATAACTAAAAAGATAACTATAGCAGTAATTACATTAGCGTTCAACTTATTTAAGAGCATGCTGCAGATATGTTGTCTGTTTGGCTGTCAATGTTTTTATTATTGATCAGCTGGAAAATTCATTCTGAAAGTTATTTTACCTATATTTGTCCTCTGTGTTATCGTTACAGCTGTGGTATGAATGATTACTAAAAACTGTAGTTATTGCTATCCTTTTAGTTATCATTCTTGGTGTGAGTTTAGGTGTTATACTCCATAAACATTAAGTATGACACAACATATACTAGTTATTCTCATGGCCATGCACCAGGAGCCTGATCCTGTGCTATTTTTGAACAGATCCTGCCTCCACTGAGAGACGTTGAGATGAGGCCTGAACAGGGGAGCACACTGAGGAGCAAACTAGTGCGACTAATGACCCATGTCGACACTGATATCAAACACTGTGCAGCTGAACTTCTCTTTGTGCTCTGTAAAGAAAATGGTACATAGATGCATCTGCTGAACCATGTAAAGTGCACTGACATTCATACACATACTACCACGATGCTGAATGATTATCATGTATCAAGACCATGTTATAATTGAACATGCAAGTGCTGCAGGGATCAAGTATTTTTGTAGACCTACCCTGAAGTTAACATAAGCCTGCTTCCCTTCACAAAAGTAATAAATACACAGAAGCTGTAAAAGCAGACTAGAGAGATGAACCTTCTTGTTTCATGTGATTATGTTTAATGTGTCTCACAACCTCCATTTAGCCACGTGTTAGCAACTGCTTTAAAAAAAAACTCAAGGGCTATTACTAATGTATTGTATGTCATTAAAACTTGAAAATACATTAATAAACTTCTTTTAGGCCTTCAGGACATTGAAACCAGAAGTGCTAAAATGCTAATTCATTTCCAGGATTTGGCCAACAAAAATGTCATCTCTGCAGCACTCATAATACGGCTTTCTGTGACATTTAAAACAGTGTTGTCAGTATGGTATTCACGAACTCTTTCTCTCCCAGTGAGCAGGTTTGTGAAGTACACTGGTTACGGTAATGCAGCGGGGCTGCTGGCAGCACGGGGTCTTTTGAACGGCCGCGGCCCCTATCCTCAACCGCAGTACTCCAGTGACTCTGACTCAGACACGGAGGAGTACAGACAGGCCAAGGGCAGGATTAACCCTGTGACGGGACGGGTGGAGGAGGATCAGCCTGATCCAATGGAAGGAATGACTGAAGAAGAGAAAGAGACAGAGGCGCTCAGACTCATAAACCTGTTCAACAGGCTCTCACGGTATGTGTGTCAGAGAGAATCCACCAGAAATGTGGTAAAATCATCACTGATTTTCTGTTCAAAGCGTAAGTGAAGTGAGTAGTTGATCCCATTATGATTTACAACAGCCTTTATTAATATTACTTTTGTTTCGTCATTATTATCCCTCCACCACACCCGCTCAGGAACAAAATCATTCAGCCAATGGGAGTGACAACGGACGGAAAACTGGCGCCTCTTTGTGGCCAGACGAGGCACAGCGCTGTGCAGGAGGAGGACGAGGAAGAGGAGGAAGATGATAGTGAAACAGAGCAGTAATGATGACAAGATGATAATGATGATTAATGACAGACAGGTGCAGGATATTTTATACTAATGACTGATACCGCGCTAAAACAATATTAATAAGAGCGCAAAATCACGTAACTTATAAAAAGGAAATAATCTGTTGTTTCATTTAATCAGTTGTTGGTGTATGTAAAAAGAAATGCTATCGAGACAGAAAACAGAACAAACTAAGCTTTGTATGATGTGTGAAGAAGAAATAAGGGAGGCGAGAAATAGTCATTTGTAATGTACATAACATAGCGGAGAATGTCATTTCTTTGTAATAACTCTTGTGAGTCACGATGAGCTCGAAACCGTCAAATAGGAAGCTGCTAAGAAGCAAAGGAGAAAGAAAGAGACAAAGAGAGACAGCCATCACACCAAAGACAGACAAACACTCCTGGAAAATGCTGCTGGTGTTGCCATGGTTATGTTACCATGGTAACAACAGGAAATGCAGTTCCACGGATTCTTTTTTCGCGCTCTAGCAGGAGTGGAATGTTTACCTTGAAGAGAACTGCTGAGGATCAGTCTAACGCTCTGCACCGAGATCATGGATAAAAATACACCCTGAGCTATGTTTTCATGTACAAAAAGGATTAGTAAACTTTGAACCAAAGTACAGTATTTAGAGCAGGTAATTTCCTTTGACTGTACTGCTTGATTTCCCATGCATTTCCCCCCCCTTCAAAAAATACCAGCGAGTATGGCAATAACAAATAAAATGACAAAAAAAATAAAAAATGAAATCCAAGGCAGTCTTGTGTGCAAATGCATCATTTTTCATAAACTCATTTTTCTTTTCTTTTATTTGCGTTTGTCAAATACAGGAGGATTCATGTACAGATGAGGGACAGGTAGAGAGAGAGACTGAAGCAACTGTACAATATTTACAGGAGAGAGAAATAAGCAAACCTCCAAAATAATAATAATAATAATAATAATAATTATCATAGTAAACAACCAACAGATAAAAAACAAACAGGAAACACAGACATTTTGCACACTTTAAAACTATTACATCCCTCTGCACCGTCGTGTTTTCTTTGAGAAAACGAACAAATACACCTCTTTTTCCGCATTTTCTTTTAAAGAACAAACAGAAAGTTTTTTTTGTGTTATTTTATTTTAAATACATTTTTCTTTTGCTCTATTTTTTGACCCAAAAAAAAGGAACTACACACTGCTTTGACCCCGCTCTTTTGTCCGCCTTGTCCTTCAGCTTAGGGGACAGGAAGAATAGGGGGTTACGGGTGGCCCATTTCATGTACACCCTCATAAAACATGAGCATTATTATTCAAAATAATAACAGCAAACCACCCCAGCTTTGGGAGGTAACCATGTATAAATGTCCATGTATAAATAATACAAATCATAATTGTTCATAATACATATTTATATATAAGAGTGTGCATGGAACATAGCATTCAAAGCTCACCTCTGCCAAAACACTGCTGACCAGTGAGGTTTTCAACCCTGTTCCCTTTGGCACTATCTTTATTCGTCTCTGTGCAGACAACTGTCTTTACACATTCTCGCTCTTGTTTTTTTTGTTTTCATACCATCTCCCTGTGGCTCCCATCGCAGGGAGCTGACACATAATGAAAGAGAGAGGAATGAAAGCTTTACAAAAACATTTTTATGTTAAAATGCAACAGCTTAAACCGCCAGTGGCTCTTACACATTCTGTAAAGGAAAATCTCATTTTCCTGCAACCTGGAGGTGCACCGGTTTTGTCTGAGAGAGAAGAGTTTCTCCTTTCTCCAAATAGGACGTGCTTGGAACGTCGACAGCTGAATCTTAAGCCTTGGTGCTGAGCGTCAGCAGTTCAATGAAGGAATTGAACAGAGTCTCTAGCCAGCCCTGGTTGGCCATGCACTGCTGAACCACCTCCTCCTGACCTGGATCCTCCTCAGCTGCCTGTTCTATGCTGTCCGTCTGAGGAGGGAGAATGAGAGATGAAGCCTTTTACGGGCTAATACACGGAATACAGTGCTGCACTTCTCAAATAAGCTCCTATTTCCTCATACCTCTTTTTTACAGTGCAGAAATGTGTGATATTTGTAGTGATGGAGAGAGTGATAAAGACTGTATATTCGACAAGCCTCTGTCGACAGCTTCAGGTCCTGGCAAGCACAGAGAGAGAGATGGGGTTACAAGTGAAGAAAGACAGCTCTGAAATTTCAAGACAGATGTATTATTGGAATTCAATGTCTACAGAAAGCTTTTGGACATTTAAAGAGGAAGTTCACCAAATAACCTGTATGGCTTTCTTTCACATGTGGAAAACAAAAGAACATATTCTAAAAATCTGAAAATGAAAGTCAAGGGGTCCAATGTTGTTCTGGACGCAGCTGACTTTTATTATAGGGACAAAAATATTTTAAACATTCTTTAAAATCTTTAAATCATTTTTCTGAATATCTTAATTGGATTATACAACAAAACATCAAATCAACTGCTAACAAATAGTGCTTTTTAGCCATTTTTGCAATGATACTTAATCAAATGGTCCAGAAATTACAGATTTAATTCATCACGACATTTCATTAGCCAACATTTAAAAATCATGATTAAAAAATAAAAAACAAAAAGCCTGTTGTTTTTTTATTTTGTCATATAATGCAATAAAGGTAGTACATTTGAAGTTTCATTCTGATACAATCTGAAATCGATTCTGTTACTCAGCAAAATGCAATATTTTCAGATACTTCAAAACATACAGTTACAACTTGATTAGATTTAGGGGCCTATGACTGATATAGCAATATTATATTATACAACCAGTTACAATTTTATTAACTCAAAAATGACACTATAGTTTCACAGTCATACATGGCATCTAGTGTATCTTTTTCATTTATAAAACTATATAGAGATTTTTATGCATTGCACTGATATATTTTATAGTTACTCATTTGATCGATGCATTGTTTATATCCCTTTTATTCAACAACTTTTATATTTTTAGGTATGGCTCAAGTGCCAAAATACTTGCGTTTGCTTAATTATGTGAGAAACAATTGTGTATACAACATACCTGCTGTTTGGGAAGGCTCCTTTTGACTCTGTTGAGGGTCTTGCGGTTGTAACTCTCTCCACCCAGGTGCACTTTAACCGCTCCAGAGTCTAGGGGGTCTGCTGTCATTTGAGGGAACATGTGCAGTGTCTCCTACAGAATGGGAAAGAGGGAGAGTGAGAGACTGCCAGACACGTTCCTCAGAAAACAAAGATCAAGACGTCTTGAATATTCAAAGAGGAATGCATTTGTGTATCACTGAAAGGCAGTGTCACCTGATGCTGGACACTCATGTTGACCCTTCTTAACAGCCTTCGCTTTTGTTCGTTGAGAATACTGTCGATCTTTCTCATGGGCGGGAGATAAAGCTCATCTGAGGACAAAAGGGGAGGAGCCAGCGGTCAAGCATTCGTATTGAGTTATTAAACTGAAAAACATTACTTAAGATGCATATAATATATAATCATATAAATGTGAATTTTTCATTAGTTAATTTTAATTGGTTTTGCAACGTAATAAATAACTGTAAAAATTTTATTTCCATTCAAAGGTCAAGGGTTGGGTTTTAATTTTTTTTGTTTGTTCTGAAAAGCAATATATATATATTATTAGAATTCTTTTATGAATGTAAAGTAAGTTTAAAAATGCATTTATTTGAAATGTAAAACATTTACTATATAACAGTCACTTTTGATCAACTGACTTCTATTAATTTCTCAAACAGAGTTTAATTTTTAAACAGTAATATTTAACCAGCAAAAGAACAGCAAACTGCTGTTAAAATAGTGCAAACTTATCTGTATCCACAGGTTTAATCACTGCTACAATATGTTAGTTTTTCAGATATCTTTGCATTTAGGGCTGGAAAGATGACATCTTTGGCCTAAAAACATATTTTAATTTAATTTAATTACAGCCTTAATTAGTTCTTGTAACTTTCCACTCCTGTTTTCTAAACATATTTGCTTGTCATTATTCTTCCAGCCTCACTTCATTGTCCTCTCTCTCTGCCTCCTTTGCTTTATTAAACTCCTCTTTCATTATTCTCTCCACCCCTCCCTCCTTTAATCACCCCACCCAGTCCTCCGCACACGCACTTTAACTTTAACCTAAGGTCGTGTGCTCACCGTTGGTGTCCTCAAGAGCTTGGATCATGTCCGGGTCCAGAGCAGTGCTGACCAGCATCTCTACATAACTGCGGAACATCTCTCTCATGGCCCGACTGTTCATCCCACTCCGTGTGGATACTGAAGATAGAACAGATGGAAAACACATGAAAAACCAGAAGGCACACACCAGAAAATACTCTCACACACACTTCAACAACTTGGAAGGAAATGCAAAATGAACTAAATTCAATGTCCATCACCGCATACAGTGTGCTGGTTTATAGACAGATTGTAGCAATAACATGTTTTACTACATGTAAAATTGAACAGTAGTTTTTGAGTTTTGAGTGCCATGACAACCCAAATACTTTGTTGGAACTACTGTAAAATACTAAATGATATTAAAAAGTAATACCATAGTACTATGACATACATATAGTTGTACTGAAAAATCTTTACATGGGACTTCAAACCATGGTTCAAAATTTGTGGTCAGTAAGATTTTTTTTTTTTACACATTTACATAATTATTAGCATGGTTTCCACAAAGACATCAAGAAATGTCTTATGAGCACTAACAATCTTTCTGAAAGATCATGTGACACTGAAGACTAGAATACCAGCTGCTGAAAATATAGCTTTGCCATCACACAAACAGATTATATTTGAAAATGTAACTGAAAAACAAACACACAGTGTATTGCACACACATAACCAAGCCGTACACACCTTCATCCTCACTGGGCGGGTCAGGGGAGGAGTCTGAATCAGATGAGGAGGGCATTTCTTTAAGCCACTTCTTCCTCTTTTTGGGTGGAGGTTCTGCCTTTACTTTGACAGGTCTGCTCCTTGTCCTGTCAACCCTCTTCTCTCCTGCTCTCTTCTCCTCTTTGACCCTCCCACGCTCCACAACTGCTGTTCTCCTCTCCAGCTTCTCTTGGGTTTGTCTCTCTTGGAGCTTCTTTTCCTTCTCTCTCTCCTTCTCTCGTTGTTTTTCCCTTTCCTTCTCTTTCTCCCTTTCTCTTTGCCTTTCTCTCTCCTTCTCCTTTTGTTTTTCCTTTTCCCTTTCTCTCTCTCGTTGTTTTTCCCTTTCCTTCTCTCTTTCCCTTTCTTTTTGTTTCTCTTTTTCTCTTTCTTTTTGTTTCTCTCTCTGCTTTTCAAGTTCTCTCTCCCTTTCCTTCTCTTTCTCCTTTTCTCTCCTAGATTTCTCGATCTGTTCCCTCTCTTTCTCCTTTTCTTTCTCCCTTTGTTCCCGTTGCTCTTTCTCCCGTTGTTTCTCTCTCTCTTTCTCTCTATCCTCTCGTTCCATGCGAGGTGGAGTTAAGCTACGTACAGGTTGTGGCTTGGCAAGCGACTGGCGTCTGGAAGGAAGGAAAGACATTCATGAGCAACGACATTACAATGTTAAAATTGATAGTTCACCTGAAATTAAAAATTCTGTCGTTTACTCAGTCTTGTGAAACTTTAAACCTGTATACTGTTTTTCTCAGTGGAAAACTAATTCTCTTATGTTTTAAGCCTAAGTCACAGGTAGCTGCAGCAATTGAAAAATCAAAGAAAAATACTTAAATTGTGTTTCTTTGTCACAAAAACCTATTGTATGAATGCAGATAACTTTAAATATAGCATTTGAGTCAGCTGGACTAGATTTCTGGTGCTTTTATAGTGTTTTGGTTTCTTTTCTTTTTTTTTTTCTGACACACACAGGCCGCTGTGAATTGTTTTATGAAACAAGCTCTTTGAAGATTCTTCAAAAAATTGTGCGCTCCACTGAAACAGCAACAGCATTTAGGTTTTTAAAAGCATGAGGGTGAGTAAATGATCCCAGAACTCGTTGATTGACAGTAACTACTGTATTAACTGCAATATATCACAGGACCACAGCAGCTCCAGAAGTGCATTTAGAGTGGAATTACCTCAGTGTGAGACTGGGCCGATGCCAGGGTTTCCGCGAGCACACTCGGACATAATCCTTTTTATTCACATTCTCCAAGAATTTGACATATAAACGCTGATAACGCATCTTTGCATCTCCAAAGTAGCCCAAATACTGCCAAAGAGTGACAGAGGACAGATAAAGTGAGTTTAAGGAGGTGGTGTAGTATTACACTTTCAAGCCATCCAATGCATTCTACTATTCTTATCAAACACAAACACACTCACATTACTGGTAGCACAAAACTGCCGCTGTCCATCTTTGATTTCTGGAGCAAACTTCTGCAGCAGAGCTTTCTGGACCCTCCAGATTGGAGGCGGCTCTCGTCCGGTCTGCAGCGCCAGCTGAGAAAAGCCACGAGAATGAAGTATCTAGTTAAAAATTAATTAATAAAATTCCTTATTCATCTATTTTGTAAAATGTATGCTGTAGATCTTTTTGGAAACGACTCTTTCACACACATGCTTAATTTTTTGACATAACTGGACCTTCCACAGAAACAACAGACTTGGTAATGTGTACCAGATTTTCCAGTCATTTATTCTCCTCAAAGCCTGCCCTTCCACAATCAATAAGAAGCATTTATGTTTCACTCTAACACCTGTATCTCCAACCCTGCTCCTGGAGAGCTAATGTTCAGCAGACCACAGCTCCAACCATGTTTCAAGACACCCGTCTGTAATTTGGTTGGAGCGGAACTCTGCTGGACAGTAGCGCTACAGAAGCAGGGATGGAGACCTACTGTTAAGTCCCAAACATACATTTTGTCTCTTTTCCGAGAATCTATTTCACTTCGATGTACATTACACTATGGAAGAAAATTCTGTTGATAATTCCGTTTAATTGTAGCTTCAGCTATCACTTAAAATTATAATTCTGTCATCATAATTTTGTTGTTCCATTCTTTCTTAAGCGTAACACAAGAAGACAATTTAAAAAATATTGGTAACCAAATAGTTTTGTTACCCATTGACTTCCATCAGAATTTTTTACCATAATATAGAAATCGAAGGGAATCGAAATTATTTGGTTACCAGCATTCTTCAAATGATCTTCTCTGAATATTCCAGAGAAGAAACTGAGTCATACAAGGCTAAAATGACATGAAGGTGCGCAATGAGAGAATTATCAAAAATCTTAATATTAATTCTAGGCATAGAACACTACTAAAACAAAAAAACCAGGTATTTTTACCTTAAGAGTACCAATATCTTCAGTGCGCACCACAAATTCATCCCTCTCTCTGAAGATCCCCTCCCCCCCACTCTCACTGTCATCATCCTCACTCTCTCCGGTGATGGCTGCGTTGGACTGTTTCTTAGCCAGGTGCAGTGAAGTGATCTGAGGCGTCGGGGCATCTTCGGGGGTGGGGGGTGAGGCAGGGGAGGGCTGGGGAAGCTCTTCGGGAGGAGGCGGGGAGGGGGACGGTGGGGGTGTAGCAGAGGGGGGCAACGTGGGCGGGGGCGGGGAGGGAGAGGGGAGAGCAGGTGGAGAAGGGCTGGGAAGCAGGGAATTATGCAGCGATGGCTGTTGCTGCTGCTGTAGATTCTCCTCCTCTTCTTGAGATGGGAGAGGGGAGGGGAGAGACAGAGGAGGAGGAGGCAGAGGGGATGGGGAGGAGGAGGTTGGGGGAGAAGGAGAAAGAGATGGAGGAGAAGGGAGTGCAGGTGGAAGCTCCGATAGAGATCCTAAAGCGGGATACGATGGAGAAAAAATAAAATAATTTGGTAACACTTTATTTTACGGTTACACCTATTAGTTGCTTATTAGCATGCTTATTACTGAAATATTAGCCATTTATTAATGCTAATTAAGCCCATATTAATGCCTTATTCTACATCTGTAATCTTCCTGAATTCCTCATCTTAATTATTACCTTACTAACTATTATTAAGCAGCAAATTAAGAATTAAATAAGGGAAAAATTATAGTTAATAGTTAACAAGTGTAACCTATTCTAAAGTGTCTGACTGTAGATATGTTAATATACTTACCATCAACCTTGGGAGCACCCAGCATTTCATACTCAGGCTCTTCTTCTTCCGGCTTGCTCTCCTCTGTCCTTATCTGATCAGCTTCCTCCTTCTCACTCCTGTCTTCTTCCAACTCCACTCCTTCCTCCTCACATTCGGTCAGTCTGTCTTCTTTCTGCTGTATTTCCTCATGTACCTCCTGCGCTGGTTCTTCCCGTTCCTCACCCTTGCCTGGAACATGTTCCTCTTCCTGCAGGTTGGGCCGTGAGAGCAAATCCAGCTCTGGTGACGTGTTTATCTCTGTCTCAGGTTCGGTGAGTGGGACAGACTCAGGTTGTGGGGGCGGAGGGGGTGTGTTAAGAGACACCGTCTGTGGAGAGGGTGGTGATGGTGTAGGAGGAGGTGGAACGGCAGGAAGGCTGTGGGGCGTGTCATAGAGGGCAGAAATGGCAGATGAGATGCTCTTCTGCAGGTCCTGGTTCTTACTGACCGAGTCTTCCTCGTCCGAGGAGAAGGACGGCAGGGTCTCCAGGTTCCTCTTGAGCTCCTCGTCAAGTCTTTTACAAGGGGAGGGACAGTTACTGAGACCCAGGCTTCCATCACCATCGTTCTCTCCAAAGGGGGGAGGTGGAGGAGGAGGTGGTTGTGGGGATAATGGGCGAATGCCTCCCTTTACTGAAGAGGAATCTGTGGAAGCGCACCCGTCTACAGGTGGAGCTTCAGTGCCCGGCTGCTTCTTCCCCGTTTTCAAGAAATCCAGAAAGGAAGTTATAAAACCTGACTTCAGCTCTGAAGATTTCTCCTCGGTCTGAGAGAAAGAGGTGCACAGCAATGAAAAATGGCAAAATACAAGCAAAAAAATGTTTAAACTGTTTAAAATGTTTACACAGAAGGCAAATACAGAAAAAAAGGGGTTAGAAAAATAAAGAACAACCAGAAAACAGCTGATGAATAAAATTACCAATTGTAATAAAATTTACTTTTTTGATTAACATCTTTATGTTATATAATCTCTGTAGTCCCACTCTCTTACGTTAGGTGTGTCTAGGAGGAGGTAAAACACCTTACTGAACAGCAGGGTGGTTAATGACGGTTACTATGAATCAGTAACCTTAGCAACAGCCACCCTAGCAACAGCGCTCTCTCTTTCTTTTATTGCATTTTTTAAGAACTCAGTCATCATGGTGGCCTGCCAATCATTTTAGTCTATGTAGTTTACTCCCTCTAGTGGCAAAGTGCATACACTGAGAACAATGCTTTCTCTGTAAAATGAATGAGTGTGAAAGAAACCAAAAAGCATTTTATGTATAATTTAGTAATGGCTCTTTTGATCAAAATATGAGTGGGTTATAGTTTTCTACCAGAATTACACTTGGAAAATGGATATAGAACAATAATTGATGTCTTACAGAGCTGGAAAGCTTCTGCATGGTAGCCCAGGCCTCTGGGGTCATTTGGTCATCCATGTCTCCATCCCAGGACATCTGCAGATACATAAACATTGCACATACATACATAAAGAAATTGCACATATATACACATAACAACCTAGACTGGCTCTTCGACCCTTCTTTCCTGAGGCTACTTGTTGCTGAGGCAACAGAGGACATTTCATAAGTGCAATTTAAACATATGGAGGATGGCATCATTTAATTAAGGCTGTAAACTGTTGATTGAGTTACTGAATCTTCATGCTTTGAAAAATGGCTTTGGTCTGACAACATTTCATAATGTTACAGCAGATGTTTACTTTCTCAATTTTGGACAAAACATTTCTGACTTTGACATGTATAGTTTTCAAATTATGTCAAACCATTTCATCATCATCTAGATTTTTCTGTTTTTGGAAAGATTCTATTCAGGTTGCTGATCATTTACTCATAGTGAGCTTGGTCGCTGCTCAGAAAGTGACAATCCTTTTGCATTTGCATAAATCATAACTGATTTCACATGCTGCTTCCCACCAATCTCTTTTACTGCTGAAAATACTGGCTAAAAATGACTATAAATATGCTTGATACATTTATTCAAAGGCCCCCTAAAAACATTCTTTTTTCAAGAAAAGAAAATAACCGTTTTAACTAAAAAGAACAAATTTAGCAAAGCATTTTTCTTTGGTAAAATTAATCTATCACAGCTGCCAACAAGGCTTGGCAGGTCTTCCACAAAATATTTGACCTCCTCTAAACGTACCTCCTCCAGTAAACTGTGCTCTAAATCTGCAGGTCATTTGAGGACATTAAAAAGACCCAATACAAACAAGCATATTGTTATGTTTTTGGACGCATAGGTTGCAAAAAGTGAGATTGTCAGAACAAATTTTATGGTGTATATTTATGTTATTTTTTAAAGACAGCAATTTAACTTTATAAGGATTATGAAAGGATACAGTTATTGTAAAAAATAATATCCTAAAATGCAAAACCACAGAACTGCCATTTGCTCTACATGTTACATAGAACATCTGGAGTTATTTAAATATTTTCTGTTAAATTTCAACATTCACTAAACTGAGACTCACCTCTTGGGGTTTCTGCTTCATCTTTTCCTGACCACAGCTCATATCATTTCTGTTCATGTCAATTCTGTTCATGTCCACACTGGTAGTGGGCCCTGGGCTCAAACCAAGAGATGGTGCAGATCCTACCGAACCATCAGACAAAACTGGATCTGTACTAGACAGGGAGTCTGTCCTCAGTAGGGATTCAGATGAGGGCATGGAAGGAATAGGGAGCTTAATCTGGTAGGAAAACAATTAAGTAATTACTTTTTTTTAAACCACCACATTTACATTTTTGTTCCAGTTTCATTGAATCATCATTCCCACAAATCATATCTCTTAACTTACTTTGATTGGTTTGATGGGTTCCTGGTATTGTTGCTGAGGCTGATGCTGAAGTTGTTGATGGTGTTGTTGCTGTTGATGGTGTTGATGAAGTTGTTGTACATGTAGGTGCTGCTGTTGGTGCATATGTTGTGGTTGGTGCTGCTGTTGCTGCTGTAGCTGGTGGTGCATGTGCTGTTGTAAATGTGGCTGATGATGGAGGTGAGGTGCTTGCTGTTGGTAGTTCTGCCCCTTGTTCATGTCTCTGTGCATTTCTAGCATTTGATCATCTTTCCTTCCACGCCCTCTTCCTCGCCCACGGCCCCTTCTAGTCTCTCCACCAGGTCCCATCATGTTCCTGCAATATGGAGGCTCGGGGAGAGGCCGAATACGTGGCCTACCCCTGGGTCTTGGTGGACCTTCACGTTTAGGTTTGGT
Organism: Enteromius mattozi; assembly: GCA_032359235.1. Classification (NCBI taxonomy): domain Eukaryota; kingdom Metazoa; phylum Chordata; class Actinopteri; order Cypriniformes; family Cyprinidae; genus Enteromius; species Enteromius mattozi. The sequence goes on from JAUMHE010000047.1 coordinate 2,643,863, forward strand.
GGGTTTCCTCCCCCTTTTCTTTGGACCGTCATGTGGTAGAAGCTGTGGAGGAGGTCCAAGGGATGGGTACCCTGACGGGTGGCAGAAATCTAAATCACCCATCAAAGGGCTTAAACTGCCAACTCCTGAACCACTTCCAGACTTTCTGCAACTGGAAACGAGATCAGGAAGCAAGTCTGGCAGACGTCTGCTGTTTAAGCGGATGTCAGCTGGAACATCTGCTTTATCCTCATCATCTTCAAATTCATATTCTTGAGCATAGTTCTTCTTAGCCTGTGATTGGGCATTAGGGTCTTTCCGCTGCTTAAGGAGGTGAAATGAGCTTGTTTTCAAAAGTTTTTTAGGTCTAGATGAACAAAAGATTGGTGAGGTAAGCCCTGCTGTGCCAGGACCACTACCTACACCTGCAGAGGCCATCATTTTGTTTCCAGTTCCGTCCACTACATGTCCCGTGCTGCCCATCCCAAGGCCTGGGCCCTGAGACTGAATTAAGCCTAGTTGTTCTGTGTTTACAGTGGATGGGAGCTCATGGGATTTCAAGGGGTCCAGATCTAAGTGCATAGTACCATTGCCAGATTCAGACAAACTGTGACAATACTGACCATACCCCTGATCACCATGATGACCCATAATGTCATATGCACCTCCTCCACCACCTGCAGCTTTAACTGCATCCATTCCATCTTGTACTGTTCCACGTGCCTCTGGTACACCATCCTGACCCCCTTGTCCTGCACCTCCACCTCCTCCTGCACAACTTGCCTTATAGTCCTCAGAGCAGAACATATCCTCCATCCCGGGAAAAAAGGAACGATCCTCATCTTGGAGAAGAGAATCTGGGAAACAAATAGATGTCAGTGGCATGAACCGCTGTTGCTGCTCTTGGCTCTGATCTTGGTTCTGAGCTGTTTTTCCCACAGGGCTACCGGTGTCATATTGATGCTCTTTGAGCTGATCCAGCTGTGGCTGCGAGAGCTGTGGCTCTTGTTCCCTGGGCTGGGACTGGGGCTGTGGAGGTCCAGAAGCTGGCTGCATGTGGTGAGAGTGTTGGTGAGGATGTTGATGGTGAGAGTGTGCCTGTGGCTGATGGTGGGAATGAGGGGGTGGATGGTGTGAGGCCATATGATGCAAATGAGATGGGGTTGACATGCTCAAATCAGACTCAGACAGGAAATCATGAAGCTCTGCTGCTGGTTGTTGAGAGTGATGAGATTGATGGTGTGAGGACATCCTATGTTGTTGCTGTTGTCTGTGATGATCAGCAGTGCTCCTATCTCCTGTACCAACTCTATCAGTGGGCCCTGGCCCTTCCCGACTGTTTGTCCTGGAGAGAGATCTCTCTAGCATGTCTAGTGGTGAAACAGAATTCTGGCTTGATTGACTTTGGTTTCGCTGAGCCTCACGGCCATAGTGGACCTCCATAGTCTGGGACTGGAGCTGGAGTTGAAGCTGAGAGGCCTGTGGCTGGGTGTCCACTCCTCCAGAGCCACCAGTACCTAATCCCCCATTTGGTCCAATCATGGCTTGTTGACTCATTGGGTGTTGTTGTTGCTGAGAAGGAGTCTGTTGGTTGTCCATCTTGTTTCGAGTGGTGTGTGAAAGGACAGACTGGAGAAGGTGAGCCTGGGAGTTTTGCTGAGATGGGTCGGGTGGAGAATCCATTAGTCCAAGGGAGGACTGGGTTTGTCGCTGCTGCAAGTCTGGTGTCTTTCGTAGGTAGGGTAATTCTGAAGGATCCTGAGCTTTCTTAAGATCTATATGTGAGTGGGACATTGAATGAGGGTGAGAGTGCTGTGAATGCTGAGGGTGTTGTGAGTGCGATGGGTGAGGAGGGTGATGTTGATGTGATTGATGAGTGTAAGGGTCTCCTCTGCCATAGTGGACCACTGAACCTAGGGAGTCATGTTGAGCATGGGAATGAGAATGAGACAAAGAATCAACTGCACCTTGACCTCCAGTTGTACCAGCTCCAGCAAGCACTCTATCAGATTTAGTCTGCTGCTGCTTTTTCAGAGACATCTCCAACTGGTTCTCTAAGCCTGTGCCAGGACCACAAGAGCCAGCAGGAACTGAAGCCACATTGTTGGTGGTATTATTGGTCCGAATGACACTCTGTAGATGATAACGTTCTTCAGATGCCTTGTTCAGTTCATATGCAGAGAGAGACTTCCCTCCATCTCTACTCTGGGAAATGGACTGGGACTGTTGTTGTTGTGAGGCTACTTGCTGAGCTTGTTGAGAATGATGCTGGGAGGGATTGGGTGCTGGACTTTGTGAGTGCAATAAGTGCTGAATCAAAAAGTCATCCTCATCTTCTTCGTCCTCTTCTTGAGATCTTTCTACCCCAAGCATATCAGAATCAGACTTAGATTTTGGCGGCGTTGTATGATAAGACTGTGTTTGCTGGGGTGGCACCCTTGTGTCTGAGTATCCTTGTGGAGATGCCAGGAATGCTGGGGACAGAACGGAGGATAGGTACTTGTTGCCTCCATTTCCTCCAGGTGATTGAGCAGGGCGAGTTGGGGCAGGAGAGTGCAGGCCTGGGCGGATTATTCCAGAATTACTTGACGGTGAAGGGCTGGAATCTGGAAGGTGATATGATCCTCCACCACTTGCTACACTAGCACTACCACCACCTGAACCACCCCCCACACTTCCTGAACTACCTGCTCCAGATCCGGTGGTACTGCTTGTTGTACCGGTACCACCTCCAGACACCATCAGTGCAGGTGAATGTCCTGTACCACCATAGCCCATTGAGGGACTCCCTGCCCCTCCGAGAGAGGGTGGCATAGAACCATATCCTGAATCAGAGCCATAAACCACCTCAGCTGAAAATGAACGCCCCGTAGCTCCAAGATTTCCATAAGCTTTTCCTGACCCCCCAAGACTGGAACCAAGATCCTGAGCCTGTGGAGAACTGAACCCTCCATATGGCTGGGGCAAGTGAGAGGAGGGTGGCTGGCTTGGTGAATATGACTGTTGCTGTGGTGGGGTTTGACCAGGAAGGCCAGCAGTTGGCTTGACAGGAGCAACTGGAGAGCCATATGTAGACAGGCAAGGTTTGGGTGGCTGCTGCTGTGTAGCAGAGGATGACACTGTTGGAGGTGGAGGTGGAGGGGGTTGTGGTGCTGACTGGGGTGGTGGTTGCTGCCTTGAGGGTGCAGAGGAGGTACTGGATGAGACATTAGGATTAGAGGCAGAGGAGGAAGAAGAGGAGGTGGAAGAAGCTGAAGGAGGAGTGTGAGGGGTTCGAGATGAGGAAGAGCCAGAGGAAGAGTAGCCACTACTTGAACTGGAACTTTTTCCTGTTTTCCCAATACCACTACCCGAGCCAGCTGAGGAGGAGACTGAGGAGGAGGTGTACGGGGGCTGGATAATAGGACGATATACCTGCTCTGATCGGGGAGAGGGTTTGGGGTCAGATGATGGGCTCTGCTCACCCAGTGGACTACAGTTTATGGAGGAACCATGCCGATGATGGGATATCTGCTGGTATCCTGATGCACCACAACTAAGATAATGTTGTAGGGGATGAGGTGTAGGAGAGGATAGTTGAGACTGTCCGGGAGAAGGTCTCTGGTAGTGTTTGATCACACTGTCTTGCCTAGGGATGGCTCTTTCCTGGGACTGTGGTGGTTGAGGGGGTGCCGAAGAAAAAACTGAGGAATTGTAGAGTTGAGAGGACTGATCCTGCAGCTGTGAGGACAGCAGGTTAAACTGAGGTGGTAAATGGCGTGTCGAGGAGGATGGCGGGGCTTGTGGTGGAGGAGCACTAGTGGGCTCTTGTGGCCCTCTATATGAAGCAGTCCCACTCTGTGAAGACAGAAGACGGTCAAAGCCAAGAGTTGACTGGGAGGGAGTTTTAATGTGTAGCAAAGGATCATGTGGTGACAGGAGACCATTGGAAGTAGGACTGAAGGTAGGCGTGTCCTGCAGAGTTAGTGATGGGGTCACTCCAGGGAAGGAGCGGCCTGAGAAGGATGCAGGGTGCTGATATGCCGATAGAGCAGAGGAAGAGGGAAATGAGCCAGAGCCAGGTAGTGCACCAGAAATGAATAGTTCTGCAGGGGCTGGAGTGTGCATTGCTACAGCAACAGAGAGAGAAAGCAAAGAAAAAAAGAAAACGATTCAGCAGTTAATAAGGTGATTCTCTATATTTGTTTTATGATATATTTCTGTGTTTATAATTAGATAATTCTCTATTCAATAACTCACAACACTAACCAGTTTGCCAAGAGGGGGTGCGAAATTGGGAGAGAAGGGAAGAGGCAGAGGGGGGTGGCTGAGCACCTCGGGATTCCAAAGCAGAGATCAAGTTCATAACTGAAGCATCTGGTCCTGAGGGACTGGCATGATGCAGTCCAGTATCAAACAAGCCTGAGAGCCCTGAGAGAGATAATTATTATTTTTTTAAGAAGTTTAACAGTACAGTGTTAAATCAAGGAATTTATGAAGAAAATGTTTCCTGTATTGTCACCATTCAAACAAGCTGGATGAAACAACAGAGGTTTCCCAGTAACTAACCACTTAATTTTGTCGACCGTACCTAAGCTCCTTCCTGTGCCCCATGCTCCACCTTGTCCAGAGGTGCCTGGGTGATGATTTGTTGCATATCCTTGCAGGGGGTGTGGTGTGGCATACGGTTGACGGTGGAGGAGTTCTGAGTCTGGATGGGAGGATCTGGAGCTCCCATATACCAAACTGAAAAACAGAGGATTCAAAAAAAGGTAAACGACAGAGAAAATGCTACAAAAACAGAGTACTCGTTTACATTCTTAAGTATTATTTGAAATATGGGCATCTGACACAACCTCACCACCCAATTAGCAGGCACATAATACATGAATAAAAGAAGTACATATTTACGAAGTAAATGTCAAATACTGATTAAAATTTACTTCTTTTTTTAAAGAATATGGTAACTTTAGAATAGGGCATAATAACGGAATGTATAGTAACAATTATATATTCTCACAATAATTATGGAGAACTGTAAGAATTTTGAATAGAATGACATTTTTAAGGTTAAATTATACTAACATATTTAATATTCATCCCTTAGTTATGGAGTGTGCTTAATAATATACAGGTATTACAAATTAACAGTAGAAATATTACTGTTAATTTGTAATAACTATATATTACTAAGCACAGACTATAACTCCCAATAATATTTAGCTATTTAAGTTAATTATAAAACAATGCAGAGAAAGAGGCAGAAAAAACAAGCACTGGGAATGAATTTTGATTATACCATTGATTTGGTTCACTTTTTGTTGCTGTTTTAGTAGCTGTTTTGTAATACATCTTTGATCAATTTAAAAATAAAGGGTGCAAGTACAAAATTTCACTAATTATCTAATTAAATAATCAGTAATTATTTAATTTTCCAATCAGCCAAATTATTATACAAACCAATTATGGCTCTGTTTTTGGTGTGTGTGTTTCTTTTTACTTGCTCAAACATGAACCACTTCTGTTTTCTTTATTTAAAAGTCATTTTGGAGGACTAAATCAAACAATAACTCACTGTTTTGTATCAAAAATCAGGCATGTGAGACACTGTTCAGACAGTGAAAATGTCTGCTGGGTTCTATACTCATACTAAATCCCTGTATAGAGTATCAGTTGACCCAGCTTGGCATTATCCCTCTCACACCATAGCCACACACACAAAGATTAGCTCTTTAATCAGCCTACTCACTTCCACATCCTCCTTCCAAAAAGCCAACAGGATCTGATTTTGACACACTATCTACAACAATCATCACACCAACAAATATATTATCAGAATTCTCAATATTAGGCAAATATGCCGACTCATCGATATACAACTTATGAATGACAAAACAAGACCACATTACCATTCTTTTTTTTTGCACCATGTCTCACATTTACCACCGCTACGCTTCAAGATGTGCAATGATACCAAGTGTAGCTCAGCATTCTGATTGGCCACTCTGCCTGTTGCCAGCCAATCAACTGTCTTTTGCAGTCTTTGCAGACTGTCTCTGTTGTTCACTTTCATAGAGAGTGGCCAGTTCAGTTGACAATGGCGGTTAGGATGTTGCTGAGGTAAGACACAGAGCGCTCATTGATAAAAGCTCTCCACTGACTGAATTGCCTTGGTAACCCCCTCCCCTCCATCCTCAACAGGCTCTTAGTGTGAGTACAGCTCAGTTAGTCTAGATCCCTCTCACTCTGAGACCAGAGTGGGAAGCCACAGACACCACATACTGAGTGAGCGCGTGGTGAGGGGGTGGGTGTCATTCAACAGAAGCAGTGGAGTGGACCAGAAAATCTATTTTAAAACCTATTAAAGAAAGACCTTATTCAAACCTGCATCTTCAAGTGTAGTATTCGAAGAATTACCTAAATAAATCTGTACCATCTAGAAGCATGGCCTCTCATTACATACCTCCCAATTCAGTAATGACAGGACGCAAGACCAGATTTATATTGTCATTCTTCATTAAATAGACTCCTGGGCTCAATATAGTCACCAGAATACGTGTCTCTCAAAAGACCCTAATAAATGTGACAAAGACAACTGATGTCCATCCTGAGGGGGTTCCATCTGGGAGCATGTCCATCTCTTTTAAAAACACCCTCATCTTGGAGGCACAAGACTCGCGTAATTAACTGGATAAAGGCTCTAATGAACTGGGTTAAACATTTAAATGCATGAGTGAGAGCGCACATCCCGGCTGCCAACTGCTTCACTGATTGTACCTCTGGCATAATACATAATATACAGTGCCATGACAAATGTACCCTTATGATGTTATGATACATTGCTGCTTCTGTTTGATATCAATTCTTTTGTATTATCGTTTCAGGTTATGCAGAACAAGGCGGGCATTGTAGATAAGCTGAGTCACTGCTTTAAAAACTGTTAGAACCATAGCCCCAAGCAAAAGTGACACACAAAATAAAGAAGGAGGACCATCAAGTTATGAAATGGATATGAATGATCATTTTAAATTAAAAATATAAGGCATACGATGAAGCCTGACAAGCAGATGTTTCTCCTGCAACTGAATGTCTTATCATAAATAAGTAATACATCATAGCATCAGTACTCTCTCTTCAAATGTGAGATCCATGTACATGAAATAATTATTCTGTGCAACCACAGGAAGCAGTTTCACTTCTAGGTAATGTAAGGTTTGATAAGAATTAGACCGTAATTGGCTCTTAATCCCAAAGAGGCCGCGCAGAGACGATCAGGGAATAGATGATGAACTTTACAAGAATTAGGTATATTGAAAGACACCATACAAACAGTGGGGTTCAGCAGTACGAGACAACTTTGTGAGCCTGTTTAGCTTTCAATTATATATTCTATTATTACAAATTATGTCATCAGCGTAACAATGAGTCAGAAGTTACATGCAGAATTTCACATTTGCTTATGTATTTATGGAATATAACAGTGTTTATTAGCAATTATTTGTCCGTGCACATCTTTAAATTCATATGCACTCATAATTTTTAATCATAAACATTTCCCCTCCCCCTCACAACAGCATCTCTTCTGTGATCACGTGCGCACCAGCGTAAGGGCTGGACAATAATTCCTGCCTCCAGCAACCTGTCACTCATATAAAATCGCAGCAATTAGCAAAACGACAATGATCAACAATCCAATCAATTACCAATGGACAAAAACAAGTCCCGTCCAACATTTTTTTCCTCATTTGATAAGCCATTTCACAGAGATATGAATGTCACAATAGGGAAGAGAAGATGGTTTCTGCTTCATGCTGAATTTAACAACAGCAGGAGCAAGTTTTGCTTATTGATTTTTGCTTTTTCTAATTGAATTAGTGACCTACAAATATATTTTCTTCATTTTAATATTATAATAAAAATAAAGGGAATTCAGTTTAATATACTAAAAAACATGTACATATTTTACTACTATTTCACACGGAGTAATTTCTTCCTCTCTGTCTCTCCTCTCTCACTTTTTTCAGCATGCTGTCTTACACCTTCAGTCAATCAATGCATCCTGTTAAACCTCTCACCTCCTGCCATTGTGCCTGTTCTTGAGCTGATTAAGCATAATTTGACAATGGAGGAGAAAAGAATAATAGAGAAATGGTGAAACTTAAACAAACAAACAACCAAACAATAGGAGGAAACTGAAAAAACAAAGAGAAGAGTTAAATTAGAAAGCTTGATTGAATTCACTGTACAAGACTGCTCCTAATTACACAAGCAGTAATTCAACACAGTCCCCCCAACAGGTGCAAAATGTTTACAGCCTGATGGGGAACTCAGTCACGGCCATTAATCTCCATTAGAACCATGCAGAGGTGTGTGCTGGATGCACGTTGCCCTGGGAAGGACAGAGGGCCTGGTGAACCTTGCCATCAAGGAGTATGCCTTTGTCATCTTCATTACCAAGATTCAGGGCGCAGAAGTCTTGCTTAGCAACAGTGCTATCATTTTATGTGTTTATTCTGGTTTAATATTAACACATGCAACAACATTTCTTAATACAAGATCCAATATTGCCAAATGTGGTGTCCTACACAGACCCCAGTGTCATTTTGTTTTATCTTATGCTAATTTACCACTTTTCAGTGTTTCATCATTGCATAATGGCTATGCTTCCAATGACCCAAAGCAGCAGTTTCACTATCTAATATTCATTCAAAAGCAGGAGCAATTTTCGGGAAAACTACAAGAGAGAAGATTCAATACAAAAGCGTTTCATTTCATTTTATTCGGCGGATGCTTTTCAGCCTGTGCAGCAGCGCTGAAGCTTGTCCATCATCATAAGCCTGAACTCCTCATTAAGATTCTGGATTCTATCAATCTGCCTATGAGTCTACAGAGATGCTCTTGAGTCGGAAACACAATATTAAAGATTCTGACAGAAAATAGAACAATTCCTCTTCAGAGTTACTAAGAGGCAGCCAGAGATACTGGAACACAGTCTCGTAGAATATCGGGAAACATAATATGTTAGAAAATCTCTGACCACACACAAAATTTCTGATCCTTTTTTTTTTTTTTAGGAGGATGATTGGAATTCCATATACATACACATAGGGGTTTCCACACATCTAGGGATGATTGCTCAAAAGAATAGCCCTATTGTTGTCCTGTCATGCAAGAAAAAAGGAGCCACTCCAAATGTGTTGCAATGCACAAATGATAAGACTTAGATGATAAGACAACAAATAGGCACCAGAACCTATTTGCATCTGCGTAAATTAACAAAAATAGTAAACACAACCTAAATGTTTTTTTAATAGAAAGAAGTCTGCATATATTCCACCATATCGAATAATACACCTAAATGCTCATACATAATTCAAATTTCTTAACATTTCACTTCCCGTGCCCACATCCCATATAACAATAGGTTAAAGTATGCTGTAGGTGTGCACCCAAGTGTACGACTGACTCCATACACGCAACGCGAGACACTAACGCCACTGAGAATGATTGCACGCGCGCTCTGTAAGCTGCTAAGATTGATTTGGTTGTCACGGCGACTGATAACGTACATAGCGGTGCGCCTTTGAACTGTAAGTAGGCCGCGAAAACAGTGAAACACGTAGCACCGTAACAGTCCCGTTTTCAGGTAGCAACAGAATATTTCCCGCTATTTAAATATTGCAATGCAACACTTCCTAAAATTATCAACCCTTTTGAGCAAGCCTATTTTCCCCCGCAGAGATTTAATGGCTAGTTAATGTAAAACTAAGCTTTCATTTTAATAGTTCTTTCAAATCTCGGTGGATATTTAGAAAAGAAAAAAGTATTTATCGGTCGTTTTTTTTCTGTTGTTGGGTTGCAAATACGTTGGCAGTGCGTCTTACGTTTATGTTTACAGTGTGCACGTCTCGGTCACGCTGTAATTTCACTGAGGAACACTACACACTCTTTGGTAGGTTGCCAAGAGACTAGTAAAAGGACAGTATCCTCAACAACAGACATGGTATTTCTCCGTTAGATGGTAACGATAAGCTATGCAAAGTTTGGGTTGTTTTTTTTAAAATACTATTAATTAATAACAGAGGTTGTTCATAAAGCGTTTAATACACAGCCAGTGTTGTGACATGTGTAACTGAATAATACATGTTGACTGTAAGGAACTTCATCTCTTCATTTTGTCATTTAAGGTTCTTTTTTTCTAATTTAGCACAAAATGTGCATTTCCAAAATAAAACCCTAGCCGATTTTACAGACAAATACGCTTTAGCTACAGAGACGAGCAGCATACGGTAGCTAGCGACCATTTCATCCCCAAAATTATATATGTGATTGCTTCTAATTGGTTGCCTCCAAAATAACGCTTCGTCAACGTGCGTTTTGTGCCACGCACTACTCACTACGCCGAATTAGCGTGTATTTAAGTACGGCATGCAATGTCCGGTTCGGTGCGCCTCCGAGGCAGAAGGTTTGATTTTTCATTTTTGATAATACGCTAGCAAGCTAGCTAGCAACATCATCCCATCCCCCCTCTTTTCGCCCCTCTCCCCCTTTTCTGTCTCAGTCTACCTTCCGTATCACGCATTAACTCTCGATCGCATTCCTTGCATTTTCAAGACACCCCCTCCTCCCTCAGAAATGACAATACTGATGGCTGTACGTGGAGCCAGCGACAATATAACGCATGGAAGTGGTGAATGAACACAGCACTGGGAGCGAGAGTGGGAACATGCATTGCATTGCGTTGCGTCCGTCGGCATGGGCATTGTTACGGCCAGCTAAGCATATTTATGCATCCAGTGCATTGGAGAAGTGTACTTGCACAGGCGCCTTACCTTGCCTTCGCCGATCTCTCGTAACTCCATCCCGTTCCAGCGCCCAGATCACCGAATCCTGTGCCAGGATAATTTCTATCCATTAAAGAAGAGACAAGGGATGAAGATGGAGAGATAGACAGGGGGAAGGGGAGGGAGGTATTTCCTAAATTCTAACACACTATCTCTCCCCGTGTCCTTTCCTCTGCGCTCAATGTCTGTTTATCTCTCCCGTTTCACAAGCAAGTCCTCAAGAATAGGACCAGCACAGAGGGGGAGAGGAATGGAGGGAGGAGAAGGAGGAGGGGGAGATGGAGGATACGGAGGGGAGGCGGGGAGGGGGGTGAAGTATTACACCAACCACCGCCACCACAAAAAATCCGGTTTCTTCCTCCCCTCCCCTCTTTTGCCCTCTTATATATCTCGATGCCTATTGTCCTTCGCAGCAGAAACAGCAACGCGGCTGATGCACGGCATGTCTAATTCTGATGCCATTGCTTGTTACACCCACGACACGTGCTTGATTGTAGCCCATTTCCTCTTTAGCTGTTCGCGTGCTGCATTGCCACAAAAAAGGTGAGATACTAGGTCTCTATAAATAGTAGTCAACCGAGCGCGCGCTTTCTTTTTTATTCAGCTGTTGCGCCCCAAATATTCACATCTTGGATGAATGTACGCGGGATGGCAGGTTACCTCCTCATCAGAAAAAAAGTGGCTTCTTAGGTTCATTTAAATCCGCGAAGTTTCTAAAAAATTATGCAAGGGACCCGTGTCATGCTTAAGTGCCTCGCGTAAATGTTACCAACGCACGGGATTTAAAGCGCTGTTTTCAGGTATTTAGCCAAGAAGACGCCATTTTTAAGAGTGGACTAACAGGCTCACACACATAAAAACATATCCACACACGCCCCCCTCTGCCGACTCGCTTGTCACACTCTCACACATACGCAGTCTGTCTGGAAGTCTCGTGCGTACTGCCGCCTTGTTACAGCACAGAGGCACTACTGCGTATGGGACGCTCTCTCTAGTATGGTCTGTGCACAGCGGTGCGCACTGACACCGAATACTGGAATCGATTTGTGCGTCGTGCGCGCTGTTGCTTCACGCGGTCGAAGTAGCAATCAAATTAAACTTTGTCTACGTTTTATTTCTTTTATTAACAATAGAAATGTAATTCCATCTGATAAAACTCTTTAAAAAACGAACACATCTGATTAATGAAACAGCGTTCACACTGAAACTGTTTTCCATGATGACAGTAGCAAAAATATTCTAAAAGAATTAAACAGGGTTAACTGCTAAACATGTAGCATAAGTATAATAAATTATCTACTGACTGAAGCTGCACTTTTTTACCAGTAAAAACCCTGTATCACCCCTTTCCCCTCCCCCATTTAAAAACAACAACAACATCATCATCATCATGTCTTTGTCATTCCTCTTCTTGAGTTTGTGGTGGCTCAGATGGACTTCCCCTGTAAAGAGCAAAGATGCATATTTTAGAACATATTGTGAACATGCAGCGCAAAAGAGTTTTACAGCAGGCACTGCATCACTTCTTTACAATGTGCAAACAACCATTCTGTGCTCTTACCCAGAGTATGGCGGTGGAGGCGCATCATGCTGGCCGCTGTGGGTCAGAGCCTCATTGTACGAGGGGAGACCTGGAGCCCTGTTAGCCAAGGGCACAGATTCAGGTATTGGCTGCCCATCAACACCCATATGCACAGGAACACTGTGAAGATGCCGAAACCATTAGTGTGATATACTGCATAAAGGGCATATATATATCGCTGTGGTGCTGATGTTCATGCACTTACCTGCCCCCTCTTGAATTTTTGCCTCTGTTCTTGTAGCAATAAATGCCCAACACAGTGGCTATAAGCGCTATTATTACAGCAGCTACAATGCCAGCTACCAAGCCAGACACATCCACTGGAGGTGAAGTCTCTGCAGAGAAAAACAAAGAACCAATCAGGTCATCATTCTCAACATTCTCACATTTTAATTGTTTATTTAGGGATGCCATTTTTCCGTTTTGGATACAATATTGAAAATACTGTGTTACATACCAGGTCTAGGGTCTAAGAATAAAATAAATAACTAAGTATTTTTAAGTTTGCATTTGCTTCCGCAATGATGACAGCTCGACATCAATCTTAAAAATAAAGATTCCAAAAGCAGAGCCATAGAAACACCATTTTAAGAGTGAAGGCTGCTCCATCCAGTGCAATAAGACTAAAGGTCCTTGCACACCCATTCCAAAATATTCACATGCGTTTTTCAGAATGTCTAACCTGATCTGATTTTGTTGTTTGTTTTGGAGACAGTGTGTAAACATGATGGACACAACATGGTCAATTTTTTTTTAACATGCACAAATTTCTCTCTCAGTGGCCTTAAGAATGAGACTTTAAGTTGTTGTTTTTATTTGAAAACTTATTCTAAATGTTCAATGTCCATATCTTTAACTATATCTATAAAATAGAAAATATATTAAGTAAAAACAACAACCACCTTACCATGACTGTTGACATAGGTTTTCCAAAATTTGGCCTGTTGAGAAACAAAATAAATAGCATCAAGAAACAGTGCAATAAACCATCTTTTTATTTTTATATATTTGTAGTGGCTATAACATGCTTCTGTTGTGTTCACTTTCTCTTGTATACACTCCTTTTTTCTTACCGTCTGTGCGTCATCTTCAAACACCTCTCTGGCCTCTTCATATGAGCATATTTCCTCAATGCATTCTCTCTGTAGATTGTCAGGTACCACTAACTCGAAATCCCAACTGTTATACAACAGGTTACGGGAGAGAAACGAACCTGCCGACTTCTCTTCAAGGAACACTAAAGAACACATGAGAATATGAAGCATAATCAGCACACATTACAGACATACTTTTTACAAACGCAAGTATGCAGGAAGGGTAATGAAATGACAAATTTAACATGTTGCATTCAGATTATGAAATTTACCAATATTTGCAACACATCTAAAAGTCTAATGTAAATGAGATCTCAGAGGTCAAAGCCTTTGATTTGAACGCATAGGGAGGCGGACAAACCAAAAAAACACACCATAATACTAAATAATTAGCAACAATAATAGGTAAACCCAAAAAAACTTAAAACACTGGGTACTAAAAGTGTTTTAAAGCTTATTATTTACCATCATTTCCATTGTAGATCACTCTGCCCCAAACAAGATGCAGCAGGGATATCAAGCTGAAACCTATCGCTGGAAACCCCAGCATTTTACCTGTTCGAAATAATATAAAGAAAATTACAAAGATTAACAGGATATGTATCGATACATTCATATAGAGGAAATACACACAACTCTGAAGAATTCGTCACAAAAACATTAGAATGATACGGAAAAGGCTTTTACAATGTCGTCCTCTATCGGTCATTTCACTTACTCAGACGCGAATATTATTTATTTTATAATAATAATAAAAACATACGCTTAGATAATATATCCGTTGAATATCCTAGTTTCAACACTGCAACTTAAATGGACCGCGCTCTTGACAAAATTGTGGCAACAAGAGGGAATGAGGGAATATCTTTTGTATTTTAAGTAGAGTGAGTAAATAGTGGATATCTGCCCATTCATAAGGAAAACAGGCTGTACCACCAAACGCACGACAGAAAGTAGAAAAGAAAGCAAAACTGCGTCTAAAGAAAAACGACATAGGTCACCGCCCGCTTACCTTGACACTCTTTTGTGCTCCGTAGGAGGAAACTTGAAAAGAAAAATACTTTCAGACTTCTCCAGAGATGTCCTGTCTTGGTGCTGTAAATTATGACTGTAGATGAACAGCTCGAATGCACGCAATTCACATGTTCGATGTTTTTAACTGAGATTCTTCCATATTTACCTGAGCTCACATTCAAAGCGACATCTTAACTCAACAGGTACGAGACATACCGGTTTGACAACATAGTTCACCGCCGCGAGCATTTGTAGGAGTGGCAGTGGGATGTGACAGAGTTTCGGTGAATTACCTGGATATCTCAATAAACAAAGGTGCTTTAATCGCCCCCATTACGAAAAACCATTAGTAACAGTTTTAGGGTACAGGTTTAGTGCTGTATCTGAGTGCTGTATATGTCTAAGTTTAATGTTCAAAAATGTAATTGATCATGTGTCATTTGAAGCAAACAAACAACTCTCCCCAGTGCACCCTCAACAGCTTCCGGGATCAACAGCGCCTTGATTGGATCAACCTTCCTTTTCAAAGATAGTTATGAATGGACCTCTTTCCTTATTAGCAGGAGCCGACCTGACAACAGCTTTCAATTGAGTGACTAAAGTCTGTCCTACAGACATGATATTTGTTTTATATTATCGCGTTAAAACATCAGTGCGTTCACAACGTTACACACTTTTCACACAATTTTGTGAGAAAATGGACGCCATGTTAATATTTAGTAAGTAAATTCAGTATCTCAGAGTGCTGTTCCCTTTCTCACACGTGGGAATCATTTAGCATTTGCTTGTAATTCACAGGGTAGTTCTCTTATCTGGTTGTTATGGGCCAATAAGAGTAGAGAGTGTAAATTACAAACAGAGATGGAAGACATTTTTATATGCAGACAAATTGTAAGTAGTAAATAATACAAAGTATTGATTTATTTATATTTAATTCATAATGGAGAAGGTTTAAAATGAAATTGTATTACTTTAACCATCACTTCCTCATTCCTCAGCTTAAAGTATCTGAAGCCAAATCCACAAACGTTATGAATACTTTTAAAATGAATCACTCACCAATAAATCAGTCACCCATCATGAAATGGTTTAAAGACATATTTTAATTGTGTACAAAAGAATATTGTTAAATTTAGATACAAAATCGGAAGATACATGGTGTCTGATATTTCTCCAGAGTCAACAAAAACACAGCTTAAAAAAAAAGAAAAGAAATGACTTAAGACATGAAATGGTATGAATCCTGTTACCACATTGTGTATTTCAACATTTCAAATTAAATAGTGCTTTGTTCTTATTTGCAGCTGACAAACCTGGACTACAACAGAATTTGTCACAGTTTGAAGAAAACCAACCATATCCCTTGATTAAAGGCCGTAAAGTGTGTAGCAACACCCTCTAGAGACAAGTATACTCTAAGAACTGCTATAGTGTGACTAAGGAAAAGCACCTAGTCTTGTTTTTCCTCACCCTAAACTAGGCCATTCTACCTATTTACAGAGTGACTCATTCCCTTACAACACTGATTAATATCATGCTTTGTTAGTAAATTCATTTGGCAATTCCTCAGTATAATTTTTTCATCACTGTCTGCAAAGAAAGGTGCAAAAGAAAAAAAAAAAAGAAAAAAATCACAAGCTTGTCATATGCAATAGCATGTGAACCTGGAGACAGACTGCCTTATTCTGCACAAATAATTGTACCTTCAAAAAAAGACAACAAATCAAAACTAAAAAGAAAATAGTCCCAGAATAAAGCCACACAATTTGTCCATTTTAGTGTTCAACTACATTAGATAACTATTCACGATGACAAAGCGAGGTGTGCAAACATGTACATCATAGCCTTTGGTTTGTATGAATACTAGCATTTGCACATACTAGACCCATTGTTTCGACACTACTAAAAATACTCAATTATTAAAACCACATCACATCTTAGTAATCCCACATTGCTTTATCAGGAAGAAACTAATGAAAACAAGCTGGCTGGATATATTCTTGCCACTGATGGGAAGCAAAGTGTAGACTAGAGCAGCCATTTCAGTGCAGTCTCACTGACTAAATGAATCTCCCGAGAGAAGACAGGCTGAACAGAGCTCTGTGCCAATAAAATACTGTCTGACTTATCTTTCTGAGTCAGTAACAGATGACATAATAACTATTAAAAAGCTTTGTCAGCACCGCCTATGTTCGCTTATGTGGTTGTTTAAATATATATTGTCGCTACTGTTCTCCCCCTCAATGGCGATTTTTTTTTTTTTTCTTTTTTTTTTTAATCTCTTTCGTGGCACACAATCAGTCTGCGACCTCATACTGTGGTGGATATAAACAAATACTGTGCTTGAATCTAAAATCAAGAGCATGATTTTACAAGGCACTAAATAAAACATCTGGAGGAAACAAGAACTCCCTCTTTCCAACAGATTCACGGTTCGCTCTCATTTGATATTGCCTAGTTTCTTCTTGGAAACCAGTTCATACATACATACTGTAAAAGCCACTAAAACACTGATGCATACAGTGCCACACACACACACACACACACACACACACTCTCTCTCTCTGTGTAGACATATAAGGCACCAGGCGTGAGAGTGAGGGCTTTAGTCTCCTAGGCAACAGTGCAGAGGGGCAGTCAGAGCAGGGTGCAGGGACAGCCACCACTCTTCTGCTTCCCCGCGTGATTAGCGGGGAGCGGTGGACTCTCCGTCTCCTGAAACTTCCTGAAGACAGACGGTAATGTGAGTTTACCACAATGCACTACATTGTCAATCTCATAAGAGCACTTTTCTATTCCAAATACCTTATTGCTCGCACAACCTCCATGAAGGCTTCATCCACATTGTGGCGGTTCTTAGCTGACGACTCCATATAGTGGATCCTGTTTTCTCGTGCAAACGACACGGCCTCATCTCTTGAGATCTAGTTGACAAACACATACGTGTGAATTGGCAGCTTATTTAGGGTTTTTCATTAAAAATTCAGCAAATTTGTGTAATATGGAAACGTTACCACTCTCTGCTGGTCAAGATCTGATTTGTTGCCGACAAGAACCATAGGAAAGTCATCTCGATCCTTCACCCGCAATATCTGAGTGTGAAATTTCTGAATTTCATCGTAACTGAAATGGAGAGAAAGTGTTCATTAGAGCGATGTAATTATAATTGAACTCATCTTCGATAGTAGCCTGTACATTTAAATTACAATGGGCAAATACTGAAAATAAATCTCTTTTAGGAGTGTTATTACTGCTAAAAAAATTTCCCAAACTGAAAAAATTTCCCAAACTGAAATAAAAATAACTACTTAATTAAGAAGCAACTTGTAAAAACCGAAGACTCAAAAACTAAAAACAAATGGCAAATCAAATGTAAACAATTTAGTTCCACATTTTTTTTAAATTTGATAGCATGTATGCTCTAAAAATGTCTCATTAAACATTAAAATGCCACTAAGAATCAATAACAAAAGACTGTGCTATTTTAACAGAATGTAATATTTTTACAATTATACAAGATAGCACATTATTTCAGTCTTAAAATACAAAAACTAGAAAATAATTAATTAAATCAAACTATGTAATGGAAATGAACTAAAACTAAACTGAAAAACTGAAGAAAAAACTATATTAAAAATCTACTTAACTCTAGAAGCTGAATAACTGATTGCCATTCGCAACAGTACAAATATTTACATAGAAAATCTGAAAAACATAGTCCAAATTTATACTCGCCATACAAATAGCTTCAATTCAGCTGTTGATAACATGAGCACTCATAGCAGTCTTATTCTCATCGTAAACACATTCTGTGGTTTTCTTTTTTAAAACACACAGCCACATACACACTCTCTGTTCTCGTCATACAGAAAGGTTAGGAACTATCTATTCCCCTTCCTCTCACTCGCAGAGACACAAACACACTCTGGAAAACACCTACCTGCCACTGTCATTAAGAGCAAACACCAGTAAGAAACCCTCTCCAGAGCGCATGTACTGCTCTCTCATCGCTCCAAACTCTTCTTGCCCTGCTGTGTCGAGGACTAATGAACAGGCGAAGAACAAAATAAAACAAATGAACAAAGGGGAACATGAAAGATGAGCTCATCCACATAAACAATATTTTGTGGTGCCCAAATGCAATTCATAACTGACTGACACACACACACACGTTTGCTCAAGCACAGCTGGCATGATGTGGTACTGACAGCAAGTCAAAACAAAACCTGGGCAGGAACCTGTAGTCAGGCATGAATCATACTGATGCAACTCTGACCAAAATCTCCCTTCTGGAGCTTTTTAAACACTCATTCCTTCCTATAAAGAACACAACGTACTGTCTAATCGTGTCTCCTTTCCATCCACGGTGCAGATTTTAGTGTATGAATCTTCAATGGTTGGGTCATAGTCCGACACAAAGTATGACTGTAAAAGAAAACAAAGAAAACATTTTAGTTGCTCACCAGCTCCTCAACAAGGGCTTTAACATGAAGGAACATGCAGAGGAAAGCCCACTGTACCGTAAACTTCACACAACTCTTACAACACACCCACTGTAACACTTAACACACCGCATTTGCCCAATATTACGCCATAAATGCATATTTATTTCATGAAAAAAAGTCCTGAAAAACACACTGACCTGAATGAACTGAATAGTGAGGGCGCTTTTCCCCACACCTCCACCGCCCACGACCACCAACTTATATCTTTCTTCAGTTGACATGGTCGTGCTCCTACAAATATGAAACTTTAGCTTAAAAAAACACCAATCCCGTCTTCTTATTCGACTAAAACGTTTTTAACAAGGAATAACGCTGCTCCATCGAGCATAAAGATCTGAGACCGTACAAGGCCTGGCATCGCTGATAAACCTCTACAGTAGGCAGTTACAATCTTACAGATTTTGGCCGAGTATGTATCATAGTCCAATCTCCATGGTTCAACATGTAACGTTACGAAACAATAGCATTTGCAGATTGATAAATACCGTGCTGGTCTGGACAATGATCGCCGATTACCTTCCTTCCGCAGCCGCCTTGAGTAAATTAGCCTTCTGGTGGCAAGTTAGCGACTCGAAAGTCAAACAACTTAGTCCACTGCAAACCCGCGAATACTCTGACAACTTTAATAGACTAGATCCGCAAGATGTAGCCTACAAATTCTCCCTTTGTACACGCGACACAACCATCTTGCTTAGGGAGATAAAAAGCGAATTCCAGGCTCAAAGGAATGACCGCCCTCTGGATTTTTCTTGGTAATTTTTGGACTCTCTCTTGCTTCCGATAGTTTTTTTTCATGACCAGGGGCAACTTTTTTTCGTCTCCGAGTGTATCTGAAGTGGGCGTGGCTTAGGCGTTGTTTTTCGTAATCGGTGAGCCAAGGCGAGTTCTGATTGGCTGACGGTCATGATTCGATGAACGATTCTACTGTTACTACGCGCGCATTTCCGCAATAGAAGGCAGGCTATATGATAAATGTGTAATTCGAGCCCATATTTGGCCAAGGGCCTGGTTTGTCAGCGTTAAAGTAGATGTTTACATTATGCATAGATTTAGCAATTTTTTATTCAGTTGTTTTATTTAACTTTTAAATACATAAGAAAATAAAGGACAAAACAAAAATAATAACGTGATGTGTAATCAAATATTTTGTGGTAGAAAATGGGGCTCACATATGCAAAATAAATGTTTGTCCAGATGTAATGTTTTTCAGAGACACCCACCAGTTGTATGTCTTTCCAGCATTTCTGAGGAAACATTACTCCTCTTTATTGAGACTAAATCAAGAGAGTGCATTTAGGTAGACCGTTGCAATAAATTCAAACGTATTGTATCATTGTATGTATATTTATTACTAATGGTTTTCGTAAAGGAATAGCTCAGCCAAAAACTAAATAAGCTTAAAATGTACTCATGCTCAGACCATCCGAGATGTAGATGAGTTGATTTATTCATCACAACTGATTTGGAGAAATAGATCCTTTGGAGTGAATGGGTGCCGTCAGAATGAGAGCCTAACAGCTGATAAAAAACACCACTCCAGTCCATCATTAAATGTCTTATGAGGTGAAAAGCTAAGATACTGCTAACCATGATATCATGTAAATGAGGAAAAAAGTATGCACAGATGAAGCACTTAACAAAAGCACAGGTTTTCACTTTACAAGACGTTAAATGATTCACTGAAGACTTGTGGATTGCTGCAGAGGATCCACTGGTGAGCAGGTTGTAATGCTAAATTTCTCCGAATCTATTCCACTGAGGAAACGAACTCTGCTGCATGGCTGGAGGGTGAGTAAATGTTCAGCAAATGTATATTTTTGTGAGCTTTTCCTTTAAGAGCGAACAGAACCATTGCCCTGTTGACTGGCATTCAAATTCCCAGAAAAATGTTGTCTTTCAATTATATTTTATTGTACAAGTCACCATATAGTTGAAGCTGAAATGAAAATTAAAATAAAAGGAAAAACACAATGAGACAGAATAAAATAATTATCTTTAATGAACACTGTTTTCAATACAAGCTATAGAGTTAAAATTCCACCTGCAAAATACCCCTTTATAAATAACAATTATCAGTGTATTTCAATAAATAAAGTCACAGGCAGGCTGTGCATTATAATAGAACAAATCATACATGTTCTCGCAGACGTTCAGTCATTTATTCACATATCACCAGTCCATCAGAAGACGTAAGTCTGTCAAATAGTCTTGGAAGGAACATGCAAGTTCGTTAAATAAATAAGTGAATTCACACACTCATACATATGCCTTTTCAGCCATGGTAGCATTGTTTTCATTTCATTCCTTCGGATCATTAGGAACATACAGTGTACAGTCTTTGTTTACACTTGTATCCTTAAATAGCGCAGTCCATACACTCAATTTCTCTTCAGCATCTGTAAGGCAAAGCAGCCTGTCCCACTTTAATACGTGGCCCAAGTAGGACCCCAAGCAGCATGCGTTCACCCCAATCCAGTATTTTGTTGACTGTAAGACTGACTGGAGACAAGGGGCTCTGGTCTACAAGCATACCCTCCACTGCTTCTACACCACCAGTAACCTCCTTCATGAAAAGCTCCCGTGGAGAGGTTACAATACCACATGGTCGCTGGGTCTGCCTGTGTGATCTTGTGCTTAAATGGCTCACTTGGTTTGTTTTTTGTTGCTCCATACTTGCTCTGGGGTTACTGCTGTTTAGTTTATTCTTTCTTCGTTGCGATCTTGTGCAGGTGAGTTTAGCCGAAGCCTCGTGGCTGACAAACCCGTTTTCCTCTTTTGGTTCTGTTCTGGTTTCTGATGCTGATGGCTCCATATTGACTCTGGCCAGGTCATCTACCGCCCCTGTCTGGCCAACGGCGGAAGTGCTCTGCTCCAGATCACAGCTGTTCACTGATGACCCCTTCTGGTGAGTCTGAGGAACTGCGCTAACTGGTGTTAGGGAAAGAGTAAGGCTTTTGCGTTTCTCCGCTAGAGACGGAATCTGTAGGTAAGTAGGCTTAGGTAGGTTGGACTTTGGTGCATCCTGCTGTGTCTGAGATGTGACGCTGGCTGGTCTTTGTACCTCTATGGGATTGGTGCGAAGAGTGAGTGCTCCGAGCTTGTCTGAAAGAGATAAGGTAAAGTCTGGCTTCATCACGTCACAGCGTTGGCCTCGGCTCTGAATATTTTCCATTTGGTTGTTTTTGTTCTCACAGTGCACGTTTGCTTTGGAATCCTCAGTACATCCATTAATAATACAGTTGTTGCCCATGTTGTTCTGAAGGTTCAGGTTAGTTAACAGTGCCACTGTGGAACTGCTGTTGTTTTTTTCACTGGTGGGCTGTAGGCAGTTATCCAGAGGTTTTGCTGACTGCTGAGTGTTAAGGTTTGTGTTATTAGTCTTCAAAGAAAGCGTTCCCTGGAAGAGCTGCAGCTGGCCCAAGAAGTTAAAGTTTGGTGAAATTGTGGGTCTGCGTTCTTTCACAAACCTAAAGAAATGAACAGATCATGAAAATTAACTTAAGTGAATCATCTGCATTCAGGATATAAAGAAATATATATTATATATATATATATATATATATATTAAAAAAACTAAACAAACAATGAAACAAATCATTCTCACTTTTAGCACCAATTTCATATCTCAGACTTTTTTGGATATAAAATTTAACTTTTTTTTTCTTTTTCTTTTTTTACACAGAAAATGGCAGTAACAGTAAAACAAAGCATCTACACATTACCTGTATGCATGGTCCAGATCCATTTTCAGGCTATACATGACGTAGGCCACAGCAAGTGCTGGAGACCGAGAGATTCCTGCAGCACAGTGGACCAGGACTGAGCAGTCACGTGACATGGCCCCATCTGAAACAGGTCATTTGGTTTTATTAAATTATTATACATGCAATGACACCCATAACCCAAACTTTTCTACCAGATGCATAAAAAATAATTATGTGTTTTAAATTAGCCTCATCTGTGTTTTGTAGCACAGACAAAACAAAACAATTTCCATAGTCACAGCTCTGTGCATCCGTGCTAGATGTATTAATGATGTAATGCAGTTGGGATGCAAATGCAGGCTGATGTAAGCAGTGGGATTCCGGGTCCCTCACCAATGAAGTGCAATGCCTGAGGGATCCAAGGAAGCAGGTCATCCCGCAGGGAGTCATCTATTGGGATCCGGAGGTACTGGGACTGGGGAAGAAAAGCAGGCTGTGGGCAGCATCGGCTCACACTTAGTACATATGAGATGCCTCGGTCGGCCAAACCATCCTGTTGGTGAGAGGTGAGAAAACAACTTAAATGTTCTGCAAAACACTGACGAGAACAAACTACTGTAGCAAATATGCAAATATGTAGCAAATGTGATTTTAATATGGTTTAGGTTGGATTATGCACTAACATGAGGAATCATTAGATGTAGTTGTAGATATACCTGCGTTACGTCAGTCTCTGCACCAAGGTAGAGATGCGGCAGAATACGAGACAGCGGTGGTCTCTCCGACTGACTGTCCCTGTAGTAGACCATCTCTTGATTTTTTTTTAAAGAAATAGTTCTTCTAAATATTTCTATAATCCGAAAACCTATGGAAAAAAATACACTGAAAATGATTGCCCGAGTCTATGACGCAATAAACACACACGCACATACAGAGTCCTAAAAGCAGGCCAAATTGTATCCCTAAAGTTTTCACGAATTGCATTTAACATTTGTAATGTACACGTTAGGCTTCTTCATAACAAACCAAAAGCTGGAACTCACCAGTTCAGTCAGTCACGGGTCCGCAGAGAGTGCGCAGGAAATCAAAAAAGGTTGAAAAAGTCCTGCGAAGCTGCTGAATGAACGCTGTGTAAACAGCACAAACAGGAACGAGCGCGTGTCGCGTGCAGTATCTGTTCGAATATAAACAGTCCCTTGATCGCTCTCTTCTCGTTAGCTGTGCTCCCGTGCTCCTCTCTCTTCTGTCTGCGCCTCTAACATTATTTGTTGTTGTATGTCTATACCTGCGCGAGGGAGGAAAAAGATGAGGTCATCCAGTTTCCAGGAGCTAAGAATAGTGCCATTCTATGTGATGTCATTTCCAGCCAATCGGAGCGCAGGGCTGCTCTTTGACGCGCGCGCGGGCACGCTCTGTTTGTTCGCCATCATCAGTTTGCCCTGAAGACCTTGGCATTTTTATTGTGATGAATCGTGTTTTACTCTCTGTAGCCTTTCAGACAGGAACACGCCGCTTTCATTTGCAAATCGAGAGTATAATATAATCCGTCAAACGAGACTCTTCTATCCTTGCAGAGGTTTTGTAACTCGTGTGCAAAGTCCCACGCGAGCAGTGCTTCTCCTGTAAACAAAATATATTATTCAGAACGCTTAGTTCACTAGTCTACATTTACCTATTGATATCATGTTTATACCGTATTAAACAAGCATGCACTACGTGATATTTCTGTTTCAATGATGTCATGTGTTTTTATCAGATTGTATCAATATATATGTTTTTTTTTATCTCGCTTCAACGGCTGCAAAAAAACAATTTAATTGCAACAGACTAAAAATTAGATTTATGTTAATTTAATAAACTGTATTAATACTATACCACACTGGGTTACACAATTGTGTTTTGTATTGTCTATTTAACAAATTAAGGAATTAAAAACTGGCATTTAATTAAATTGAGAAATTGCTAAGATATTATCTTGAAAATCCTGCATATGTAACCCTGGACCAAAAAGCTATTCATAAGTAGCACGGGTATATTTGTAGCAATGGCTAATAATACACTGTATGGGTGAAAATAGTACATTTTTCCTTTATGCCAAACATCTTTAGGATATTAAGTTCATGCTCCATTAAGCTATTTTGTAAATTTCCCACGGTAAACAGATCAAAACCTATTTTTAAATTAGTAATATGCATTGCTAAGCACTGAATTTGGACAACAAGTTTCCCAATATTTTAATTTCTTTATTTTTTTGCACCCTCAGATTCCAGACTTTCAAATATTTGTATCAATAAAAAAACAACATTGATTTTTAACGACTGGTTTTGTGGTCCAGGGTCATGTATTGGCTTCCTGGATAGATCAGGCCCACCTAATCATGAACTTGATATAAATTTTAACAGTATAAATCATCATGTTTAGGGTGTCCAGAAATATGAGTTATACTGTGAGACAATACATACAACATTTATATTTATTTTCCATTTAAATGAACACTGCATTTTTTTCACCCCCCCATTACTGTTATCTGTATAAATCCTAAAAAACCCTATGACTGACCAATTTCTAATCAGAATGAAATAGTGTCAAGGTTGGTAAACATTGAACTTTTTTTTTGTTACTGTTGGGTTACATTTGTTAACCCGTGTCATGGCCCACTTTACATCCTAGGGATGTAGTTAGGCCTATATTTTGTGGTGCGGAGATAATTTTTGTGCTTTCTGCATGTGAGAGATTCAGCTGTCAGAGCTCCTGATCTCTGCACCCATCCCTACCACACACACAAAGAAAAAACACCTGGTTCGAGTATATGGCATAATTTTACTTTCACATTATTCAGTACAGAGTAAATTTAATCTAACACAGGTATCTGACAGGTTGAACAGCGATACACCGGGCTGCATTAGCTAGCGGATACTGCATAGACACACGCACACACAGAAACACACACACGCCATGACTGTGACTCTAATCAACTATAATGACGATGTCCCCAGTACTGCATCACGGGAAGCGTGACCCCCCAGCTGAACTAATATGACAATGTCGCATAAATCCCATTATATTTTTCACATGGATTACACAGAATAACGCCACACACTCGCTCACCAAACAATGCTGACCAAAATCGTTATGATCCCTGTACGTGATTGACAGTTGGCAGCTGCTTTGGTCCAGTGCTCCCCCTTAAGCCCCCGTCCTCTAAGCCTAAGAATGTGTGTACAACTGCGTGCCTGTGACAACTTTTCACAAACTAAGTGCTTTCCCAGGTTTTATCGCTGCAAAAGAAAATATGGGTCTCCAGCTGTGGCCACTCACCACTCAAAGTTAATAATGTGTGTGTTGTGTAAGGATTTAGTAATGAGGTAACCACTATCTACTTATTCATTTCAGTCAATAACTGTGCTGGAAGATGTTGTCCTCCAGATGTTTTTTTTTTTAAACGATATTACAAAAAAAAAAGGAAAAAAAAGACATTTACATGAAGGTCCACATCAGTTGCACTCTTCACGTGCAGAAACTCACACACTGGCGAACCTCACCCTCCCCTCTGCTTCATTTGCTCTTTCTGATTCTAGTTCCTCCCCAGTTCGTTTAACACTGTACGACTAACCTGAAACGTTATGCCCATTCACTCATAAGTACAGAATGGAATGTCCAAAACAAGAGCAAAAACATTAGACCATTTAAGAAAGCATACAAACACACTGACAATATACCACTATCAAAAACAAGAAAGAGACATACAAATGCATCCATGAAGGGTAATCATTTACATGGTTTATATATATTTATATATAGAGATTTTTTTTTTTTTTCAATAAACATTGTCAGATATGGGGGTCAGGACGAGTACTGAATACATAGGACAAGAACAGAAAAAAAGGGGGTGGGACTATAAAAGCCTTTCCTCTCAAAGCCTCTTAAAGTGCACTGGCCATTTCTACGTCGGAAGGAACGTACGTACGGTGCGATAAATTGGAAATGCATGTGGAATTTTTTTAAATTTTATTTTCTATGTACACCAATGGCGCTGGATGTGACCGATTTCAGTTGAGCAGGAAAATGAGAGAGAGAGAAAGCAATGGGGGGTTAGTGATTCTGGCCTCTTTTAGGTAAGTGCCGTTGCGTTAGTGTATTGAGATTGTGTTTTCTTGCCCTGCTTATAGTCTTATGGGGAATGTTCCAAAGAAACAGCTAATGTGCAGTTTTTGCGGTTTGAAACTTTGCGCATAACATGGAAGAGAGGGAAGACTTGCTCCACTTCCATCTTTCTGCTCTCCCTCCCCCCTCTACCCACACACACACACACACACAAGCTGTCAACACAAGCACAGAAGTTGATCGTTGAACAGGCAGGATGGAGAACGGAACTATCACCATGACTCTTTCACACATGTACAAAAAAAACAAAACAAAACAAAAATATCACATGCACGCTTCCTTTCGCTCCATTGCTCACACACAGGTAAACACCGATAAAAACAAGAAAGGGCAGCGCTGATGATAACAACAGTAATAATAGTAATCATTATCAGAAGGACAGTAATATGGCTGCCAGAGGCTGACAGCTACTTTTTCCCTTATGCATGAATGTGTTTTGTAGATTCTTTATTCTGGGGTCTCTCAGGAACGCTGGTCTGGTCTGGGTGTCGATTCCAGATGGTGCTAGTCTCGGCTCACTTTCTAGAACTGTTCTGCCAGCAGCTCACAAAGACGCTTGGAGACAGTGTCCTTACTGCTGCGCACGGTTAACCGGTACATCTGAGAGAGAGAGAGAGAGAAAGAATAAAGAGCGTTACACGGTGTAAACGGAAATGCAAACAACTGAGAAAGACATCAATTGTGCAGACAGACGCTCATTCTGCTCTCCGAATGCGTGTCTGATCCTTACTGCCGATACAGAGAGACTAAAATGTAAACTTGCACAATGGACAAAGGAAACTGCACAGATACAAAGAGAAGGACGCTGCTGTCACGCCAAATCAACTGGGTTTTACTACCAGACATGGAGTGAATCACAAGAGCGGGAGGGAGGGAGGATGGGAGGTGGTTTGAATTGAAAGGGGCGGCAGGATGAATGCGTTACCTGCTCCCCAGACTTGAGTTGCATCAGCAGGCACAGAGACACACAGACAACAGTAAGATGCAATAAAACTGACTTGGTGAGAAGTCTGTGCTCCATAGCAGCAGGGAGGGAACTTTTGATGCTTGTGGCATTTTTTGTTGTTTTCCCTTTGCTTTTGATTGTGTAATATGGATACACGTTTGCTTAAAATGAAATGTCTGTTCATACCTGAGCTTGTGCGTTGGGCTCGAGTCTTAGCAGAGAACCCACTTGCTGGGCCTTGGTTTGGATCACTCCGGCACACACAAAGTTCTCTGGGTTCGGATCAACATTCTCCAAGAGAGCCATGCCCAATCCCAGTAACTGTGAGACAGGTGAATGAAAAAGATAGAAGATGAGAATCAAATTAAGTGGACTTATCTGTACATATATTCTACAGGAATGGCGTCACCCCTCTATACCTACAACTAAAGTAAAGTTCTGCCATACTAATCTTACTATTCCAGAATTGAGATGTTGCAATACACCAGCATCAGAGATTACCAATATATTTAAACAATGAAATATCATCGTAATATTGCACCTTAAGACTGGTTGTTACCTATTGTGAAACAGATAGAAAAGACAACAATGCAGCATGTAATTACTACAGTCACAAACTCAAGTCAAAAGAGGCAATCTACTCGCATCAATATATATTGTTCACCAGTGTGGGAGTGTTTTATGGATTCTGTAAAATTACACATGCAAGTCTGCAGAGTTCTTTTAGTAAGGATTTGTTATAGTATAGGATTGGATCAGTTATAGTTAACTGATTTCTTCCTCTGCCCTCCTACTCACAAATTTTGATTCATTGGCCAAAAAGATAAACACCAGAAAATCTATAACATAGTCCAACACAATTGAGAATTGTATTCCACAATGCAATGCACTCAACTTTATAATCTATTTTCCTGTGAAGAAAGAACCTAAATTAATACAGCCATTATCTATTAGTGACTCTAATAGACCATTGTATTGATCTTAAGTTAACACTTTTTCAAACAAACTTAAATTAAAAATGCAAAAGGTTTCATTTTTGGGACAACTCTTAACTGGACATTGAAATAAACAACAAATGTGATCATGTCATGTGACAATTTTGCATTCTACTGTTTAAAAATGACTACTGTTTTACTTGCTATTGCTAGTGTATATTATATATAAGAGTGTACAGTACACAGCAGGCTAGTATGGCATTACAAAGCCGGTATAATGTTGTGTAAACCCACCTTTGCTTTGAGCACTTCGGTGTCCATGGCATGGTTGGCCTTGAAGATCTTCTGTGCTTCTTGCTGAGGCCTGTGAGAAGGGAATTTAGCATGTTTCTCATTTAGACAAGAGTTTGTGATGCATGTATACAGTAATTTTGTCTTCTGTGTACACACAAACACTCACTGGCTAAGCTGTTTCCAGCGCTGAAAGAAGTCGTGCGATGCCATCTCTGTGGGCTGGAAGAACTTGTTTATGGTAACAGGCAGCTTGAGTGTGAGATTCTGGAGAGCTCCACCATACCTAAAACAGTACAGCAGCTAAGTAAATCTGTGTATGCTGACTCATGGTCAGAAAGAATTTAAACGCATGCATCTGTTACCTGAACTTGATGTTGAGCAGTGGTGCATCAGTGAAGTCAGTCAGACACTCGATGTTGATGACCTGCTGCACCTGAGCACCTCCTTCTATGAGAGGCTCCACTGGTTTAGCCTGAACATTGAGCTGTGGGATCAGTTAAGGAAGCAACCAACACACTCTGATAATGTAAATAACAAAAATTTCAATGTTTGTAAGCAAGAATGAACATGGGTTTTCATGTGTGGATGTGAAAGATATGAGACTGTAGCTCTCCTGGGCAGCTGACTGTGGTCGTGAAAGTTACAAACTGCACTGACGTCTTATTGCCATAGAACAGATACATCCGCCCTGTGAGAAGAGACGACAGACACAGGTCAAAGATAAAAAGTATTTAAGTATCCAAGGTTTAATATGGCTTTCAAACTGTAAAATTATGACTATCATACATTTTTACTGTGATTAACAGAAGAAATTCACTTAAATGTCATTCAGGGTAACAATAGTTTATATACCAAGGCATGAATCATAAGACGATATTAAATAAGGATCACAGTGCAGTCCCCAAAAATTAATTAACTGAAAATTTTAAATCTTTACCAATCTTTGCCACTATCGTATAAATCAGT
The DNA here is from genome assembly GCA_032359235.1 of Enteromius mattozi. NCBI lineage: Eukaryota > Metazoa > Chordata > Actinopteri > Cypriniformes > Cyprinidae > Enteromius > Enteromius mattozi. The sequence goes on from JAUMHE010000047.1 coordinate 2,673,869, forward strand.
AGGTTTTACCCAGCAATATTTTAATCATTTAAAATAAAATAAAAGCATGATCAGTTTCTCTTTTATATATTTTAGTAAGCACAGGTCAGAATAACTATGTTGTTTAATTTTTACATAAATACGTCACTTTGAATGATGATGGAATATTATTTAACCCATATTTTGACATTTTATTTTCACAGAAGTTAGGCTATTTCAAACATTAAATGCAAAAAAGTGTGTACTTTATTATTTTAACTATTCATTACCTTTTGCAAAATTAATTTTATGTAGGCACTAAAATAATACATCTTTTCTTTAACCCAAAGGCATTTTGAATATCAAGTCAAATATTAACACTGTAACATCCTTTTCAGGTTTGTATAATCATAAAACAACAGAATAAAAATTAGCAAGAACTGCTAAAATGCATATGCTGAAACTAGTCTCTCGTAAACAGCAGTTAAAATACAATAAACCTCAAGACATAGTCCAGAAATCTGCTGACATGGACCTTTAGATGCAATTACAATTTTGCAGATGTTGTGACTCACCGAGGTTCTGGCGATATTCAGATTTTATGCCGATCTGTAGCAGCTGATTCTCAAACAGAACTCCATTGTTCTTGCAAACAAACCTGAGGGCAAGAGATAAGAGTGTGTGTGTGAGGCAAACAAACATGCAGGGACGGCCAGAAATGATACTGGTTTTGTAATGCTGCGTTCATTTGTTGACAGAAAAATCAAAAACATGAGCTGCCCATTGGGCAAATTCACCTGGAATATGCACTTGCAGTTTTGATCTTTAATGAGTTTGTGACCATTAGTAAAACAGGTAATTACCAACAGTGTTAGTAAAGGATATAATTAGTTTCTGTCCATGCTAAGGGACTCGGTTATGTTAAAAAAAAAGGTTGCATGTATTCAATCTAATAGGCAAGTAAAGCCATGCAAATCAACACTGGAACAATGACTTCGCCTGAAGGAAACCATCCGAGGAGCACGTGAATGCAGCATAAGACACTGAGAGGAGGGTGGGTGCTGAGAGGGTGACAGGAGAGACAACAGACTGTAATCTGAAGCCTAAGCAAAAAGACCTCAATGCTCCCGACCGCTGTTTACCATCTAGTGCCATGGTCTCATCTCATAAAATATTAACAATAAGTATTGGAGCTGTGAACTAGTGATTAGCGCAAATATAGCTATGAAGCTATACAGGATGTAACAGGCTACTGGTTTCATACACTTTGTGTGAGTGCTGACTTACTGCTGCCTTTGAGTAGTCAATAGTCATAATCAAGATTATAAATCTGGGCTGTCAGAATAACAAGACCGCATTTCCCAACATTAATAAATACATTTTCTCTGCATATGCATACTGTCTTCCTATACAAGAAAAGAAGATAAAATATGAGGAAGGCTGTGGGTGATGGTTGTTTGAATGGAGGGAGTGCAGTGGGCGAGTGAGCTCTTACTTGTTGAGCAGTTCATTTGACTCAGGCAGAGGAGGAGCAGGATCTTCAGATACCACAGAGGGAGGAGCAGAACTGAGAGACCAAAAGCGAAGGATGCAGAGAGAGAGCAGCCCCAGGAGATGAAGAGAGGGGTGAGAGGTGTTAAGTGTGAAAAGGCACAGATGGTTTAAACAGATTAAAGATGTTAGAAAGAGGTGAGCCAGTAAAAAGAGAAAAAGTCCAGAGTGAAGCCAAAGTAGGCAGCGAGAAAGAGGAGAGAAAGAGACAAAAGGCAGAGGTTAGTATCGGCATTACATCTGCGGCCAATAAAATGTTAGCAATTAATAATACCACCAACACAGCACACAAATAGAAAATACTCCACAGACACAAACAGAAAAGAACACATTAACACAACAACATCTATAAATAATCAAATAGTTAAGTGTTTATATACGACTAATGATTGTCAATAAGTTTTGCTGTAACATATTGACACTGTAGTCTACCACTGGCCCCTTACTCAGAGTCACCAGGACCCTCAGCCAATAGGGAGTCAGAGCTTTCAGTGGGGGGCTCCAGATCTCTGCCATCGTCCAATGAAAAGCAAGGACGTGAGACGCACATACGTTCACACATACACACAAACATGTGCGCGCGCAAACACACCAAAATGAGGGAGATGGAAAGGGGTGGGAAAGAGAAAGAGAAAAAAAAAGAGGCAAGAAAAGAGAAAGACAGTCACATACGCAGCAAGATAAAGGACACAAGATTACACAACACACAAAGAGGAAGACGAGAAGAACGAGCAGCAGAAAGTGAAACGACAGAAGAGCAGAAAGCCTGACAGACGTATATACAAGCTCTGAACATGTTAAAAATATTAGTGCACTTCACTTCAGTTAATTAAAGCAATAAATTTACAACAGACTGAAACCGGGATGCCAATGAACCGGATTCTTATTTACCTCAGGAAGCCATCATCATTGACGCCAGCCTCCGAGAAAACATCGACCAATAAGCTGCCTGCGCTGGGAGCGGCGGCGGTAACAGGGGGTCCCGCACGGAGCCCTAGCAGATCGGCAGATGGGGAAGGAGTGGACTAAAAGACAGAGAGCATTCGTTACATTGGATTTGGGTTTAATAAAGACATGCTAAACAGCTGAAAGAATCTGAATCAGGATGTGTTCTGCGGGTGGGTGTTTTCTTAGGGATTGTTCTGTATTTGCTGACTCACTTCCCTGTACAATGCAAACATGTGTGCAAGGCAGCAACGGCTAAAGTCTGTCACGTACTAGTCCACAGACTGCCCACAGTATATGCACTGACCATCTGATGCATATTCCCCACAAAAATGATAAGAACTACCAGTTCTCAAATCTGATGAGGCAGTCTGATGGGAAATAAAGTCATATCTACAAGGAACTTGGTTGATAACAGGAATACTTGAGAAAAAAAAATTATTTGGCAATGTTTGCCATTTTAGTGGAAAAATACTCTGTTTTGAATCTCTGGGTAGCATGACATTCACATACAGAATAGTATGTTATGCTTTTTTGGAGTGTCTGTGCTTATTCTGTTCAGGTGGGCAGAAATTGTGATCATGCCAGTCTATTATTGTGCTATCAGCTATCACAGATTACCTTGATCCTAAAAAGCATGGAAATACAACAAAACTAAATGTGATCAACCACCTTTGAATGGATAGTTCACCCAAAATTGTGAAAATTTTTGCTGGTTAGTTACCAACGTTCTTCAAAATAGCTTCTTTTGTCTTCAGTATAAGAACGTAATTCATACAGGTTTGGAAAAACAAAAGTGTGAGTAAAGGATACATATAATTTTAAGGTGAACTATCCTTTCTTGTTTTAAGTGAGTGGTTCTTGACCAGAGTAAGATGTAAAATGGACCAGACCAAATTTTTAATCCCCAATTTTTAATTTTTAAGGCTTGCTATATTCTACCATTCAAAAGTCTGGGGTCAAAAAGATTTTTTTATGTTTTTGCAAGACATCAGTTATTCTCACCAAGATCCATTCATTTGATCATAAATACTACAATCACGGATATTACTATTACAACTATTATGGTGAAATATTAAATTACAAAAATATTTTTCTATTTTGATATATTTTAAAATAAATCTCCAATCCAAATACTAAAACCTTCAGTGTCACATGATCCTTGAGAATTCATTCTAACATACTGATCACTTTTTCAAGCTGTTGTTCACATGAACAACATTTATTTAAAATATAAGAATTTTGTAAAACTATAAATTATCAATTTTGAGCAACTTGTGCAACCCTTGCCAGAATTTATTTTTAATCTTACTGACCCCCAACTTTTTAACAATAGTGCCTATATAAATTTTTTTAAGTAGTTTTATCCATGTTGAAGTTTCTCACAGCATTAGATGCAGCAATGGCAGAGCTGTCCCCTCCTCTCTCTCCCCCTCCATTGAGTTCTCCTCCCTCTCGCTTTCCCTCCTCTAGCTCATTCACAGACACTGCTCCCGGTCCCTTCTTCTTTTTCAGCTTGGCCAGGATGGACGACTCTCTCTCTGGGAATGGAGGCATCTCCTCAAGCACTGTGGCCTACAGTTACACATGGTGACACAAATGATTATGCAAATAAATGGTTAGATACAAATCACCAAAGTGCGTGCAAAAGTGCGTGATCTCACCAGGACATCAGTGCTGGCGATGGAGGACAATTTGAGATACTCCACAGCCCTCTGCTGCAGCTCCACATCACTGTTCCTGATCTGGCTGTCGGAGCGCAGCACTTCCTGAATGGTGCTCTTTGTCTCCGGGAACAGATTAATGAACTTAATATAGGCAGAAAGCAGCAGAGCACGCGTTGGGACTGAACACAGGTGAAACTTAGAGTGGAGGAGGTTAAACTGAACCAAAGGACTAGTGAGATAGAAGAATAGAGGTGAGATGAGGGGGAACAATTTGATGAATTTCAGATTATAAGGAGGGGGAAAAAAAAAAGAAAAAAAAAAAAAGAGGACAGGATCAGTACAGCAATAAGATTAAAACACATCCAAAGTGTGATGTCAGAACACAATACTATAAGAAATCACCTGGAACGAGGATCACCAGCAATAAGGTTACCAAACTCTCCCAGGATGTAGCCTCCAACCTTTACCATATTCTCATGACAAGCTGGAGCCTGCAAAGCCTGTGAAAAAACACAAAAAAAGTTGCATCAAGTATGGTAATGATGGTGGAAATCAATTTTCTGAATTTGTATATGAATTGACAATTAATTTACCTCAAAGACTGTCTTGGCGGCATATCCCTGCACATCGTCACGGTTGATGACGATCTGGATGACGCGGTACCATACCTCCTCACTGACATAATCCCCAGCGATGCGGATTAGGTTCAGAATGGTATCCACATACCAGGAGTAGTCTACTGCATATTTCTCTGCCAGGATGGCCACCTTCAGTACCTACAGACACAGCAGTACCACATTAAAACAACAACCTGTGACTGAAGAGACATGGAAGAGATGAAGAGGGACGCACCATTTCCTCTCTGATGGAGTAGTCAGCTGTCTCCAGGTAACTCAGCATCTCAGCGACAATCTGCTTGGCATTGCTGCGGTCACACATGGCGTAGAGGAGGTCAGCAGCTCTCTGACGCACACTCACATCCCTCTCAGTCTGTGAGCAGAATGAATAGTATTAAATTGTTATAAACAGTGTCCATGAATAATAAAAGGACGAATCTGCCATTGAAAGCCTTTTTATTGCTGCCAAAAAAAGAGATATCTTGTTTCGTAAGAATGCAGAATCTATCCACTTACCTTCAGGGCATTGATGACTGTCTCTATGTGCGTTTTAACTGCCTCATGGGAAAACTCGGAGCTGGCAAGGGTGCACATGCTTTCCAGGGCCAGGTAGCGCAGGTTGGTCTCTCTATGCTGTAGGAACTGCCCCAGCTGGTTACATGCCCGCACAAGAAGATTCGGCTCACTGTTGAGAAACAGGCCATGGAGAGAGTTTGAACACAACTGATAAATGCTTAATACAGATAAGATCATTGCAAAACCCTATCAGATAATTTTAAACAAAGTGATTATTTAAGAAATGCACAAGAACAACAAATTTTTATATAAGTCACTCATGAATTCATACGTATGAAAATTGTTCCTAAAATGATCTGTTTGTTTTTAAGGGAGGTAAAAAAAAAAAAAAAGAAAAAAAGAAATGGAGGCAACTTGCACCTGTCATAGTGAATGATGAGAGAAATGGCTTCAAATAGAATGGCATTCTTGGCATTGGAGTGCTGAACTTTCTTGGATTTGGGTGGCTCCTGGGCTTTGTTGAGGATAGTTTCCAGACACTCCACCAGCCGTCCCTTCACGGCACCGTCCTCAGGCGGTGGGTAGCACTGCAGAAGTCGCAGCAACTTGCAGGACAACCATGGAGCAGGAACGAAGTAGTAGGTGTAGTCCTGCAGGTCAGTGGAGGCTGAGGACACAATCTGAGAATGGAAAAAAAAAGGGCAAACCAAAGATAAGAACAAATGAATCTGGTGCTGCAAAGAGGGGAGTTTAACATTTCATAAAATCAAGTGTCAAGTGACAAAACACAGCAAATAAAGAAAAACAAAACTGATACACAACTATGAAAAGCTGCCAGAATGAACAAACAACAGACTTTTGCTGTGAATACATAAGATCACTTTTTTAACATAAGTAATAATATTATAAAGAAATGTTAACCCAACCCATTTTAAAATGTTAATCTATGAAATATTTCTACTGCTATTCTTCTTACACTGTGAGTGAATTAATACTTTAAATTTAGTTAAATATACACAAAGTATCTATTCATTAGATACATTAAACAGTAATATTGTTTATATAAATAAATGTATTATATTATCATTTAAAATATATATATTTTAAAAGTCACAAAATCTTTGAAGAACAAAGTTTAAAAGAACAGCATTTATTTCTAAATTGATTTAACTTTTTTTTTATGCCCTTGCTAAATAAAAGCATGCATGCATTCATTCATTCATTAAAAGCATTTGTATTCCCACCAACCTCACAACCCCCAAGGGACTGCAACCCATTCAGGAATCTCTGGTCTATAGGTTCTTGCAAACACACACATGCACACGCAGACACACACACACTCACCCTGCTGAGTCGTGACACAGCAAGCGACACACAGGTCTTAAACTCATCAGGGTTCTTCTGGCTGAGACAGGTGATCAGGGAGATGGCAGCAGTGACCACACCCTGATAAAAGAACAGATCCAGAAATCAGTAAAAACCCTTTATAAAATGCAACCACCACGAAACACATGTTGATCTATAAATGTATATCTCTATAGATCAACAGATGTGTGTATAAACATCATGAGGTTGTGGTTTCTATGAACTAGACTCACCATGTGCTGGTCATTGAGCAGGTGCACCACTCTAGAGGTCCATTCTCCCATGAGCACCAGGTCTGGGGAGGTCTTATACAGACGGAGCAGACAGAGAGCTGCTGACTGCTTTACACTGTCCATCGTGTCTCTATCATCAGAATAGGAACTACATCAGCCATCTATAGCAATGTGCATCTACTCAAATAGTTAAAAGCATAAAAAAACATTTTCGTCATATTTTTAGAAATAAACAGTATGTGTGTGTATGAACTAAATAATTAAATGTGTATTTTGGATGTTTTATTTCCACTAGTTTAAGAAAGAAAAGTTATGGACACAAAATAGCACAAATTCTCAAAATTGGCCAGTGGCTAAAAAAACAATGGGTTGTGCCTATAGGGACATGTTAGAGCATGGCAAGTTTATATATAGTATAGAATATAACTGCCAATAAAAACCCAAATCATAATCTTAAATACTGAACACAAGCAAGCATAATTTCCCTTTTCTTACGTGACACACCACAAATACACACTTCTTTTTTTTAATCCTCTTCTTCTCATCCAAGGCCCTTCAATTGAAATACCTCAACCTGAAACCCTAAATTTTCCCCTCTCACTCAATCCTTCCAGCCCAAAGCTGCTCACCCAGCCACAAGGATGCGAGGAATCTCTCCGGCGAAGGCCTCGGCCATCTCTCTGCTGCCCACGTTGGCAATGCAGTGCAGAGCCAGACACATGAAGGTGGGGTTTCGGCTGGACAGGTCGTTCTTGATGGCATTGTTAATCAGCCTGATCAGTTCACTGTTACTGTTCACCAGCACAGAGATGAACAAATATCCCTGGAGCACAGAAAAAGAGGAAGGAAGAAAAGAAAGCTGATGGTTATGATCCGTTTTGCACACACACACACTGACTCACGCCAAATGAGTATACGGTAAAGCTGAAATAAACACAGTATCACTGAAGAACTGTCATCTTCAAACAGGCTCAGAGCGGCAGCCCTGCAAGCTCACTGGATAAGCACTAAACCACGAGAGAGAGAGATTTTCTCCCTCGCTGAGCTAATGTGTCTCCCTCACTGCTGCAAGGGTTGAAGCACTCTTGAATTGCTTCTTTTCCACTTTCACTGCATTGTGATGTACGTGCTTTTAAAGTCTGGAGGTTTGGAAGAAAGTGTCCTGCAAGATGATCAGAATCATTTGAATTATACTATAATCTGCTAGGAAAATTCAATCATTTGCTTTATTCAGTGTATTACAACTCCATTATTATAGTTGACTGAATTTAAGAATACACTCTTCACTCAGGAAGCCATTGCTTAGATTTTCACAAAAACTCTGACTGCCTGTTTCCGGATAAATTTTCATTCTCTTCCTTTGCCATGTATCAGTACATACCGATATTATCAGTTATAGTGCCTTTTGCTTATTAGTCTGTTGTTTGTTGGTGGTTCTGTATGTTTTTTTAATTAAAAAAATTATAACAAAGTAAAAAATAACAGAAAAAACCCTTCTACCACAAATTCAGCATCCAAGACATAGCATATAATGTATTAAAAGAGCAGTGGAATTTTCCGGGTATTGGATGCGTTGAAACAGTTAGCTGTAGGCTGTGACTCATTGTTTAGTTTGAGAGACCAAATCTACCACACAGGCCGCTCGGTGACCTAAATCAGGTTTGGAATCCATTTTAATGTGCTTATAAGTCATATTTAAAGAATCACAGAAGTCTGAAAGATGCTGTAGTGAACCTGTTTAAAGTTCTATATAGGGAAATTGCTGTTTATTTGAGTGAAGAACCTTTGCTAAATTTTTGGGCTGGGCTCACAGGAAACTGAATATTGTATTGAATGTATTGGACCCGTATGGGAGGAGTAGGTCAAAACGTGGTGACATCACCACATTCTTCAGCATTATACTACATCGTCTTGCAGTGAAAAGGACTTTAACAAAGGGCTAACAAGATGCATGACCTCAAACTTATTTCTAGTTCATGGCAGTGTATAAAATTGCAACAGGAAGCAAAAGATCCGGTGTGCTCTACAACCCTTCCACAATTCATTAGTACCATGTAAATCTCCTTCATTTTGCCATGCACGGCATTATCCGAGAGCAAATGCCATGTGGAATTTTGTGAGAACACATGCTGTTGTCTACTTTGCATTGTAAATGTTATTTTAATGCTTTTCCTTTTCAAGGAAAATGATAAGCTAACTCAAAATGGCCCTCAGTTTGTTGTCCTTCTTGTTCAGAAACATGCTCAGATTGCCCGGCTTCTGTCAGTACATACCCTGTGGAGTGCTGCATGGCTGATGGGAGCGTGGCTGCTAGAGTGGGTGTTTGATCAGCAGGAGATAATTAGACCTCATGGTAGGTCTACATGGCATGGAGTGCCACTAAGCCTCTTTGACAAGCTAAAAACACATCTGTTGCTGACTCTCACTAGCTAATCTAATGGTCACGCTCATTAGATGTTCACATCTAGAAAAAACAACTTTCACAAGGGTAAAACTGCAGAGTAATAAACTAAGATACTTTTGCTACACTAATGTTCAAACGTTTGGGTCAGCAAGATTTTTTATTCTCAGCTAGGCTGTATTTACTTGAATTAAAATGCAGTAATATTGTGAAATATGAAGTTAAAAAATGCAATTCATTCCTGTGATGACAAAGCTGAATTTTCTGCAGCCATTGCTCCAGTCTTCAGTGTCACATGATCCTTCAGAAATAATTCTAATCTGCTGCTCAAGAAACATTTCTAATTATTATTAATGTTGAAAACTGCTTAAAATTTTGGGATAAATAGATAGTCCTATAGAACAGCATTTACATATAACAGAAATCTTTTATAACATTATAAATACATTTTCTGTCACTTTTTATTAATTCAATGTATCCTTGCTAATTTCTAGAATTCTTTACAAAAAAACTTTGAATGGTAGATAATATATTGACAATTACACCTCAGTGGCTGTTTACACTGCACACTGGATCTGTTTGTTTCAACAGTGTAGTCAATATTCTGCATTTCATTTGGCCAATAAATACTTCCATGTCTCTATGCAGACATAAAGGAGTAAAATAAATGGATGAATTCAGACACTACTGCACTTTGTGCATCTTACAATCCTGATATGCTATGTTATCCTGTATAGCTGTCATGTTTTGCAACATTTCTTTATACCTTTGGCCACTTCACTGGCAAAACTGTAATAATTTGCCTGTGAGCAGCTTTAAATTGTGCAATAACTTACCACACAAATACATGCTTACACAAAGTCATCAGTGATAAAATGTAAAAAAAAAAAAACTCATTCAAGAAGTTATTATACACATGGCAGGATATCTGGAGATGGTTCCACTCACAATCTGTTTCTCAGTGTACTTGTTGGAGCTGAGCAGGTTGACAGCCTCCATGTGGCCGAAGTCGATATCATGGCCCAAAAGGAAGATGAAGAGCAGCTTGCACACATACTTCTTCTTGCTGTATCCATCCAAAGCCTTGTCTCCTTTAAATTTTGAGCGGATGTTGGCCAGCTCTTTATTAATGCGCTTGATCTCTGCCTCCTTACTCTTACCTGAGGAGGAGAGAAGGAGAGAATTAAGAAACAGGATTTCAAGTGACACTGGAGAGCAATTGGTTACCATCACTGGGTGATCTAAACATATCAGGAGACAACACAAGCTGACAAAATGCCCGGCTGCTGTTGTTATCTTGCCTCAAATGGAGATAACGATTTGCATTTACCACAGTACAGCTTAGACAGTATAACTGTGAGCTCTTCATAGAAAAATCTATGAATATTTCCCTGCCTTTATTTTCACATTCAATTACGGTTGTATAAAAATAAGTTAAAAATTGAAATACCTAATGCACCTTCAACAATCTATAAATGAGTTTCAAGGATTTTCACAATATCATCCAAATCAGGAATCTCAAAAACAAAAAAAGCTGTCTTATATGTAAAAAATAAAAATCTTATCACAAATTGAAGTTATGACGTGTGATTGTCCCCGTTATGAAAGTTGGTGCATTTAGAATGAAATAAAAGGAGGGGCAAAAGAGCAGATGATGATAAATGAGGACAGGAAACCAGGGAAGACGACAGGAAACAGCAACATTTTTTAGGGGTATGGGGTTGAACAGGATAAAGATTAAGTGCCAATGTGTTTAAAAAAAAAAAAAAAAAGTTTCCATAAAGGTCTAGCAAAAAACCAAACCATACAGTACGAACATTACACCTCACTACTTTGCACCCATGCATAATAAAATTAATGTTCTTGCAACTACGTATCCAAAATCCACCAATGTTTTGCACAACTCATGATTTATTCAATGTTTTCTCTCATCCACCACTACACCACCAACATACAGGTTAAACCATTTCCTCTGCTCACTCTATCAATCACCTTTGGGTAAATCATCAGATTTCTTATTTGCTCCAATGTTACTCATCCACAACGGATGAATATTAACTCTGCTTGTATAGGCACTTTTCGAAAAAGGATCTGACGACATTCTAGTAACTGCTGACACATGAGATAATGCTAGAAGGAAAATAAATCCTTTGCTTAATGTACAAAAACCTTGTTCTGCTTGTTAAGTTGAAATGCTGTGCATATAAGTGCTATTTTGGTGCAATATCTATATGCCTCCTGAGTCAATATCAAGATTCTCACAAACATACATTTCCTATCCACAAGTTAAACTAACTTTGACCATGCAAACATGCTTTTATTGGTGCAGTAGTTCTAATGAGTGCATTATGAATTAGTGCATAATGAGACACAAATGTATTAAACTATGAATAAATGGATTTGGATAAATCCATCAAAACGTAAAAAATTTAGGCTAAGTGACCACCACTTAAATAAGATTTGCAATTGTCTCAATTGACCAATGTTGCAATTGTGGTAGCCAATTAAGGACTGAATTAGCTTTTATTCTCAGAATATACTCTCATTCCATCAAAGTAAACTGACATAGCTGCAAACAGCACGGGTCAACATTATTCCTACAATTTATGTAACTGTAGATGTTAACCAACTTAAGATTCAAGCTGTGTGATGGCTGGCTTCTCTGTGTGAAAGCATGCACTAACATGCAATCTGATTTCAACTGTGGGTAACGCCAGTCATCTCAGACAAAGCAACAGAAAACACAGCGACAATCCTTTATGCAAATATAAAGAAAAGATCACTAGCATGGTAAAAGAATCATTAAGGTGTCTCAGATTGTGTAGTACTAAAGACACTCACAAAAGTTTGCCAGGTGACATGCAAAATGATGCACAAGCTTTACCAAAAATGGAGTAACCTTAGGCATCAATGAGTATAATCTTATGGTTTTTTGTTAGGATTAACTTACTACTATGACCTCAAAATCAAATATCTGCCAGAATGTCAACAAACTTTTTTTTTTTCCATTTGTGTTGTTCTCCAGCCCAAAATGAGGCTGCAATGTATCTGAAAAGAGCTCATTTAAATAGTGTCAGACAGTGACAAGCATCTGTACACTACAGAGAACACCAATAAATGAATTATAAATTAAGTGGAATGATTCATGGCTTAACACCACAAATTCTAGAATATAGTAAATAATATATTTACTATTTATTCATTCATTTATAAGCTGAACAAGAGAGTAGAGCAGGAAAAATAGACACAAAACAGCCTGGAATAAAACGCTTGAGCAAAAGATGTGAAATAATACAATGACATGGACCAACAATCAAATTACTAATGCTATGGCGTATCAATGCAATGCATAAAAATCATTTATATTATATTTATATAATATTTGATTGAGCTGTCATCAAATATTTGCTTGACGTTTTGAAAACTTCATTTTTTGTACCAAACTTTTTTCCTCCAACAGTTTAAATACTTGATTGTTTTTGTCTAAGTCCTAATAATACTTTTGCACATTTTGGACAAAAGACTTGACTGTTGTCATTGCTTATCTCACTGCACAAGCCAATGCAGAGCTGACATTATATGATTGATAACTATATGC